>CM053585.1:76469670-76498063 GCA_028646515.1 Pseudochirops corinnae
TTCTTTTTCCATCTGGAAAATTCAACTTTTTAAGGCATTCTTCTCCTCATTGGCTTTTTTGGCCTCTTTTGCCTTTTGAGTTAGTCTATTTTTTAGGGTTTTATTTTCTTCAGTCAGGTTGTTGACTCTGTTATCATGATTTTCTTGCGTCATTCTCATTTCTCTCCCCAATTTTTCCTCCACTTCTCTTATTTGGTTTTTAAAATCCTTATTAAGCTCCTCTATGGATTGTAAGAAGTCTACATTTTTCTTGGAAGCTTTTGGTGTGGGAGTTCTGACTGTGTTGTCTTCCTCCTGTTCCATGCTTTGGTCCTTTTTGTCCCCCAAGAAGAAATCTAAAGTTAGATTGCTGAGCTTTCTTTGCTTCCTTTGCTTCCTTTGCCTGGTCATGTTGCCAGTCAGTTACTTGACTTTTGGGCTCCATAGAACTCTGCTTTCAGAGGGGAGAGCTCTGTCCCAAATAGCTGGAGTTTTCACAGCTGCCTGAGCTATTAGAAGCCCATAGTCTCTGCAGCCCCCACCACCTTTGGCTCACAGAAAATGCACCTCAAGACTACCACCCAAGATGACAATCCCAATCCAGGCAGCTCAAGGCAAGAGCACCTAGCATTGGAATGATCACTTGGCCCACCCTGCAATCTGCATGCCAGGCGCTTCTGAAGCAGCCATGTGGAGGTGGTTGCTGGGCTACCACTTCAGACAGCTTCTAGCTCTGGAGGCAATTGGCCAGACCCTCTCCCCTAAATTTAGCTGAGTTCCACTGACCTTTTCCCTTTGTCCTTAGCTCTTTTGGGTTGGTAATTCTGGAAATTGCCACAGCTGCTGGTGATCTGCTCTCCTGAAAGCTCCAGCTGGGGCTTCTCCTGGACAGCCTGGGACTAAAACCACATGGGGCTGGGCTCTGTTTCCAGTATGCTGGAGCCTTTTCCATCCTTCTGCCAGGCTGCCTTCAGTGGGAGCCTTGTTTCTCCATCATTTTATGAGGTCTGGAGCTCTAAAATTTGTTTAGAGTCATATTTTATAGGCATTTGAGGTGATTATGGTGGGAGGCACAGAGTTCTCCTGCTTCTGTGCTGCCATCTTGACTCTGCCCCCATCCTTTGTTACCCTTAAACTAGACCAAGTCTGTTATCTTCAGATTGCCTCCAGTTACTTCCCACCCTTGATCCTATCTCAATCCCCTTCTTTTGGTTCCTGGTCTCTGACCTCTAGTCACCCCAGTGACTTCCATCAAGTCTTCTACTTAGCTATTAGAAGCCTTAGAAGCTATTAGAAGATCTTCCTTAGACCCTTTTTCTAATCACTTCAGACTACTTGACCAACCCTAGATCCTTCCCACAGTCTTTCTGTATATAAGATCCATCTCATTTCCACAAAAGTTCTCAGCTTCAATCTGATCCACTTACATTAGTGATACAAAAGTTCAGATTCCTCAAGAGTCTGACCAATAGGGTGGATCTTTAATAAAGCTTGTTTTCCTTTGGCTGAAAGAAGGCTTGGGTTGAATTCAACTCAAGGACTCGTGTATCATTATTTTGGGGTCCCAGCACCCCTAAACCTTAGCATTCCCTGTGCTAGAATAGTGTCTGAAGCATGGTAGACCCTTACAAAATGCATATTGGTTGAATAAGTTTTCTATAGGTTTGATTCAATTATGGATTTTATTGAAATGAACTCATTAACTCCAAAGCTTCTGGTCATGTACTCCGAACACAAAACCTGCAAATAATAGAAATACTGGAATAAAAATGCCTTTAGAGCTATAAGTATTAGAGAGAGGACCACAAACTTAGAGACTTCATAAAGGCAGCATAAAAGATCAGCTATGTTTCTGTTACTACATCTTCCTCCTAGTATCAGAACCAAAAACAAAAAGTGAGGAAAAAAGCACAACTAGGAAAGAGAGCAAAAGAGCTAAGATGTATGAAAAAGGCTCACATTCATTCCCAGGTTTTGTTTAGTACTAGTAACTAAGTTGTTCACCAGAGCATGGAGTTCTCCATTGGGTGCTTAGTAACAAATAGAGCTTTTGAGAAACAAGAATACCCTCTATCATTTCAAAGAACTTTGATTTTAAAATAGTACTTTGAAGCTCCAATACATCCTTCCAGGATTTTTCCTTACCATTTCCCAACACGAACCTTCCCTCAAGCCAATATGCTCTTCTTTCTGCCTTTGACGTAAGCCATCCTCTCTCAACAGCATTCTTTTACTCATAATTGGGCATCTTCATGGAATGCCTTTTCTCCCTTATCTTTGTCAATCTAAACATAGTCATATTTTCCATTTATTTAACAATTCAAAGTATACCATTGAGTGCACCCTCACATATGTGGGCTTCCAGGAAAGGTACCCCAGTTTTAAAGCATACTATTGGTTAACTCTTTAAAGGTAATAACTGCTAATCTTCCAATAATGTGTTTGTTTTCACTAGCCAGCCAGAGGACATATTAATTAAGAACAATAGTAATAATAGTTAGCATTTTAATAGCGCTTTAAGGTTTGCAAAGGTTTCTACATATGTTATTGCATTTAGTCCTCACAACAACTGTGTGTGAGGTGTTATTTTTAAGACATTTTATAGATGGGGAAGCTAATGAGGTTTTATAGAGAGAGACAGATCTCTCTGTATGTCTCTCTATATATGTACATAAATGTAGACAGACAGACAGACAGATAGGTAGACAGACAGACAGACAGACAGATAGATAGATGATAGATAGAGTCCCTTGTCCAGGGTTACACATCTGAGTAAATATCTGAGGCAAGATTTTAATTTGGGTCTTCCTGCTTCCAAGTTTACCACTTTCTCTACTTAATCACTTAGCTGCCTAGGTCACAGCTAATTGAAGAGTATACATAGCTATGCTATCACACTACTAGTTAGGGAAGAAACATATGGACAGAAGATGAACAACCAGGGTTGGTAGAGGACATAGAGAACACAAGTTTGGAAGAAACATACACGAAGATGTCCAGTTCAGTGTTTCCTATATGCCAAGCACTATATTAGATGACTGGGATACAAATACAAGGAAATAAGGTAGTTTCCTCCTTCAAAGAACTTATATTTTCATGGAGAAAGTCACATAAAAGGGCATTATTGAAAATATTGCTAGAAATTGTATGGTAGCATAGTTCTCAGCAAGATAAGAATGAAGAACTCATCTTTAAGGGTGAGTGAACCAGGGTTCAAATCCAAGTTTTGAGTTGAGTGGATATGGTCAGAGAGAAGGGCCATGGGACAAAGAAACTGCACAAGTTAAATGACTTGCTCCAGGTCACACAACTAGTAAGTAGGAGAACTGGACTTAAACAGCTATGTGCATTCTCCAAATTCCAAACTCTTCCCACCAGTTCCTCTCTAAACAGTGAATGACCTTGAGCAAGCATTAACAATTCCCTTGTCTGATTTGTACAGTGGAAAGAAAGCTAGATTGGAAGGCAGATCATGGAGAGTAAATAGTGGTACTTGGTGAACGTAAGTAATGGAGGTAAGTGAAAAAGGATCTTTTTCAACTCTTTACAATTTAGTAGCAGCTTGATCATTATGTAAGGAAGAGTATTATGTATATCGATATGCCATCTATTCCTGTCTATGAGTGAGAGACAAACTACCTATCTCCAACCTATCTCCTTTGACCTTGGTGGTTTTTCCTTTTCTTTTAAGAGCTATGGATCAGAGGGATAAAAGTTATCAGCTGTAAAAGCTAGAGTGGAAATGGAACTGGATTGTAGATAGCTATAGGATTGTCCTATAGCTAGAAGACCATGTAAAAAACAAAAACAACCAAATCTATCCAACATTCATTCATTCACTCAGTGAACAAGCATTCATTAAGGCACTGTGATAGATATCAGAGCTATTAAGAAAGATAATATTCAATTCCTGCTCTCAAGGAGCTCCCTTTTTAATGGGAGCTCCCTTTTTAATGGGCAGGGGGAGGCTAATATGCAAATAACCACGCACATGAAAGATACATACAGTGTAAGTGAAAGGTAATTGAGTCTATTGCTTCACGTCCAGTAAATGTTAGTGTAACAAAAGGCTGGCTGATGAAGGCTCAGTCTTTGTAGCACATAGATGCGTGATGAGTCTGCTTCCAGGCATGAATAGCAGATGGGGCTTCCTTCTACTTAGCTGCTCTCACAGACAGTCTATGACTGTTTCCTGGCCTCACTGAGTAGGGAAGAAAAGACCTTTTTGGTGACCACTGAGCCAAAAAATGGGATTCATTCAAAAGATTACTAATGAGCTAAAATAATCTCTCTCTCTCTCCTGATGGCCATTGAAGGAACACAAGCTGAAAATCTCTAGATGGAAAAAGAGGCCCCAGGTCCTCCCTTCCTGAGGCTGACATGTAGATCTCATGAGTACATGACCCTGTTGCTCCTATTCCTGGTGTATAATTTATTTTCCACCTTAGGTGTGGAGTATTAAAGACAGAAGGCTATATGTCTTCTCTCTCCCACTTTAGAACTTCACTTGGTGATCACATCATTTCCCAGAGATTATTATCATTTCTATGTTGATGATTCTCAAATCTACTTATCCAGCCCTAACCTCTATGTCAGCGGTTCTCAACCTTCCTAATGCCATGACCCTTAATACAGTTTCTCATGTTGTGGTGACCCTCAACCATAAAATTATTTTTGTTGCTACTTCATAACTGTAATTTTACTACTGTTATGAATTGTAATGTAAATATCTGATATGCAAGACATATTTAAATTGAATATAACCCACAGGTTGAGAAGCACTGCTCTGTATTGACCTCCAGACTGGCATAATCAACTACCCTTCAGACATCCTAAACTCAACATGTCCAAAATGGAATTCATTATCTTTCCCCCAAACTCTCTCCACTTCCAAACTCCCAGGCTTGTAACCTAGTTGTCAACAATGATTCCTCACTATCTCTCACCCCTTATATGTAATCTGTTGCCAAGACCTGTCAGTTTTACTTTTGTGATGTCTTTCAGATACACCTCCACCCTTTTTCTCCCCTGATACTGCTACCATTGTAGTGCAAGCCTTCATCTTCTCACTCCTGGACTATTTCAACAGCTTGCTTATGGCTTGCAATAGCCTGCTTGTTGGTATACTTGCTATGAGTCACCATTCCAAGCTATCCTCTATTTAGTCACCAAAGTGATTTTTCTGAAGTTCAGGTCTGACTATGTTACCCCACTACTTAATAAACTCCAGTAGTCCTTTATCATCTCCAGGACCAAATACAAAATCCTGTTTGGCATTCAAGGTTCTTCATACCTACCCTCTCTCCATTTTTAGTCTTCTTATACCTTATAGCCCTCCCACCTCCATGTACTCTTTCAAAAAAATATTTATATTTTGTTTTCAACATTCACTTTTATAAGATTTCGAGTTCTAAATTTCCCCGACCCCTTCCCTCCTCAAGATGGCATGCAATCTGATATAGGCTATACATGTATAATCATATTAAACATATTTCCACTCCATGTACTTGTTAATCCAGTGACATTGGCCCCATTGCTCTTCTAGGAAGAAGACACCATATCTCTTGGCTTTGGAAATTTTTTCTGGTTGTTTCTCTTGCCTAAAATACTTTCCTGCTCTCACTTCTGGGCTCTTCTGGAGTCCTTCAAGATCCAGATAAAATTCCACATTTTATAGGAAGTTTTCCTCAATTCTTCTTAATTCTAGTGCCTTCCCTCTATTATTTCCTATTCATCCCATATATTGCATGTTTGTACACATTTGTTTGTTTGTTGTCTCCCCTATTAAGTTATGAGCTTCTTGAGAGTAGGGACTAGCTTTTAACCTCTTCCCATATTCCCAGAATTTAGTACAGACACATAATAGGTATTTAATAAATTCTCATTGACTGATGTGATATCATAAGGTTAGGGGAACCATCAGGGATCCTCAGTTAAACTAATCTCTCCCACAAAATGTCCACAGCTAGCTCCTCAACCAGCTTAGGGATGAAGCCAAAAATAGATTTTACACATGCAGCATTGTTCCTTCTTTTTTTGAAAGTCATAACATTTTTTTTTTCAGAGCTGTAAAAAACCAGTTTAGCTCATCAAGAATAAAGTCAAGGAAGAGAGAAAGTTGAGTTGTCCTGTCTCAGGAAGACAATATTCTAAAAAAGTTCCTTTTTTTCCAGGAAACCCTCAGACTATGTTTTCTAGTTCACAGCAGTGTTTGCAGGGTTAAGAGGACCTCTTCCACAAACTATAAATATATTAGACTGTATATATATACATATACCTAATATATAAATATATTATATAAATATATTAGGCTGCACAAGGTACGATTTCTTTTTTCAGGAGTAGGTAATCTCCTCTTCTTCCATACATCATCATGTCACTTAACAAGGCAATATGGAGATAGGGACTGTTTTGTGCAGCCGTCACGAAGTATCAAATGCCTAGATATTCTCCCATTGGTGTAACACACCAAAATTAGTTTTCTCTCCACTTTTTTCATGTAAATTTAATTTATCCGAAATCTCAAAAGTCTAGTGCCAGGCTGCCCACTGAAGCTAATTTGCATGCCCATGACCATTTTTGTGGAGTTGAAGTTTGCAAAGGAAAGTTAGTTTTTCCAAGAGTGGGTAGTGCATCCTTTACATGTCATAATGGCATGGAAATGTGGCAGATAGGCTGTCAGACCTGAGGCAAATTATTATATATTTTTTGTTAAAATGGTTTAGGTTGCCTGGATTTATTTTTAAACACAGATAGGCTAATAAATATGTATATGTATATACACACATACTTGTAGACATACACATAGATATTCAGAGACAGTGTGTGTGTGTATGTGTGTGTGTGTTTGTGTTTGAGAGAAAGTCATCCTTTGCCTTTAAAAAATATAGCTCCTGACATGCAATATTTTCATTTTATTCTTTATTTGGGAAGATTTTGGGTGATGGACACATAGTCATCATTCAAGTCAAATATAAATTTATTAGTGTAGAAATATTTTAAATGGATTTGTGGTTCTTTAAGTTAAAACTAGGGAACAGGCCAGTCAGTGGAGAAAAAAGTATAGCTATTGAAATGTTGTACTCTCATGCCCTGGAGTTATAAGCCTTGTTCCTGGTTTACCCCCAGGACATTAGTTATGTCACAAGAGTTTTGCCCCAAGACAGACAGTAATCTACCTTTGCCAGTTGGAAATAATACCAGCTCTCTTTTCTAGAAGGAGCCAATCAGGCAGATAATGCTGAATTCATTATAACATCATGGAACTAGTAGCAACTCTAGGAGGTCATGCAGACCATTCTCCCGTATGCAAGATAAATGAGTGCTGATATAATTGTAAAATATCTTTAGAAAAAAGAGATTCTAATATCTATTCTAGGATGAATTGCTTTCCAGAACTCCAGTTGTACCTTATCTAATTCTCATAAGTCTGTAGCTTAAATCAATTTTTCCTCATGGAAAAATCATGAATCGTGGAATGTTAATGCTAGAGGAAACTTCAGAGGTCATCTATAGATTATTGCGTAGTAGAAACAATACTTGTCATAGAAATAAGACTTGAGTTTAATCACATTAGGTTTTACAAAGTGCTTTTGTGGCAACTCCATGAGGTAGATAAAGTGAGAGTCAGGATGCCCATTTTACAGATTGGGAGACTTTGGCTCAGAGAAGCAAAGTGTTATATCTGCCCAGGGTTATACAGTTAGGAAGTAGTACAGCCAGATATTTGATTCCATTTTCTAATTCTCAGTACAGCTCTCTTTCACTAATGCATACTACCTTTCTATGAGACAATAAACAAGAATGTATTATTTATGATGTGGAAGAAAAATAATCACTGGGAAACTCTGAGGGATGGAGACAAGCTGGTGCAGTAGAAAAAAGCACTTAAGTGAGTTCTCCTAACATTCTCTTCCAAATAACTTTAAAATAAGGCCTCAAATCAAATTCTCAAGTTGCAGAGTCAACAAAATTTCAGAATTAGACATTGTTCCAACATAAGCCAACTTAGGAGATCAGAAAGAAAGATCTGTGACAAGGGGATAGAAGGAGAATTAATCAAATGGGAAAAAAAGGTACACAATTTCTCTGAAGAGAATAATTCCTTAAAATTTGGAATTGGGCAGGTGGAAGTTAATGACTCCATGAGAAATCCAAGACAATAAAACAGTCAAAAGAATGAAGAAGTAGAAGAAAATGTGAAATATTTCATTGCAAGAACAACTAACCTGCAAAATAAATCAAGGAGAGATAAATTAAGAATTATTAGATTTCCTGAAAGCCATGATCATAGAAAGAGCCTAAACATCATATTTCAAGAAATTATGAAGAAAAACTGGTCTCATATCCTACAAACAAAGGATAAAATAGAAACTGAAAGAACACACTGACCACCAAGTGATAGAGATCCCAAAATGAAAATTTCCAGGTATATCATAGCCAAGTCCCAGAGTTCCAAAGCAGAGAGAAAATATTTCAATTAGCCAGAAAGAAATCATTCAAATGCTTTGGAACCACAATCAGGATTACACAAGATTTAGCAGTTACCACATTAAAAGAGCAGGGCTTAGAATATGATATTCCAGAAGGCAAAAGAGCTGGGATTACAACCAAGAATAGTCTACCCAGCAAAATGAGTATAATAATTCAAGGGAAAAAATGGATATTTAATGAAATAGAAGACTTTGAAGCATTCCTGACGAAAAGGCCAGAACTGCAGAGAAAACATGATTCTCAAATACAAGACTCAAGAGAAATGTAAAAAGACAAACATGGAAGTGAAATCATAAGGACTCAATAAAGTTAAACTATTTACCTTTGTATACGAGAAAATGATAGCATATAACATCTAAGAACATTATCATTGTTAGGACAGCTAGAAGGAAGCTATATAGAAAGAGGGCAAGAGAGAATATTAGTTTTGTTGGGATGGTGTAAAAAATTGAGAAACAGGGATGGCCTGGGTGAAGGGAGAAGGAGAATGAAGAAAAAAATCACACAAAAAAAGTCTTCAAAGATGAACTTTGACATTGAAGGGAGAAATGGGAGTAGGTGAGCAATTTCTATCTAAACTGGTTCAAAGATGGAAACACAGACACACACACACACAAATGATTGGTAATAGAAAGCTATTTTATCTAACAGGAAAGTGGTGGTGGGGTGGTGTAGCAGCAAGCACCCTAGCATACCCAGGATGGGTGCTAGCACAGGTTCTTTGATGTGCTTTTCTAAAGGAAAGCAACTCAAGAAGGGTTAACAATCTTACTTTAATCAAATATACCTCATTTGCCTAGTTTGGGGGGAAAGTCAGTACCCTGAACTTCAGAGGACACAAACAGAAGTTACAAGCAGACAAAAATACAGACAAAGAAAATAGCGCAATTCAGCAGACAAACAGACAGGGCTTCTAGCTGTCTCACCATTACATACATACAGTTAGTCACCAGAGAGAGAAGCACCACCATCTGGGTTTTCAAAACCGGGAGGCTCAATGGTTGTCCAGAGTCTCATCTGGCCAAATCACACAACTCTTCTCAAAGTGAGCCCCAAAGCAAAACTTTGCCACAGAGGTTTTCTCACAGAGCGTTCTCAAGGGTCAGAGAATGTCACAATTCTCATGACCCATTTGACTACAAAGTCACAAAAGTTGTGCCTTCCTGAAAAACAAACCTCCCACCACAGGCTCCACGTGACCACATGCAGCCTATTAGGGGGCAGAGTTTATTTTCAAATCAGGAAAGGTCCTCAAATTCACCTAAGCCTATTAAGGGGCAGGGAAGATCTTCAAATTCCCATTCCCATTACAGCTGGTGAGGGTGGGGGAGGAGATAAGGGAAAGGGAGAGTGACCAAAGGAAGGTCAGAGAAAAGAAGACAGTGGTTATAGACAGAGGAGGGATAAGATAAGAAGAGAGAGAAAGATAAACAGAAGAAAATATAAAAGATGGAAATGCACAGTTAGTAATCATAACTGAACATGAACAGAATGAACTCACCCATAAAATGGAGGTGGATAGCAGAATGGATTAGAAACCAGAAACAAATAATATATTGTTTACAAGAAACATACTTGAAATGGAGAGACATACAGAGTTGAAATAATGGGCTTTAGAAGAATTTATTATGCTTCAGCTGAAGTAAAAAAAAAAAGAAAGAGTAATAATTACTATCTCAAACAAAACAAAAGCAAAAAATAGGCCTAATTAAAAGGCATAAGCAAGAAAAGCAAGGAAATTACCTCTTGATGTGTATCCAAATATTTTGTTTAAAGTAACAACAGAAAAAATAAAATACTTCAGAGTCTACCTGCCAAGAGAAATCCAGGGATTATATGAACATAATTACAAAAAGCTCACACAAATAAAGAGAGATATGAACAATTGGAGAAATATTCATTGCTCATGGGTATGCTGAGTCAATATAATAAAAATTCTACCTAAGTTAATTTACTTATTCAGTGCCATGCCAATCAAACCACCAAAGAATTATTTTATAGAGTTAGAAAAAAATAACAAAATTTATCTGGAAGAAGAAACAATCAAGAATATCAAGGGAATCAATGAAAAAAAATGTGAAGAAAAGCAGCCTACCAGTTTCAGATTACAAACTATATTAGAAAGTAGTAATCATCAAAACAATCTAATGCTGGTTAAGAAATAGAGTGATAGGGGTAGTTAGGTGGCACAGTGAATAGAGCACTGGCCCCAGAGTCAAGAGGACCTGAGTTCAAATCCGGCCTCAGACACTTAACACACACACAAAAAACTAGCCACGTGATCTTGGGCAAGTCATTTAACCCCAACTGCCCTGCCTTCTCCTCTCCAAAAAGCAAAAAAAGAAAAAAAGAAGTAGAGTGATGAATAAGTGGAATAGATTTGGTACCCAATAAATAGTAGCAAATTACCATAGTAATCTAGTATTTGATAAACCCAAAGTCCAAACTTCTAATCTTTGGCGGTTTTTTTGGAGTGAGAACTCAACATTTGACAAAAATTGCTGGGAAAACTAGAAAGCAGTTTAGCGCAAATTAGGTATAGATCAACTTCTCACATCATATATCAAGATAAGGTCAACATGGGTGGACATAAATGGCGATATCATAAATTAGGGTAGCATACAAAATGCTCCTTCAGATTGATAACTAAGGAAAGAGTTAATAACCAAATAAGAGGTAGAGAGGATCACAAGAAGTAAGATGGATAATTTTGACTATATGAAATTACAAAGTTCTTGCACAAACAAATCCAGTGCAACCAAGAATGGAAGGAAAGTATGAAACTGAGGGGGAAATTTTACAAGTTTCTCTGTTAAAGGTCTCATTTCTTAAATATATATGGAACTGACCCAAATTTGTAAAAATAAGAGCCATTCTCCAGGTGGTCAAAGGATATGAACAGACAGTATTCAGAAGAAGGAACTAAAGCAATCAGTAGTCATATGAAAACATGTTCTAAGTCACTATTGATTAGAGAAATGCAAATGAAAACATCTCTGAGATATCTCTTTACACTTGCTAGATTGGTTAATATGACAGAAAAGGAAAATGACAAATACTGGAGGGAATTTTGAAAAACTGGGACACAAACACACTGTTGGTGAAATTGTAAAATGATCCAACCATTCTAGAGAACTATTTGGAATTATGCATATCCTTTGACCCATCAACACCACTTCTAGGTCTGTGTGCTAAAGATATCAAAGAAAAAGGAAAGGTCTTATTTGAGTAAAAATATTTAAAGCAGCTCTTTTTGAGGTGGCAAAGAACTGGAAATTTAGGGAATGTTCATCAGTTGACAAATGGCTGAACATATTGTGCTATATGATCATGATGGAATACTATTATGCTCTAAGAAATGATAAGCAGGATGGTTTCACAAAAAGCTCAGAAGACTTTTATGAACTGTTGCAAAGTGAAGTGAGCAGAACCAAGAGAATATTATACACAGTAGCTGCAATATTATAAGGATTATCAATTACAGAAGACTTAGCTATTCTGATCAAGACAATGATCCAAGAGAATTCCAAAAAATCCATAAGGAAATATGTTATCTACTTCCAGAGACAGAACTGATGAACTCTAAGTGTGGGTTGAAGCTACTTTTTTCTAACTTTATTTTTCTTGTTTATTTTTTGCATTTTCTTTTGCAACATGGCTAATGTTGCCATGTGTTCTGCATGACTTTACATATATAACTTATATAAAATCCTTTTTAAGGAGGGGTCAGGGGTTGGTGGTAGAGAATTTGGGGCTAATTTTTAAAAATGTTTTTATTTTACTTGTAATTGGGAAATATTGAACAAAATTAATGAAAATATATTTAAACATCACTATGATTACAATTATTACTAACAAGTATGATAATGATGATGTCCATTATATCATGCCAATTTGAAATTTTCTAAATTAACCCTAATCCCTCTGAATCTCAAAAATATCATGCAAGGTTGTAACACAAATTTTTATGAGACTTTTTCCCCCTTATGACCTCTCTTTTCCTTATAACCACTTACATTCTGGTATCTCAGTATAAATTTGTGACTGTGCTCATTTTCTTAAGAGTATACATACTCACTTTAAACTTCCTCAGGGTGGAATGGATGATGTTATAACCTATCTAAGGAATGTCAGGAATTAACCAATAGGATTTAGGAGGAAAGGCATTTTAGGGTGAAAAAGAGCTATTCTGATCATGTCATGTAGGCAGATACCTGCTCTGTCCATAAATAAAGTCAGCTGGTACTTCATTTATGGTGTAGTGGAAAGAGCACCAGACTGGAATCTGATGCCTTGGGTGTAGTCCTTGCTATACTGTTATGTATTTATGACCTTGAGTAAATCACTTTACTCATTTATGCAAAAAAAGAAGTAGTTGCTTAGATGTTCCTTTCAGTTTTAATAGTCCATGATCACTTGTGAGCTTTGGGATCATTTCCTATGATTATTGGAAGGATTAATTTCCACTTCCCTTAAGAGAGTGTTCCTTCTCTTTCTATTACAATCTTTCTCTTACCCATTCTACTGGCCTGAGGCCAATCTGGACTATACTGGCTTCTCATAGTTCTGACAAGTCATTGACCTCACTATTCAACAGCCTGAAGGAACTGCTATTCCTAGCATCCCTGCCTGAAGTGTGCTCCTTTAGGTTCAAGTGTTCTGCATCAGACTTTTTTCTCAGGAAATTTAAGGAGACAGTATTTTTTAAATGTGGGACAATCAGAACAATGTCATACTTCATTCATCACATACTTTTGTCTGAGATTTCCTAGAGCTTTGGAGGCTCATTTCAATCAGTTAACCTACAAATATTGTCAAATACTTCCTATTCACATTATACAGAAGTAATAAAAAAATTTATCTCTGTCCTCAAAGAACTTACAGTCTTATCTGAGAGAAAAGAGAAATATATAAACATCGTCATCATACATCATTCACTTGGTTTGTATATTATTCAATACAATTCAGTTAAGGTGAATGTGGTCATGTCTCAGTTCTAAGATCCTTCCCCACCCTTATCTCCTCAATTCCTCCAGGTAGGACATAAAGGAAGAGATCTGAGACTCCTATTATATTTCTATTGACTTCATTCTTAGTCACCTTTGATTTTTTTCTTCTTCATCAAATCCTAATCTCAATATGTTACTAGGTCCTGCCTTTCTTTTCTTTGAAATGGGCTCATGGATTGCCCCTTCCTTTCAGCTAACATTGTCCTAATTCAAGACAAGGTCCTTGTAATTTAATGCTTGTATTACTTCTATAGTGTCCCAGCTGACCATCTTCCTTAGAGTCTTTCCCCTCTCTAGTCCATCCTATATATTACTGTCAGATTAATCTTAAAAATACTGCTTTTAGTCTATAATTTTCTTGTTTAGACTCAATGACTCCCTGACTGCTGCTATGCCAAGTCTACTTCATTGGCTTTCTTTCAGGGCCTTCATAATTCAAATTTCATCCTATCTAAACTCCCTTATTTAGTAAGGTATATATGCCCTTTGCTCTAGTATGGGTACTTTTCTCTACCGTTCTACATGAATTTCTTCATTCATTAGTGCCTTTAGAATTTACTGATCTATTCTATATTGTGACACTTAGCTGTTCCATAATAATTTTATTCCTTTTTTTTCATTTCACATATAAGCAATGAAGAAGCAACATCAGCTCAAACTAAGTCATTTCCCCAGGTTAACAGAAGTTGCAGGTAGTAGAGCTAGGATTTCAACCCATGTCCTCTGCCTGCAGATTCAGTTGTTTTCCACTAAACCACATTTTCTAATATGACACTACACTGATTACTTTTCTTCTGAAGAAATACTTCAGGGCTTGGCACATATTAGAAGTTCCAAATCAATGATTGTTGATCCCCAAATGGAATGACTATGAATGTAACTGTGAGCTCTTTCTTTTACAAATAAAAATTTCCACCGGTCATGTTGATGTATAATCCCTGATATTGGGGAGGTTGAGGTTGGTGACTTTCTTGAGCTTAGAACTGCAACAGGCTAAGCTGATTATACACACACACACACACACACACACACACACACACACACACACACACACATGCACAGATATATATATGTATATATGTGTATATATGTATATACATATATACACATATAATCAGCTTGACCTATTGCAGTTTGTATATGTATGTGTACATACATGTATATGCATATATGTGCCTGTATACATGTGGCATATGAATGTATGTATATATGTATACAGACACACATATATTTAGCATTAATATGGTAATCCATCAGTATCAGGACCCAAAAGGCTACTTAAGGAAGAGCAAGATGTTGTACATTCGAAAACAGACTAGGTTAAAGCTCTCAGACTGATGGGTGGGACTGGGCTTATGACTAGCCCTTTCAATTATAACCTGGATGAGATTCAGAGATTTAGTTTTCAAAAAAAAAAAAGGAAGAGAAAAAAGGAAGAAAAAAGAAAAAGATTACTAAGATTAAAGCATTATGCAAATACTCTACTTTGTTTCCTTTTTTTTTTTTTGCTTTTTGGAGGGGGAAGGCAGGGCAGTTAGGGTGAAGTGACTTGCCCAAGGTCACATGGCTAGTTTTGTGTGTGTGTGTGTGTGTGTGTGTGTGTGTGTGTGAAATGTCTGAGGCTGGATTTGAACTCAGGTCCTCCTGACTCTGGAGCTGGTGCTCTATTCACTGTGCCACCTAGCCACCCCCAAATACTCTACTTTCAAAGTGCTTATCTATTTGGATGTTTCTATGGCATATAGATCTCTCTCACACATGTACACACATAGATATACAGGTATGGGCACACATATACATATGTAGATATGCATAAATTCATCATGTTAAATAGTGGATCAATATTATGGTCTCCAGAGAAGAACATAAAAGTACAATCAGTGTTTTGAATTCTGTAGCTAAAAGTCATTCTCATAATTCAGAGGACAATTCTATCTCATCAGGTTTTCTGCCTGAGAAGATGAGAAAAACACCATACCTTCTAGCACTAGACTCTGGGAAAAGAGAAGGGAAAGGGAGAAAGACCATTCCATCAAGTTTCTAGCTTATTCTCCCACTTTGGGAAAAGGGGAGTGTAATGGCAAGCACAGAAGTAGTTCACACCTTGTTTCAACTATTGAATTAACACCTTATTTCAATTCAGGTTTCTTTTCAGCTTTTCATCAAGTCTGTTAAGAAACAGAACATATGAACCTCACAGTTTGTGAACCTTAGAACTTGTGAACTTCTGAGGAAGAGCTAATGACCATATATAAGGAGAACCCCAGGCTGGAGGTGGCAGAACCAAAAAGAGAACTCTTGTGGTGGCAGAATCAAGTTGGAGAAAACTTGTGGTATCCCAGCACTCTGTCTACTCTGTCTGTGTTGATGTTTGTTTGTGATACTTTGTACAGAAGCCCTGGGACCTTACTGGAAACCCTGAAAGAGGATTTTCTGGTTTTATGTTTACAGAAGTCCTGGAGGAGGGTTTTGGAGGTCCTGGGACTTTACTGATGATTTGTGCTGACCTCTTGGACCTTGTTTGGGGGTCTGTGTTGATTTCTATGTTGATGATTTGTGTTGAGTTGTCATACCTTGTTCATGGGTCTGAGTTGATTTCACAAGGAGATAGTGAATTGATGATGGTGCTGGCAATGTTTATGAATATTATTGTGTCTCTGTCAAGCTCTGTCTTCCCAGAAACAGGAACTGTGAAGGGCTTGAGGTGGACTAGACACTGTGAACTTTAATATGGAATGGGACTAGACACAGAACTGGACAAGGAGCTGAACAAGGAACTGGAAGGTGCCTGACTTTGAACCAGGGACCATGGAAGAGGAACCATGGAAGTTGAGAGCCAGCCTTGAGTCAAGCTGAAATAAGACTTTACTTGAATACTGTGTACTGACTGAGAAGATTATGATTTACTGTGACCTAGGGTTGGAGAACTTTGTCTTTTGTACTTTGTGATTGAATTAAGGATTTTGTGATTGACTAAATGAATGCACTTTGTTTAAAACTATGTGATCACTTTTGTTGAGTTGTAACATGGTAAATGCTGTATTTTGACTGATAAGTTGTAACATTGTCAATGTTGTATTCTGATTTTCTATGAATGTTTTGCTCTGATTTGTTATTGAGTAAATAGAAAGCTCACTATATTATGTAATCAGAACCTTGACAGCTGTTCAGAGCAGCAGTCCTCTGGGAAGCTGTTTGTGTGTGGCTTTACAGGGAATAACATAATTTCTCTACCTCAATGCACTTGTTCACTAGTCTGCACTGCCCAAGCCCCAGAAAGGACTCTTGAGCTCATATCCATTTGGACAATGAAAATCAATCTCATTCCTCAATGATTAGTAGCCTTACCCATCATACTTCATTATTTTATGATTCTGAGCCCTAGGTAGTCATTATTAAAACTCAGTTGCCATCTACCTGATTCTTTATTCTCATTCCTATATGCCACCCCCACCTATATTTCACTCTAAGGCTACCTTCCCTTCCCCTTCCTTTGTTCTCTATGGAATGCCTGCTAGATAGATAGTAAACTAGATTTCTTTTTAATTTTTTTTTCCTTTTCTACTCTTCCCATTTTCTGGCTTTCACTGAGGTCTGACTCTCTCCTGATGACATAGCCCTTGACTTCTTTTTCCAGTACTAAGCGTACTTTCACTCTCCGCTCTTGCTTACTAGTTGATGCAGAAGCATTATAATATTCTTTGCTCCCCATTGACTCTTTCTGGTTTTCTCTATCAAAATCACTCAGTAACCTATCTTTCTTTTCACTCAATTCACATCTACCACCCAATAAAACATTCTGGTAGCTGTTGTCTAATGACCTTCAGGTCACTTCCCTTCTTTCCTTAATGAGTTCAGTGCCGGGTTAAGAGATCTCTTCTGCAGACCTGCCTATTAAGGAATTTTAGATTAGACATTAATATTAGCTCTAATACCTTACTCTCACAATTCTTCAACTTACTTGCTTCTAATGATGGACTCCTCCACCTCACCTGTCACAAATATGACAATATCCTTGAACTTGCTATCATGCAAAAAAGTTTGTCATAAACTCTGAAATTCCCCTATCTGATTATAATCTATTGTCATTCAACTTCCAATCTCAGCTATATACTCCTTAAGTCACCCTCTTTTCCTTTATATATTCTTCTCTAGGTTTTGATGGCACTACTCCTGATTCTCCTATCTATCTGACCAGTCTTCTTTGCTCGATCTTCATCAAGATCATGTCCACCAACCATGAGTTTGCCAAAAGGCTCTATTCAAACCCTCTTCTCATAGGGTTATTGTGTGAATCAGGTGAAATAACATAAGTAAAATGCTTTGCAAAGATTAAAGCTTGTTATTGTTGTTGATGATGGCAATAATACTGTTGCTGCTGCTGCTGGATCAGAGTAGCCAAAAGGAACCATTGATTTCAGATGTCTCTGTGCTCTCTGGAGTCATTACAGCAGCCCTCAAATGGGCTAGTTCCCTTATTCTTCTCCTGGAAGAAGGTAATTAATAAGCAATATTTTTGTCTAGGACAAGTAGCAAGAAAAATAGACCTCAAGTTATTTGATGTGTGTGTGTGTGTGTGTGTGTGTGTGTGAGAGAGAGAGAGAGAGAGAGAGAGAGAGAGAGACAGAGACAGAGACAGAGACAGAGACAGACAGAGACAGAGAGAGACAGAGAGAGAGACAGAGAGAAAGAGACAGAGAGAGACAGAGAGAGACAGAGAGAGAGATGTACTGTGAGGCTATTGTTGGGGAGGCTGGAATGGGAGAGTACTAGATAAAGAAGCTGCCATCTGGTAGCTTCTAATTTTAACTAATTATACTTGTTAATACTTAACAAAGTCCTCCTCTGCTGCCTCTTCATGGTGTTTAAGTGAACCTAGGTTCTGAAAAACTATGTCAGCAGAGTACAAACTCAGATTCCTCCAACTCATCAAGACTTCAAGTACACTCTTGGCAACCAAGTGCTCTTTCTTAGGGCCTGAGGCTTAACTAAGTACTAAGAGGTTCCTCACCAGTAGGCTTGGCATTTGTTCAGTTCCTTGACCTTGACAACCCATAAAACAAAGCAAAATGCAAAATGGTCATCAATCCTCTATGAATCCCCTCCACTTCTCAGAGAGACAAGAACAGCAGTAAAACATGCTAAGAATCACAGGATTTTTTTTTGTTTGTTTTTTCTTTCTTTTTTACCATCCCTATATGCTAACATAACTTCTAACACTCTCAATTGGAGAGCCACGTCTAATGAACAGAAGTGGACCTGTTTCTGTAGGAACTTAGTCATTTCAATCTTGGCATTCTTGATATAAATGAAACCAGAAGAAAGAAGTAAATTGCAGCTAAATAGAAAGCTAGCTAATAGTTTCTCCTTTGGGAAGCAAATAAAAGATTTGATAGAGTTGGTTTTATTGTCACCCAAAGGCAACAAGAAACATAATTTCATGGGACATTTGGTCATTTTATATTTTAGTACTCTGGATAAGTATTTGCAAAAAGACCGCCATGAATATAATTGCAATTTATGCACCAACATCTGCTAAGAAGGATGAAGTGAAGAAACTTTACTAACTCTATAAGACCCCTGAAATTAAATCAACATATACTTTGATACTCAGTGGCTCTTATGTAAAAGTGGGAATACATAAAACAAAGAACAGGTCCTTGGAAAATTCAAATAAAAAAAAAAGCATTGAGAGAGTACAATGACACAGATTACACAGAAACTTCATGTCTATGTATCAGAAATACTTTTTTTGATCAATGAATTAGTAGGCATTGGGAATGTCAAATGCTAAAGAACTTCATACAGAATGAGGCAGTATATTGTCATGGAAATTGTGCTAGATTTTGAGTCAAGGATCTAGGTTCAAATCCTATCTCTGGTAGTCATTCTCTGTGTGAGTCTGAACAAATTAGCTGAATTTTTGGCCTAAGTTTCTTCATCCCTAAAATGAGAGAATTAATCAAGTCATTTAATAGCCCTTTCAGTTCTTAATAATATCAGTTTCTTATCTTAGAAACTTACCAGTTTCTATGAAATTGATAATATTTTAACAAATAGAAATGATTCATTTTTAGATTTGGTTGTAATTTCTGACTCAGTTGTGTATGTATGTATATACATATCTATAAAATTTTAGAACCAAAATTAGTAGAAATATGGAAGGAATAAAGAAGATGAGAAAAAGATATTACTGGAAATTGAAAGAAAAATGCAATTCTTATGTATCTAAACAGGTCACTGATGAGGAAAAATGGGCTATTTACACAGCCAATAGAAAGAAGAAAGGACATAGTTAAGATTATAATAATTTCATAGAAAATGTTACTGATATAAATTATTTGCCATAATAGCAAAATCAGAAGAGCCTAAAAATCACCTTAGGCAGCAAGCACTTGACTTGCCAAGTGGAGATACATGGCAGTGGAAGGCAGTAGAGGTTTAAAATATAACTCATCTTTAAAACACTATGGAGGGTGATGGAAGATTATAACACTAATGCTTTGTAAAGCAGAGAAAAGCAGTGGAGAGTAAAACCAGTTTAAAGAAAGCTTGATGAGAACTGAAACTAAGCAAGTAGCATTCCAAGTATGTTTTTTAAGGATAAAAAGAGAGGAAAATGGAAGAATAAGAAATAGAAAAAATGGAAAAGATCTGCAAAGATTTTGGTAGCTTTTTTATTAACCATCAAAGTTGTTACAGATAGCTCCCTTAGACTCTAATATCTCACTCCCATGTGTACTTACAAAGGACATAGAAATATCATTAAAGAGAACAAAGACAAGAAAACCAAGGATATATAAAGAAGATTTGTGCTTCAAGTGGCATAATTTTGAGGAATTAAGAGATCCATTAACAAAATATCTGATGGTAGGAATGATACCAAAATATGGAAAAATTCTTGGAACTTACTAATAACAAGAAAAGGAAACCAAGAACACTAACAAGTATCGACCCATATTCTTCCTTTATTATCTATGTAAAAACATGTAAATCTTCTAAACAAAAACTGAGGGCATACCTGATCAAAGTAGTAGAAAAGAATAGGCTTTTTAAAATGGTGTTCCCAAGTAGATCATATCTTTATCTTTACACAATTGACTACAAGATATAAAGAATTACAAAATCCTACGCAAAGGGAGGGAGAGAAGAAGCATTTATTTATTGCAGCAGTTCTCAACCTGTGGGTCACGACCCCTTAAATGACCCTTTCATAGGGGTCACAGGGGTCACCTAAGACCATCAGAAAACACATATTTCTGATGGTCTTAGGAACCAAGACATTGCTCCGCTATCCATCTCCAGGTGGGTCTGCCCACATGCAGATACACCCACATATGAGTATTAAAGGGTCACGGCATTAGGAAGGTTGAGAACCTCTGATTTATTGCCTCCTATATTTCAGGCACTGTGCGAAGCAATTTTTGCTACTATCATCTCATTGGATCTTCACAACAACCATTGGAGGTAGGTGCTATTCTTATATTTTTTTATATCTTATATTCTTATAGCTGGGGATTTAGGATGAAGGAAGTTTGTTGCCTAGGCATTCCAGAGGGTATAAGGCAAGCAGAAGTTAAGTGACTTGCCCAGGGTCACATAGCTAGAAAGAGTCTGAGACCAACTTTGGACTCAGGACTTCCTGACTTCAGAAGACCTAGCACTTTATCCACCATCTCACTAGCTTCCTCATGCTTGTTATTGGTAGATTATTTAAAAAAAAACAACACAACAAACATTTGATTCAGTAAAGCAACACATACTTTTAAAAGCTCATTTCCAGTAGGGTATCTCATATTCATAGATCAAAATTACTAGATATTCTGTGAAAGAAATAACAATAGAAGTAGCCTCATATAACACTCCTTTAATCAAATATTTGGCAAAGCATAAAAAAAGAAAGATATGTGTTCATCAAAGTGTTTGCTACTATCAAAAAGCAGATCTAGTGCAGAGTCTAAATTGCAAAGGGAACAGTTATGGATGGTTAGGTCTTCCAGATGGTCCTGTTTGCAAAACCCTAGAACATTACAAAGCCTCCTGGAAGCATTCTGTAAGCACTCAAAAGAGTTTGGCCTAACCATCTGTATAGGAAAGTCCCAGTAGATGAAGAATGTCTATTGTTCAGATTTTAACAAGGTATTATAGAGGCAGATGGCAAGTATGAATGTACTGCAACATATAACAAAGAAGGAAATCCAAAGAAAAAATGTAAAAGGTTATTATCAAGTATATATGTAATTGAAAAAGTTGATTTGTTCACTTGACAAGATTAAAAGATCACAAGTGGGCATTTTGAGTGATCCCCTGCATGTTTGTGATGAAGAAGAAAGTGAGGAAGTCCCCCTTTCCCACCATGTTGAGTGGATGACCAGTGATGAAATCATGGAAGGAAATTTAGAATGCTTCCAAAGGATGGAAGGAATGGATGGATTATGATCTGCATTGACAAAGATACCATCTAAATTAGGGCAATCACAGTGGCATTTCAATATTTTTGCTAATGTTAGGTGCTAAGCTCAGTTGTTTTTAGACCGGTGAAGGCCTGGTTATACTGTCAGCATGCCTTATAAATTTTGGCACCATTGGGAAAGCCCCAGTTGGTTCTCATCCTAGTTCTGGTTCCACCTACAGTAAGCTATCAGCTTCCTGAAGTGAAAGTCTCTGTGCAGGAAGGGGAACTAATCTGGTCCTTGGTTCTTGTCACAGAGTGAGTGCCTAGATTTGCATCTTTCTCATCTATTTTTGTCAAGTTGATAGCCTATAAAGGTTAGGTTACCATTTTGAGGGTTGTTAAACTAGGGTAGACATCATGAGAAATGAACTGGTTGAGGAGCTGAGTGGTCAGGGTATTTGAGGGAGAGTCAATATGTATGTTGATGTCTCCTAGTATAGGGGCAGGAGTTGGAGAAGAAATAAAATTATGAGCCATGTACTGAACTTATTGAAGAAGTAAAGGGAGTGAACTGGGCATTTTCAAAAAACAGCTACTAAAATTTTGATTGGGTGATATATATAAATGACATGGACCTCAAAGGAGGAGAGGCTACAGTGTAATAAAGGAAGGAGAATTTGGAAGTGGCAATGAGGATCAAGCAGTATTCTAACACTCCTGCCTTAATCCATGAGATAACTGGAATGAGTTAAGGTCCAGCCAGTATTGTAAATGATAGCTAGAGAGGCAGAATCATCTAGAGGGAAACAGATTTCAGTTATACCCAATATTGTACAAGGAGTGGGATAGGAAAAGATTTAGAATAAAGGAAAGTTTGTTGCCTAGGCATTCCAGAGGGTATAATGGAAAAATTGTGTGATATTTGATTGAAATTTTCAGGTGAGAGAATTGAGGAATATAAGAGGGTTGAGAAGAATGAGAATAGGGGAGTAACCTCATTTTCATTAAATTTACTTTCCTCTTTCAGAAATGAAAAAGAAAATATCTATAAAATCTTTCTTTTAGGACTGTTGTAAGGAAAGCATGCAGTAATATGTGATATAAATGTGAGTTAATATCATAGTTCTAGAGGTAGAAAATACATTGGGGTTTATCTAATTCATCCTCATCTATTTTATATTTATTATAGTCATCTACTAAATAGGCAAGATCAATTGAGACCAGCCTTGTGGTCTCTCCAAAAACTGTGACATGCACACCAAGAAAACCACCCATATGCTATTCACACTGTTGTTCTCTTCCCCTCTCCCCCGAATCAATACCAGTCTACCTTATGAAACTCCAGCTAGAGTAAAGTAAATAAAAGTAAGTAAAAAGTAAGTAAGTAAAAAAACTTCAGCTTAGTAAAGCATCCTGCTTCATGGAGTTCCATTGTCAGGCCTCTCCTCCCTCTTCCTTTGACTGTAAAATAATCACCCTATCTGCCTGGCTTTGGTGGGACCAGCAGGATCTCATGCTGTGTGATATCCCCCAAAGCAATTCCTTTATCTTAAATAAATCTCTTTTGCACCATCACTTTATGAACAGTTATTACAGATTGGCAATATCATATGTTAGGTATTCTTAATTGACAAAGTTTTCCTTATTGTGTAAGAAAATTAGTTGCTTTTCTAATGATCTTATTTCAGGTGAATATCTTATAAAATCCTTTCAGATTTATGGATTCTTATCTGAAACCCTACTTTATCATTTTATCTTAAGGTTCTGTATCCTGAAACGTCTTGATATAATGAAGTTTTTGAGAGAATAATCACTGTTTATCTTACTGCAGGAGGAAAGAGAGGGTGGGACAAAGACCAAAGATGATTAATTTCCCAGTATTGCCAAGATTGACTCTGCTAATGGATTACTATGTGATCTGTCCTAGGTAATACATACATATTACTATGTATGTGTATGTACATGTATATGTATATGTGTACATACACACACATGCAAACATACACATCCCAAACCACCTAGATATAGAATACCTTAACTTAAAGAAGTAACCTTAATTGTGACACTTTTAGACACTTTACAAAATATATATGAAAATAAATATATTTTAGAGATGGGGAGAGGCTTTTTTTATTCCTCAAATCATACATAGGGTTCATATTTTCTATTACTTTTGTATTCTTCATTGTGCCTACTACAACTAGGTAGTACAGTAGACAGAGCAATGCACCTGAAATCAAAAGACCTGAGTTCAAATTCTGCCTCAGACACTTATTAGTTGTGAGACCCAGGCAAGATACCGAAGCCCTCAGTCTCAGTTTCTTCACCTGTAAAATGGGCATAAAAATAGCACCTACCTACTAGATTTTTATGAGGATTAAATAAGCCTTATAAACCTTAAAACAAGATACAAACAATACCTTTTATTATTATTATAGAACTATTAAGGTGAAAGGAAGTCTAAAAGTACTAATAAAATAGAAACAGGATGATCTTTCTAAAGATTTGTAGATACCCCCATTCTAAAGTAGTGAGAGACCGTGGCTGGTAGTAGCCTTATATTGGCTGAGAGCAGTGCAGAGTAGAGGGTAGGACGTCAGCAGTGCCTTTCCCCAGATTCTTTGACATAGGGTCTATTGTTTCTCTTCAATGTGTGACTTATTCTGTAGTCCTGTGTCCTCACTACTTTGTTCCTGTTCCTCTGGCAACCAAGAGAGTCATAACCCACATGTATACTAACTAGCTCCCTCCACTCACCCCATTATTCTTTCACTGGCATATACCTGGGAGTGATTTAATCATGAATGGTAATAGACACAATATGAAACATCCCCCAGGTATTCAATATATATAATAGAATATCCTTCATCAAATTTTACCTGTCAGTACCTATCTTTCTCATCTAATAGTATGAAAATCTCTTCGCCTAACAATTGGATTTGCACAGTTTGGGTGTTGGTTTTGAATAATATCACTGGAAAATGGGTTTATATAACCCCTGGAGACTGTAACACTCTCCTAATTCCCTCTTTGCCTACTCCATTTATTACCAAAATACATACTCATTCATTTGAAACATCAACTTTCTTAATAATCCCTGTGCTCCCTAAATAGCAATCCTTATCTTCTTCTATTCTCTTGGAGGGAGGGAGGAGGTTAGCTTCCTGACTCACAGATGGTAAGAATAATAAAATGTCAGAATCTCAAAGATAGAAGGGGGCTCAGAGGCCAAAGTTTCCTGAAAATGAATCCTTACAACATGCAATGGAATGTGAATTACTTGAGACAAAATAAAGTAACTAACAATTATGCATACAATAAACCTTACAGATATTTACAACTTAAAAAAACCTAATGTTAAATATTGTCTCCTTTTGCTCGACATGCTTACTTTATAGAATTTATCATTGAGTTCACAAGATTTTGACATATATTTTTAATTCTTCTTCACATTGGATATTATAAATATTTTTGGTGAAAAATCCATTTATCTAAGTCTTTGTCTAAGTCTAATAAACTTTGATTATAGTACATAGGGTTTCAATAGAATTTAAACTCAGCAAGTTCTAAGGACTTTGAGGCTCATTTATTGCTATTTCTTGGAGAAATTCTTGACATTTCTTCATTTGTGGCATAGTGCAAGATTGTATGGATGACAGTATTCACTTTCCATTTAGAGATAAGACTTCTAGGTCCAGGGGCAGCTTGGTGGCACAATGAATAGAACACCAGCCCTGGAGTTGGGAGAACCTGAATTCAAAGTTGGTCTGAGACTCTTTCTAGTTATGTGACCCAGGGTAAGTCACTTAATTTCTCCTTGCCTCAGTTTCCTCAACTGTAAAATGGTGATAATAATAGCACCTACCCATCATTGTTGTGAGGATCCAATGAGATAATGTTTGCAAAAATATTGCAAAAAATTCACCTTGGGCAAGCCACTTAACCCCAATTGCCTCGCCTTCCTCCCTCCAAAAAAAACCAAAACAAACAAACAAGAAAGGACTTCCAGGTCCACTTTGTGGGTATTTCCCATCTTGATACTTAGTTCATACAGAAAGACCTGTACTTCTTCTGACAATGGTTTTGGAATAAACTTGAAAAAAAAAAAAGTAAATTTCATCACTAAAATCTATTTTTCCCTAATCATTAATCCTCTAGTTCTGCAAAGAGACCATTATCAGTTTTTTTTTATGTGGACTTGTTATTATTTTTCCAATTTCAAGAAGCCTATGGATTCACAAAGAGGGATCCATTCACGTAGTAGTTCCCTCTGAAGATTTTTGCTTATTTTTTTGAGAATTATTTATATTCTTCCACAAAAATATAATTTTCCACAAAAATACAATTTATTTGTCTGTAGTCTTGCTTTTAGTATTCCATTGCAGCTATCTTTGTGCTTCATTGTGGCTTGGCACATTTGAATTTACAATACGAATATCAATCAATCAAAAAACATTTATTAAGCACCTAAAGGCAGCTAGATGGCACAGTGGATGGAGGGCCAGGAAAACTCGTCTTTCCAAGTTCAAATCTAGCTTTAGACATTTATTGGCTCACATGCACTCTGGGCAAGGCATTTAACCCTGTTGGCTCCAGTTGCCACATATGTAAAATGAAGTGGAAAAAGAAATGACAAACTACTTTGGTATCTTTGCCAAGAAAACCTCAAATGGGTTGATGAAGAGTTAGACAGGATTTAAAACTACTAAACAACAACAACAAGCACCTATCATATGCCAGGTTCTGTGTGAAGTGCTGGAAATACAAAAACAGGCAAAAGACAGTCCCTGCCATCAGGAAACTTATAATTTAATGGGAAAGACAATATATAAACAGATGTAGAGAAATAAGCTATATAGAAGATAAATAAAACTTAACAGAGGGAAGGCACTGGAATTAAGAGGGGTTAGGAAGGGATACTTGTAAAAGGGGATTTTAGTTGAAACTTAAAGGAAGCCAGGGAAATGAATAGGCAGTTGATGAGGGAGAGTACTCCGGTCATGGGAGGTAGCCAAAGAAAAATGGTTGGAACTGAGAGATGAAGGGTTTTGTTATTGGAACAGCTGGGAAACCAGCATCACTGGACTGAAGGTAAAATGTTGAGGTATAAGAAGACATGGAAAGGTCGGAGTGGGCTAGGTTAAGAGGGACTTTGAATGCCAAAGAGAGCATTTTGTTTTGATGTAGGAGGTTATCAGGGACCTTTATTGAGTAGGGGATTGAGTAGATAGTCCGACAGGGTCAGCCCTGTGCTTTAGGAAGATTTCTTTGGTGGCTGAATGGAGAATGAATTGGAGTGCAGAGAGATTTGAGGTAAGGCACCCTACCATCAGGCTACTGCAATAGTCCAAACATGAAGTAATGAGTGCCTGCACTAGATTGCTGTTGTTTGTCCTTATAACACCATGCACTAGCAGATTCCCAAAAGAATGCTACTGTGAATAGCTTTTAAGGTTCAGATTACGGAGTATAGTGAACATTTCATTTATTCCATTACAAAACAAGGCAAACATGCACAACAAATCACAATATAATATCTACAACATTACAACTTATCACAGAAGGTCACAATATAGTGTTTACAACAGCTTAACATTAGAATGGTCACATAGTTTTCACTACAGTGGTCACAATATTTAGAACAAAGAACAAAAGAATAATCATCTGGTTTCCCTAAGGGGGAAACCCTTCTTACTTAATCATTCAGTCAATTCACAATACAATAATCAATACTTAATCATTCAATCAATTGACAATACAATAACCAATCTTCCACTCATGGGGCAATCATAGATTAAATTAGTCAGTCACTTACCTAGCAATTGGTCACTAAATACAATCATTAGAAAACTACACAAATCCTCCATCCCTCGATGTCCAGGAAACTTCAATTTCATCAGGCATTCTATATCTGAGGAGAGTCCTTTTCTTCATATTCACTCAGGGTGGTCTTTCGGGTTCCCTGGATCCCGTTCCATGGTCCCAGCTCCTACTTGAATCCACCAAACACCTGGAACAAACACAAATCACCTGGATTCAGAAGCAGACAGCTCCCAGGTTCTTGTCCAGTCCTCTGGGCAGTTCTTGGTACACACTGAAGTTCACAGGGACCAGCATATCTCAAACCCTTCACAACTTCTGTTGCCAGGAACTCAAGGATCAACCAAGTCACAAACAAATAAAGGCTTATCCTGGTCATGCTTCTTCAGTCCTCCAGCAATTTGGCTGGCCCTAAGACCCAGGAGAAATCTCAGCCTTCCAGGCAGCCTTCCAGGCAACCTTCACCAGATTCTGGTCATAGAAAACTCCAACTCAGTTCTCAGTCTAGCAGCCCAGCTCCCAGATGCTGGGACAATTCTGCTCCCTCCACTAAGAGGAACATTCCCTCTTCTGATTCTCTGTCTCTGGAATTCTTCTTATATACACACACTGGCCTCCTGTTTCAGCCAACCCCCTCCTGCCACATCAGCAACAGGAGACAGAGTTCATGCCCTCTGCCTCTTTCACAGAAGTACTT
>CM053585.1:76498563-76535511 GCA_028646515.1 Pseudochirops corinnae
AGCTGACTTTAGTGGGAAGTATCTTTGTGTGCGTTTTGGAGTTCTAGGTTGGTCGAGAGTCCTATTCCATGGATATTTTGGGGTGGCTATGTGAGAGCTGCGATATATTGCTGCTGCTATGCCGCCATCTTGGCTCCGCCCCCCCCAAGTAAAGAGGAATTAAGAAGCCTCTTGATGAGGGTGAAATAGGAGACTGTAAAAACTGGCTTGAAAGTTTACTCTTAAAAAAAAAAACCACAAAGATTTTGGTGATTGATCCCATTTCTTCCAGGCAAATAGAGGGACAAGAAGTGGAAGCAATGTCAGATTTTATATATTTGGACTCAAAGATCCCTGCAGATGGTGGTTGCAGACAGGAAATTAAAAGGCACATGTTCCTTGGAAGGAAAACTATGGCAAATTTGGACAGCATAATAAAAGCAGAGACATCACTGTGCCAATAAAGGTCCACATAGTCAATCAGGGGTGGGGTATCACCACCCTCTAGGCCACATGTGACCCTCTAGGTCCTCATATGTGGCTCTTTGATTGAATCCAAACTTCACGGAAAAAATACCCAATACAATGATTTGTGAAGTTTGGATTCAATCAAAGGGCCATACATGAGGACCTAGAGGGCCACATATAGTCTAGAGGTTGCAGATATCTCACCCTTTAAAGCATGGTTCTTCCGGTAGCTATGTATAACTGTGAGAGTTGGACTATAAAAACAGGAAAGTTGAGTGCCACAAATTGCTACTTTTGAATAGTGGTGCTATTTTGTAGAGAGCACTTTTGTAAGCACTTTTGTAAGTCCCTTAGACTGCAAGGAGATCAAATTAATCAATCCTTAAAGAAATTAATTCAGACTATTCATTTGAAGACCAAATATTAAAACTGAAGTTTAAATATTTTAGCATACAACAAAAAGACAAGACTTTTTGGAAAAGACCCTGATATTTGGAAAGATTGAAGGCAAAAGGAACAGAGGATGGCTGAGGATGAGATGGATAGATAGTGTTATGGAAACAATAAACATGAACCTGGGCAGACTTTGAGAGATAGTGTAGGATAGAAGAGCCTTCCTTGCTAATGTCATGGGGTCACAAAAAGCTGGACACAGCTAAACAACAACAAAGCAATAATCCCAGCTTTTGGGACAAGAACTTATTTGACAAAGACTTCTCGGAAAACTAGTATGGTAGAAACAAGGTATAGACAACATTTCAAATCATATACCAAGATAAGATCAAAATGGGTATATATTTTAGACATAAAGGGTAGTACCATAAGCAAGTTACGGGAGTATGGAATAGTTTACCTGTCAGATATATAGATAAGGGAAGAATTTATGACCAACCATGAACATTACAGGATGTGAAATGGATAATTTTGATTACATTAAATTAGTTTTACACATACAATACCAATGCAACCAAGATTAGAAAAAAAAAAGGCAGGAAATTGGGGGAAAAACTTATAGTGAGTTTCCCTGATAAAGGCCTTATTTCACACATATATAGAGAACTGGGTCAGATTTATAGGTATACAAGTCATTTCTTCAACTGATAAATGGTCAAAGAATATGAACAGGCAGTTTTCAGATGAAGAAATCAAAGCTATTAATAGTCATATTTAAAAAGTTCTAAATCACTATTGATTAGAGAAATGCAAATAAAAACAAATCTGAGCAACCACATCACACCTATCAGATTGGCTAATATAACAGAAGAGGAAAAATAACAAATTTAGGACAGGATGTGGGAAAATTGGAACACTAATACACTGTCTGTAGAGTTGTTAACTGATAGAACCATTCTGGAGAGCAATTCACAACTATTTCCAAAGAGCTCTAAAACTGGGTATGCCCTTTGACCCAGAAAAACCATTACTAGGTTTATACCCAAAAGATATTTTAAAAAGGGAAAGGACCTGTATGTGCAAAAGTATTTATAGCAGCTCTTTTTGTGGTAGTGAAGAATTGGAAATTGAGGAGACATCCGTCATTTGAGGAATGGTTGAATTGTTATGGAATACTATTGTGCTGTAAGAAATGATGAGAGAGATGGTTTCCGAAACTCCTGGAAAAGCTTACATGAACCAATGTCAAGTGAAGTGAGCAGAACCAGGAAACACTGTACATAATAAAAGCAATATTGTATGATGTTTGGCTGTGAATAACTTAACTATTCTCAGTAATGCAAAGATCTAAGACAATTCCTAAGGACTTATGCTGAGAAATGCTATCCACCTCCAGAGAAAGAACTGATGGAGTTTGAATGCAGATCAAAGCATACCATTTTTTGCTTTATCTTTTATTCATAGGGTTTTTTTTGGGGGGGGGGGTCTGTGTTTTCTTTTACCACATGGCTAATATGGAAATATGTTTTGCATGACTGCATATGTATAAGCTATATCAAATTGCTTGCCTTCTCAATGAGGGGGTAAGTAAGGGAAGAAGAGAAAGAATTTGGAATTCAATTTAAAAATGAATGTTAAAAATTGTTTTTACATGTCATTGGAAAAATATATTTTAAAAAACCCATTCTGAAGTATTTATGGATTAATATATATCCAGGAGATTGTAATAATGTTTAATCTGTGATAATGGTTTAGAGCCAGTACAGTAGATTTTCTGGGATATTTTATGATTTGTATTTATAATATAAGCATTTGTTATGTCAGTCCATTAAAGACAGTGACCTTCTGATGTTTAATTCCAGCTATAAGGAGTCGTATTTCCTGGTATTTGCTGGGTGCTAAATTTTTATGGCCTGCTATGATGTGCTGAATGGTTTCTACTTTTTCCTTGTAATATCTATGTTGCTGCATAAATCTTGTTCCTCATATTCACCCTTACATAATTCCTAGTGGCGATGACCTGACCCAATATTGCCAGATAAACCCTTTCATTTTCAAAAATAAATCTGCATGATAAAACCATTTGTTGAAAGCATCTTTGTCAACATATTGTTGTCTGGGTTTATACACGCGTCACCTATAGAGGGATTTTGGATTCTACTCCTGAATCTTTTTAATTTCCTAGGCTCTATCCAAAGGTAAACCACTTTTAATTACATTTAACAAATTCAATGACTTACTTATCAGCCCTGACCATTGCTCAGTGAATTAATATTTGCTTGTTCCAAGAATATGAAGTTTTTGTCTTACTATATGATATAAGAATATTGAATTTCTTTCTTTTTGTGCCAAGTGTTTATCTTTCTATAGTTCTCTAGAGGAGAGAGGCCTTGTGTTTTCTTAATATTTTAATAAGCTTTCATTAGAATACTTTCCAAATCTCTTACTGCTGCTGCTACTAGTGTTATTACTGCTACTACCACTACCAGTACCACCACTACACTAATACTACTACTAATACCACCCCCACCACAACTACCTCTATTACTATTACTACTACTACTACTACTACTACTTCTACTACTACTGTTTACATATCTACCTATTCATCTGCCTTTTTTGGTCCCTCAATATAGGAACAATGAAGATTCACTTGTATCTTCCTTTCCTCTGGGACCTGAGCAAGGTTTTACTATCTCTATATGAGATAAACACAAAAAAAGGAATAGCTGTACCAGCCAGTATCTAGGTTCAGATGAGAGCACTGGCTATCAACCTTTAATGCCCAGAATTCCTATGAGGCACAGCAAGTATACTGGACTGAATGCAGATCATATTGGGAGGAAATTCCACAAGGAAAGAATAAAAGTATCATATGGCTCATAACTGCTCTGGGCCTAGAGCAAATGAATGAAAAAGACAGTGATTTTCCCTGCTATGTGCTATACTTATGCAAGCTGCCTCTCTGAACTTGGGCCTTTATCATTTGTAACAGGATCCCAGCTTTCTAATGCAGAATATCTAAGTCTGAGTGACAGGAACAAATCTCCCAGCTTCCTCCATCCCTTTGTGAATTCTGAATTTATGGCCTCACTTCTATTAGCTTCCAACAGCCCCCACTAGATTAAAGCTGCATCAGAAATTGGTTTTTTTTCCTACTTTTACCCCAGAAGAAAGTAATAAGAAAATAACACAATAAATCTGGTAAATTAGCAATAAGATCTCAAACTTTTGTCCACATATGCAGCAGCATTATTGGTGACAGAGTGCATAGTTGTTGACAGCTGGAGTCAGGCAGCTTACATTTAGCTCCTAACACATAATGTGCCTCACAAGCAGAAAAGATGAAAGGTAATTTTTTCCATCCAAGGAGAGCTCATATGGCCCACCTGATGACAGATGTTAGGAGATGAAGAGTATCTTTGTTCAGTTTCCTTGGGTACCTACCCGATTTTAAATTGAAATCGAACCTTTTCTTTAAAGGCCATTTCTCCTCCAGGCCATTTTTGCCAGAACTAGAGAAAACCTGAATTGTGCAGTCTTGGGGCCATTTTCCTGAGCAGAATAATTGTTTTGAGTCTCAGTCTAGAAATGAGTAAATCTCTATGCCCTGATTTGTGCCCCTCCCCCATTATAAAAAAGCCAAGTATTAATTTCAAGTTCATAAATAGCTCTAAGAAGAGGAATTTAGGATGTTATTCATAGGAGAACTCTCTGTGCTAGTGCCTGTCAAAATGCCCTCAGTTTGAAGAGTGAGTTGATGGGGTGATTGCAACTTCTAAGCATATTTCCAGAGTGAGGAGTTGAAAGGCAACTCTCTACCCTCCCCTACAGTACAGGAACCCATGAACTTGTTCAGTTCCTCCTTGGCCAAGAACCAGCCTCCCTCTCTGGATCTTCATTCTACATTACCCCAGAAAATGGCAAAAAAAATCTAATGGAATTAGAGTGTTTATTTTTTTCTTTTACTGACCAGACCTGTGATTTCACTGGTATAGGAAACTACCAAAATGGACCCACATCTTTTCTGCAACTTAGTCCTAGAAGTTCACCTGAAGGACTGAAGTTAAGTGACTTGTCCAGGGTCACATAGTCATTATGTAGACTATTAGGACTTGAACCCAGGTCTGATTGAGTCTGAGAGCATTGCATGTATGAACAATTTTTCAAAATTTTCTTTTCTTCTTTCTTTATATTTCCACCACCAGCCCCTTTATTTTTATTCAATTCCCCCCAATTGCACCTGAGGCTACTATAGGTACCCCTGAGTCATTCCAGTGCCCTGCATGGGGTGGTATCAATACCAACTAATCAATAAACATTTATTAAGTGCCTACTTTGGGCTATGTCCCATGTTAAATGCTAGGATTTCTTGGTATTACATGGGTACCAGTAGACCATAAGGACTCTCCATAGTTATTCCTTACTCTTGTTATGGAATTACATCATCTTCTTTTCCAGGCTGCAAGAGGTTCATTATAGACTTTGTACTTGCTTATCTTCCACACCAGTGGTAAAATCTTTCAATAAACATACATATTCCTGTTTTATGCCATGTTTGATGTCAATAATCAAATTCATCTCTCTTATGTATTTCAAGACATCTTACATCATTTTCACAAAGCATAGGAGACAATTTGTTGGGACAGAATCTGTGGGCATTCTGGGCACTAGGAGTGTAAAGATAAAACCAAAACTTTTCTTGCCCTCAAGGATTTTGCATTTTACTGAAATAAAGTATATGTAGATAACTCAATATAATACATATGCAAAATAAATATAAAGTATTTTTAGGGGAGAAGGTCACTCGGAACTAGGGTGATGAAGAAATCAGGAAAGGCCTCATTTGGGGAATGTTACTCAAGCTGGGCTTTAATCTCACTAGAAGTTCTAGGTCAAGAGTGCTTAACTTTTTTCATGACAGACCTCTGTGGAAGTATGAAGGATTCTGTAGACTCTTTGTCAGAATATTTTTAGATACATAAAATAAGCCATAATTTTACAAAGGAAACCAAACATATTGAAATATAGTTGTCAAAATGTTAGAAAAAGAAGTTCATTCCTCAGGTTAAGAACCTCAGTTGTATAAATTATAATGGAGTGAATGGCCAAAAAGGTCTCCCTCCTAGGGCTCATGTGTAATATACACAGTGTGGCATCAATTCACATGGAATCTTAGTGAATTTGCTTTTAGATATTCAAGATGACAGGTAATTGAACACCCAATTCAGAGCCTGTATGGGTATACTGTGACTGTTTCCTATCCACTTACTATATCATGACTGTTCCTCAGCCCTTTCTGAATTCACACTGGCTCTCAGGTAGATGACCAACTTCAAGATGAAGAATCAACCTATTAAGGAGGACTCTGGCAAGAATCTTGCCAGCAATGACTAAGAGAAACATCTCCCTGTGATTGTCACAGGACAATCTATTGCTTTTACCTGTATAGAAATGGACAGTGGAGGCATCCTGGGGGAATAACCTCCTCTTGCCATTGTAAAGCCACCCATGAGAAGCTTTCCAGAGGACTCCTGCTGTGAACAGCTTTCAAGGGTCTGATTACATAGTATAGTGAACATTATTTATTCAACAACAAATCAGAGCAAAACATTCACAGAAAATCAAGGTAGAACATTTGGGAATATTATAATTTATCACAGAAAATCAAAATATAGCATTCATCATGTCGCAACTCAATAACTTATCATGAAAATGGCCACATAGTTTTCACCACAGTGGTCACATAGTTTTCAGCAAAGTACAATCGTTTAGTCAAGCAGTCAGTAACTCAATCATCCAATCATCCTTAAGGAGGCTTTTCTCCTTAAGGGACACAAAATACAAAAGTCAAAGTACTCCACCCCTGGGGTAGTCTCAATTGGAGATTAGTTTCCAATCATAAACAAAGTACATTCATTTAGTCAATCACAAAATCCTTAATTAAATCACAAAGTACAAAAGGCTAAAGTTCTCCACCCCTAGGTCACAGTAAATCATAATCTTCTCAATCAGTACACAGTATCCAAGTAAAGTTTTCTTTCAGCTTGACTTGAGGCTGGTTCTCAGCTTCCCTGGTTCCCCTTCCATGGTCCCAGCTCCTACCTGAATTCACCAAACTGTGACCTGGGTTCAAAGACAGACAGCTTCCAGCTCCTTGTCCAGCTCTCCATGCTGTTCTTGTTCCACACTGAAGCTCACAGTGTCCAGTCCACCTTAAATCCTTGACAGTCTCTATTCCTAAGAAGTCAAGGCTTAATAAAGCCACAACAGACAAAATACTGACACCATAATCATGCTTTCTCTGGCAGCTCTGGCTGACCCTCAGAAGTCTTCAGCAGCTTGACTGGCCCTCAGAAGAAGCTCCACCACCACAAGTTCCCAGAAAATTCTGACTTTCCTGGGAGTTTTTCCTTATATACAGTATTGCTCCTCCCTGTTCAGCCCCTTCCTGTTTCATCAGCAACAGGGGTTCATACCTTCGGTTTTTTTTAACAGAGGCTTAATCTGAAACTAGGTGCTAAGTACCTGTCAGCTTAACAATACAAAGGGATCTTCAAATTTGCATTACCATTACAGCCATATAACTTGGAAAATTTCAGTCAGCTTTTATGTGAGCAATAGACTTCCTACCTTGTAAATCTCAGCTGGAATAGAATCAGCACCAGGTGCTTTGCCACATGAAAAGAGCCTAATGTCATTTAAAACCTCTTCTTCAGTTGGAACTTCAGCTAAGAAGGGATTGACTTCAACCTGAGATAAATGGTCAATGGTCTCAGCATTGATTGATGATTACATGGTGGTCAGAAGAAGTGATACAAGGACATTCTCAAGGTCTCTCTTGAGAACATTGCAATTGATTGGGTGACATGGCAGGCACTGGCACAGGACCTCTCAGCATGACATGCCCATATCAGAGAAGGTGCTGTACTCTATGAGCAAAGCAGAATTGAGACAGTTCAAAAGAAACGCAGGATGTGCAAATTTAGAGAATCCCCCCCAAATGAGCATTACCAGCTCATATTGGTCTGATCAGTCACACTGAAACTTGACTCTAACATGGTGATATCATTTTAGTCCTCTTCAAGAATGAAGGACAACAACCAACCAACTACATCATAAGGAAACTATGAATTGACTGTTGAGCCAGAACTGATTGTGCATCTATTCTCTAAACCATGGCACTTTCCTTTGCCGATATAGAACAATCAATCAACAAGCATTTAATAAACACCTGTTATATGAAATACATTTAGGATAAAAAGTTAGTGAAATAGGGTCTCCCCTAAGGACAGAAACAGCATGTATATATAGAGACACAAATTAGTACAATGTAATTTCAGAGGAGGGGACCATCAGCTAGAGAGGAATCAGTGAAGGCCTCACATGGAAGGTGCTGAGTTTGCAAGGTTCGAGATTCTAATATGTGAAAATAAGGAGGAAATGCATTCCAGGTATACTGTGCAAAAGTATAGAAATGGAAGATAGGATATGTGTGAAGAATATCAGAAAGGCCAGCTTGGACAGACCACAGAGTATGTGAAGGGACAGACATACTGTGTATGCCTAGAACACAGGTGAAAACCATATCAGGAATTTGCATTTGATCCTAATTGTAATGGGGAGTTATTAGAATTCATTGAGTAGAGGAATGCTGTGGTATGGCCTATGTTTTGGGACTGCCTCTTTGGCAGATGTATAGAGATTTGGCTGGAAAATGGAGATAGGAAGACCAAACAGGAGGCATTGCATTCCTTCAGTAGGACTACAAAGGCCTGAATTAGGGTAGAAGCCAAGTGAGTGAAAAGGATAGAAATGAGATATGTTGTGGAGGTAGAATCAACAAGGCGCAGTGACTGATTGGCTATCTAGAGTCAGGTAGATGGGGAGTCAGGAATAATTCCAGAGTTGTAAAACTGGTTGACATTCACAACCACAATACCTTCCTCTAAATTTATAGGACCTGTATTATTTAACAAATCTTACTCCCATGCTTCATTTTGGCATAGAGGTGACTCTGGGTTCTCAATCTAAGCCAGCATAGCTCAAGCTATTTCAAATTTTGCCAGGAGGAAAGGCTTCAAGGAGGTCTCATCAAGAGACCATTTATACTTTCCAAGGATCACCCTAGCTAATTACAGAGAGGCTCAGTGCTTGTGAGCTGCACACAAGGTGAGGAATTCTTTGACCATAGCAACCTATCTATGCTACTCATTTGCTTTTAAAGATATACTGCCTTATGACATTTTAAAAAAATATTCTTTGTCATTATTTCTCTCTCAAATTCCCATTTAACTTCCTCTGGTTTATTTCCCCAATTAGATTAGAAACTCTTAGATTAGAAGGCAGGGACTGTGTATAATATATCTTTGTATCCCTTGCAGGGTCTAGGGTCTAGCAGGGTGTTAAGCACTTAGTAGACCCTCAATCAACGAATGAAGGAAGTAGATTGAATCCCCATAAATTCCCATCTATCCTATTAACTATACAAGTTGTCAAGTCTTATAAAAGGCCGCTCAGCTAAAGCAAATTGCAATGTATTTGAGACTAGTAGTAAAGGATGATGATTATGTTTAATTTACTATATTTTACTTTCTTTGTGACCCCCTGGGGCAAGGGAAGGCTGGTTAAGCAACCCCATTTTCTGGTAATGATTTTTCTATTTATTTAAAACTCTGTGTGTGTGTGTGTGTGTTGCACAGGAACTATACAGTACAGCAATGGTGAAAATTCAGTCCAAAAATCTGGATTCTCAGGGGATCATTCACTCATTAATCTTTTTTCATAATGTTCAGAATTATTTCTCCTCTCCCTTCTTTTTCTGTTTTCCTCTATTATCTTCTTTTCTTCCTCTGTCTCTATTCTCATTGTATCCCTTTCTTTCTTTCTTTCTTTCTTTCTTATCACTATCAACCTTTACTATCTCTTCTCTTCTTTTCTCCTCTTTCCTCCCTTTTTCTTGCTTTCTACCTCCCTCTTCTCTTCTTTTTCCCCTTCTTTCCCCACTTCTTCTTTCCTTTGTTCCTCCTCCTCTTTACCTGGTTCCCTTTTTCTGTCTTCACTTTTTCTTTCTCTTCTTTCCCTTCCCCTTTCTTACTTTTTAAAAAACTTTCCCTCTCTTCCCCCTTCTCTTTACTCCCCTTTTTCCCTTCTCCCCTCCCATCCCTTTGTCTCTTTCTGTCTTTGCCTCTTCTGGTGTCTCTTTGTCTCTGTCTCTCTTTATTTCTCTGTCCCCCTCTGTCTCTGACTCTCTCTCTCTCTTTCTCTGTGTCTCTCTCCCCAAATCCCTCTTTTTCTATTCTTAACCCTAGAACATCAGATGTAATTACCTGATTGCTTTCTGCTTAATATCTCATCTTCTGCTCTTTGTAGTGGGAAGTTATTGAGCTAACACAGACAGGTGTTTTGGTCCTAGAATAGGAGCCAAGCTAGTGAGAGGAGATCCTGGAATTTAGAGAGACAGGTGCCTTCTTCTATAAGCATAAGGGAAGCCAATTTGGGCCCCTTCCAGCCCAGAGAGGGAAAGATGAGGCAGAGACTGACAATGTGAAGATGGGATTCACAGTTATCTGGCTAATTCAATTGATGTTGACAGCAACTCCAGATCACTCAAGCCCAGAAGGGACCTCTAGGCCTGGGGGCAGGACTCTTTAGCTGCTGTGGACAGCAAGAAGGCCTGCCCTCCCTCTTTCTCACCTTCCTCTTCCAATCACACATCAGATTCACATCTTCAGGCTGGTTTGCAGGTCAGAGCAAGAACCTCTGAAGTATGTGGATATGGACTGAGAGGCATCTCACAGCTTCTCTTGCCCTCAGTGCTTTGGATGTAGGATGTCCCAGCTGCCCACATTTTGCCCTAGATTTGGTTATTTGTTTCCCTTTACAGAAGTAATTCTGAGCCCTGACTTTGACAGGAATGGAGGGAGGGATAGTTGTGAAATTCTCAAAATAACTTCTCAAGACAAATTTAATTAGAACTTCATCTAACTTTAAAATAAGAATAAATGGTACACATTTGGGGAAATTGGGCGGACACAGGGCTGGTGAAGAATTGAACACAAAATGCAACAGTGCAAAGGTATTACAATGTTAAATGTGACACTTCAGAGCTGTACAATACCAAGTTAAAAATCCATCACATTTCTTGTTGCTCCATATAGGAAATTCTTACCTGCTATTGATAAGGTACCAATTAAGAAAAAGGGATCCATAGGTAAAGGATGAAACAATGCCCTCAAGTTCAATGGGAGAAAGGTGCCAATAGATTCTGTTTAAGCAGAAGGCAAGAATTCGTTATAGGAAATTAAAATGTATAATTCAGTGGCAGAAAACTTATGGAACAATGAAACTGGCCACCACCATTCAGAGGTAGGGGAGCAAAGAATGAGGAGCATCATTTAGGTGTGCACCTGGAGGCATATGATTCAAAGCTGGTAGCAATTTTCAGTGCTAGGAATCAAGGTAGTTTCTGGTCTACAGATTGACTCTGTTATGAGGATGTAAGTTATCTGTGATTCATTATGGAGTTTTCTTGATTCAAGTCGATGTCTAGGAATTATGTTTCTTGTTTGGTTCCCCAGAGTAAGTTTGTAGTCTCTCCATTGAGCTCTAGTCACAAATTACAAGCTACTTGTTGGACATCTCTACCTGAATGTTCCATAGGCATATCAAATTCAAAATGTCTAAAATTATCTTCCCATACACACATACACACACATACACACACCCCAAGATCCACTTTTCTTTCTAATTTTTTTCATTCTTTTGAGGGATCCACCACCATTCTAAACACCCAGGTTTGCAACTTGTGAGTCGTTCTTGGCTCATCTCTTTCCTAAGTGTCTCATATTCATCCTTTCTAAGTCTTAGTGATTCTAACTCTTTGTATTTGTCATTTTCTCTCCATTCACATAATTATAACTCAAATCCATGTTATCTGCTTTGTGTAGACTATTGAAATAGCCTATTAATTGGAATTCCTGTTTCCAGGCTTTTTGTTCACCAAATCACAAAAATCTCCACACAAATCACATGCTTTAATAATTTCTCTAAAGCATAGGTCTGACCCTATCACTCCCTTCTCTCAGGGATATTCAGTGACTTCTTCTTGCCACTAGATAAAAGAAAAACACTGTGGTTTGGCCTTCAAAGCTCCTTGCCACTTAACTCTAGTTCCTCTGTCCATACTTCTTTCACATTAAGCACGTTCTATTCTGGTCGAAATGGCTTATTATGACTCTAATATTCCAGTTACCACTTCCACGCTTTTTCATAGGCTGTATTCCCTGCCTGGATTATGTTTCCTTCTGATTTCTACCTCTTAGAATTCCTAGCCTTCTTTAGGGCTTAGGTTATATGCCGTTTGTCACAGAGAGTCTTTCCTGACTCACTGAGTTATTAATGTTTCCCCTCCTCAAAAAAAAAGCACTTCATAAATACATCTATTTGTCTAAATGTATACATATACAATGTATTTTTTCATATCTTGAATCCCTACATCCAATGAAAAACGCAGACCTTCATATTTTTCTCTGAGATGCATGTGATACAAACATTCTCTGACTTATTAACACCAACTTACAAAAGCCTCAGGAATAGAAATAAAGTATAAATGATTATAAATATAAATAAATTGTGAGCTAGGAATGAGGTAAACTTTAAAGGAGGAAAAATCATTCCCTAAGCCACCATATGCTCTTCCTCCACAGATGATGGACAGCTAGAGCCATCTCCCATTAGTAAGTCAGCAAGCATTTATTAAATGCTTCCTGTGCACTGGGCACTCTGCTAAGTGCTCAGGATGTTTAAAAAAGGCAAAAGCATGGTCCCTATTCCCAAGGAACTCACATTTTAATGAAAGAAACAGCATGCAAGTAACTATATACATACTAAGTATATGCAGTATAAATGGAGGGTAATACCTTAAAATACAGAAAACCAGGGACTTTATTGCTCTTTATCTTTAAGGGTCCTTCATTGTAGATATTGGGGGAGGATCAGTGAAAAAGATATAGAATGAGCCATCATGAAAAATCTGGCACATTGAAACAACTGATGGCACACATTAAAAACTGAACAAATCATTATTGAATATCTACAATGTATATGATTCCATAAGTGTCTGTCATTATGAGGCTGGATTAGAAACAGTCCCTTCAAAGAATTTACAATAGAACAAGAGGAAAAAAGATGTACAAAAAGATGGAATAAGGTGCAAATAAGGCACATAAGAGAGGTCTAAACAAAGTGGTGTGAGGGTTCAGAAGAACTGAGAATTACTTATTCCTCTGAGAATCAGGGAAATTTACAAATGAGAGGTAGAATTTGCTTAGACCTTGAAATTTAACTTTAACAAGCAGAAATTCAAGGGATGATATTCCAGGCAAGAAAAGAAAATAAAAGCTAAGAGGAAAGACATGTACAGAAAGGGGGAAATCAAAGTAGAGTGGAGTCACTCTGAACATCTAAAGTGGACCTAGCATATTGGGTAAGAAGAGGATTTTAAAAAGAGTGGAGAACTGGCTTTTTCAGTAATTCATCCCAACTGAATGTAATCTTTCTTCTAGTCATTATTCTGATCTGAGTTTAACTAAATCTTATTTTTGTATCTGGATAAACTCTTGCCTGTTCTAACCCTATATCCCAAATAAGAACAATTCTTGGCATCTTACCATGGAAGACTTATAAAGAATTGTTTCCCTATAGCATAAAAGCTGGCCGTCTGCAATGGCTCTCCATTCTATTACAGCAGTTGTAAGTCTGTGAAATAACCCTGATTTCTTCCTCTTTTTAAATCACTCAGGAAATTAGGCTAGAGAGTTTGGGTGAGATTGGCTCTACTCCTATAGCCCAATAAAGACTATCATTGTGAGAATCTTATAGCTGTTAAGATTTCCTATTGAAGACCATAGGACTCTCAAATTAGTAGAAGGAAGATCAGGTATGCGAAGAAACTCACCTGTCAATTAATAAATGTATACCAAACACTCACTATGGGCCCAAGATTATTCAAGGTACTTTAGGAGACTTGAAAGAATGATAGAATATTCCATGACCTAGGCTTCAGGAAAATTAGAGTTTGGAGGAATAATGGAAATGCCAATAAAACAGAGTGTAATGTATTTACTACATGTGTAAAAAGATGTCAGAGAAGGGAGACAGATTAGTGTGAGGTGAAGCTCACTGTCTGGGAAGAGTTAGTTCATAAAGGAACTGGGTCTTGAGATGGACTTTAAAGAATGGATAAGATTTAGATAGACCGATAGGGCATTCCAAGCAGGGAAACAGAATAACCATAGCCACAGAGGCAGGATTGAACACAGTATATAGCTGAGACAGTGACAGAAGCAGACTTATTAGAACAAACCTTTTATATTGATGAAAATCAAGTTGGACAAGCAGGTTGGTTACAGATTAGGAAGGACCTTAAAAGCTAATCATAGGCTGAGGGACCTTTTTTTACCTCTCTATCAGTCTTCCATCACTGGCTAATACCCTGCTAGAAGGAGACTGACACACACCAAGGCTCCTGCTCTGTTATTCTTCTCCATAACTGAACATATGAGACTGAGGTTCTACCTTTAATTTCTCTTAGGGTCTGGAGCCTATGACTACATATGGAAGAAAGATATAATCTGTTTGAGGTCGCTGAACTATCTGAAAAAAGAAACTAAGTCTCAGTCTTCCATATCTGTTAATACATTAGACTCAAAATTTCTTACTTTCAGGAACAAGGGATTTAGACATCGAGCCAAATAAGGAGACAAATAGACACTGCTTATGTAGAGTTTCTTCTGAATGTACACATGTAAATGATGTGCAGATTTGGATGAAGGTAGGAGACTGATGCGGAGTATGAGTTTGATTAAAACCCCTTTAATTTTGGTCACAAAGCATTGTTTAACTCAATCTCTGAGTTAGCTGTCCATTTTTTCCTTCTAGTATTGGAGAAGGTACAGTTAGACTCAACCCACCACTATCACAGAACTCAGGAGAATAGGGGACTCCAAAGCAAATGGTGCTTCCTCTGACTATGACTAGTAATCTCCCACTTCCTACTCACCTCATCTATGTATTATTCCCCTTTCCATATCTATCCACCTCTGTTCCATCCTTCCATTGTATCTTCTGGAAAATTTTTCCATCATTAATAATCTTTCCTCTTTTTAATAAGACTAAATGACATTTATGTAGAACTGTGTATGGATAGACCTAAACTCTATTTAGACAGTTGTGATCCTTAAAATCCTCTGTGAATTAGATGCTATTATCAACCCCGTTATACAGATTAGGAAACTGAGACTGGGGAAAGTTAAGGGACTAGCCCAAGGTTACACATCTAATAAGTATCAGGAAGGATACAAACTCAGGTCTTTCTAATTCTCTATCCATCACTCTACAGACTATTCAACCTAGGCTCATGAATAAGAAATAACCTCTTATGAGGTTCACTCCATTATTCTATATCACTCAGTGCAGATCCTTATTTCAATCATTTATTGACCTCTAAGTCTCTGCTTTCTCAAATACTTAAGTACCTGATTCATTGTCTTTGTCTCAGTTTCAAACCTTTTTCTCATACACTGGGACTTGAGTATAGAAGAAAATGTTCTTTCAAATACCTGGGAATCTCAGTGCAGCAACCTCGTCAATTACTTTCACATATTTCTTTTTCACTCTATTGCAGGCACTAGCAAGGATGATCATATCTTGGATCTTAATGTCATCCATAGCTATGCTGCCTCCCTGGACTTTTTTTTCAACTTTTTTTTTAACATTTTTTATTTAAAATTTTAGTTCCAAACTCTATTCCTCTCTCCCTCTACATGTCTGTCTCCTTGAGATGGTAAGTAATCAGATATAGGATATACACATTCAGTGATGTAAAACGTTATCATATTAGTCAGAAAAAAATGAAAGAAAGTGAAAAATAGCATGCTTCAGTCTGTATTCAATTAATATCAGTTTTTTTCTCTGTACATGGATAATATGTTTTATCATTAGTCCTTAGGGATTGTCTTAGATCACTGTATTGCTGAGAATAGCTAAGTCATCCACAATTTTTCATTGAACAATATTACTGTTACTGTGTTAAACATTTTCCTGGTTCTGTTCACTCATCAGTTCATGTAAGTCTTTCCAGGTTTTTCTGATATCATCCTGTTTGTCATTTCTTATAGCACAATAATATTCCATTACAATTATATACCACAGTTTGTTTAGTCATTCCCCCAATTGATGAGCATTCTTTTGATTTCAAATTCTTATCCACCACAAAAAGAGCTGCTATAAATATTTTTGTACAAATAAGTCTTTTTCCCTTTTTCTAGATGTCTTTGGTATATAGACATACCAATGGTATTGCTGGATCAAAGGGCATGTACAGTTTTATAGCTCTATGAGCAGAGTTCCAAATTGCCCTTCAGAATGATTGGATCAGTTGACAATTTCACCAACAATGCAACAGTTTCCCAGTTTTCCCACATCCCCTCCAATATCTAACATTTTCCTTTTTTTGTCACATTACTCACTCTGACAGGTGTGACATAGAACCTCAGAATTGTTTTAATTTGCATTTCTTTGGTCAATAGTGATTTAGAGCATTTTTTCATATGACTATAGATAACTTTTATTTCTTTGAAAACTGCCTTCATATACTTTGACCATTTTTCAATTGAGAAATGACTTGTATTTTCATAAATTTGACTCAGTTCTCTATATATTTGAGAAATGAGGCCTTTATCAAAGATATTTGTTGTAAATTTCCTCCACTTTGCGGATTTCCTTATAATTTTGGTTGCATTTGTTTTGTTTGTGCAAAACCTTTCTAATTTTATATAATCAAAATTACCTATTTTATATTTTACGGAGCTTTTAATATCTTCTTTGGTTTGAATTTCTTCCCTTTTCCATAAATCTGACAGATAAACCATTCTTTTTATATGCTTATGATACTATCCTTTATGAGTAAATAATGTATTGATTATGACCTTATGTTGGTGTACAGCATGAGAACTATACCTAGTTTCTCCCATACTATTTTCCGGTTTTCCCAGAAGTTTTTACCAAATAATGAAATTTTGCTTTGTCTGAGATTATGAATGCTACCCCTGCTTTCCTACTTGGTCTTAAACTTTGTAATTGCTTTCTGATTATATCACCTAACCTTCCATTGTTCTCTTTTTCTCACCTTGACTTCCAGCTCCATCTACACATCCCCATTCTCCCAGTCTATTACCCTTGATCTATCCAGCCTTTCTTCCTTTTCTCCATTTTTTAAACTATACTTGAAATATACACTATACTGTAACCTTTAAATTCCTTACTATCTTTTCACATCTCTGCATCTGCTTTACTAAACCCCAATCCAGTTTTGTTCCTAATCACATGCTGCTCAAAGATTGCTGGAGAAAGTCATTAAACTTTGCATATTGGATCTTCTATCATTTCAGTCATCCAAATCTGCAATCTCAGAAACATACTTCACTCTTATCTCCATCATTTCCCATATGTAATCAGTTGCCAAGACAAATCAATTACACTTCCACAATATCTAGAGGATTCTTTTACTTTTAAACACTCACACAACTATAACCCCAGTTCAGACGCTCATTGCCCATCATTTGTTTTGATAGGTTATCAGTCCTCCACCTTCCAGTCTCTCTCCTTTCTGATCCATTGTGCTCACACTGCCAAATTAATATTCCTAAAACAAAGGACTGACCATATCACCCCTTTGCTCAAAAATTTCAATAGCATCTTACTGCATCTATGACCAAAAAAAAAGACTCCTCAGTTCAGCATACAAAGTCTACTAATGATTTTGATTTATCATAGATAATATTAGTGGATTTCAACCTCGACATTAATCAGTTGTGGGAAGTGGTAGCTGAGAAGAAAAATGTCATCTTAAAACATATTAAAAGAATTGTGGCAGTAACAAGGAGGTGGTGATAGTCCTGCTTTAATCATTGAGAAGACTTGGGTTTTATAAGTGAAGAAACTGATGTAATAGGATGTTAAGTGACTTCTCAAGACTATATGACTAGTAAATATTAATATCAGTTAATAGAGAATTCTTATAAGCTCTGAAGTAGAGAAGTGGTATGTTAAAAATGATGTTTGGGGAAGTTGACTTTGGAGGCAAAAAAAAGAGAAATCTAGTTTTTGCATGAATTGACCTGTTTGGACCTGACCAAAGTATAAATGAGGTCACTTTGATCAGATAAAAAAAAAATGGATCAAAAGAAGCAGATTGTCCCATATAACAATAGTAGAAATTATAATAGCAGATACTTTCATCATCAAAACTATTATTAAAACATATGCTGATAAACCCTCCCTAGACTTGTAAAGATGGAAAGGTAATAGTATGTATGGAGGGCAGGGGTTCTGCTATGGGGATTTGTGTTAAGATCAAAGATACCTTCAGGAGTATTTCTGATCTCAATTTACTTTCTCAGGACAGGGTGTTTTGGTTCACAAGTTTTGGGGGTTTTTTGTTTTTGTTTTTGAACAGAGTGCATATTCCAGGGCACAAGTCAGTGTATAAACACAGTGGAGCTTAATGGAAACTAAAGAACCAGGCAGGGGGGTAATGTAGTAGCTATAGTTCCAGGTCCAGAGTCAGGAAGACTCCTCTTCCTGAGTTCAAATTTGGTCTCAGTCATTTCCTAGTTGTGTGATCCTGGTCAAATCACTTAACCTTATTTGCCTCAGGTTGCTCATCTGGAAAATAAGTTGGAGAAGGAAATGACTACCTTTCTATCTCGGCCTCCGTCTAGAGCAGCAACTACTGCCACCGAGATATTGATGCCCAAGAAGAACCAAATTGCCATCTATGAACTCCTTTTTAAGGAGGGAGTGATGGTAGCCAAGAAGGATGTTCACATGCCACAGCATCCTGAGCTGGCAGACAAGAATATGCCCAATCTCCATGTCATGAAGGCCATACAGTTCCTAAAGTCTCGTGGCTATGTTAAGGAGCAGTTCGGGTGGAGGCATTTCTACTGGTACCTCACCAATGAGGGCATTCAGTACCTCCAAGATTACCTTCACCTTCCCCCTGAGATTGTGCCTGCCACGCTTCGAAGAAGTCATGCAGAGACAGGAAGACCAAGACCCAAAGGTCTAGAGGGTGAGCGACCTGCCCAACTTACTCGGGGTGAAGCTGACAGAGACACATACAGATGAAGTGCTGCTCCTCCTGGTGCTGACAAGAAGGTTGAGGCTGGGGCTGGGTCAGCAACAGAATTCCAATTTAGAGGTGGATTTGGTCGTGGACGTGGTCAACCTGCTCAATAAAAACTGTAGAGATATTTTTTATATTGAATAAAATTTGGGAAAAAATTAAAAAATAAAAGAAGGAAAAGACTAACTTCTCTATTATCTTTGCCAAGAAAATTCCAAATGGGTTCGTGAAGAGTTGGATATGACTAAAATTGACTGGACAATACCAAAAAGAACTAGAAAGAAGATACCATGGACTCTACCCTATTCTTTTTTATATATCCCCTTGTAATCAACTAGAGAATCTTTTTTTCACATAATGGACACTGAATTAGGGTTTGCAAGGTGAATGAATGAATGAATAAATGAATGAATGAATGAATGAACGAATGAGTGAATACTAGTTCTTGTCCTTAGGGAACTTAAAAGTCTAATCTAGGTGGACAGAGCATACACAGACCAAAGAATGAGAGAGCATCTGAGTAGAAGCTGGGAGACAACTTGTGAGGGAACTAATGTATTAGGCCAAGGATGATGTGGACCCTAAGCTTCTTTCCTCCCCACTGATTCTATGATTCAGTCCCAAAGGAGCAAATCACCATGTATAACTCAGATGAGAGTATGTGGATACTGGCTTTTGAATTCACTTTTTCTAGAACCAAAACAAGGGGGGAAATTAGGGCACGGCATTGGACAGTCCCACAGTCAAGCAGGCAGGGTATCCTGTGTTAAATAGTTTTCTTTTTTCAGTCTATCAACTCTTTTGTCAGCCTATCAACTCTTTTGTCAACCTATCAACTCTTTTGCCAACCACTGGCTCCTAGCTCTGTCATCACCCTATTGGGAATTCATTTTGATAACTGGAAAGGCTTGAATTTTCAGATGCCAAAGTAGAATTTGAATGACTTCTATATTCTGGAAACTGATCAGGTAAAGGAAGTGATGCCCTGGAGGAAAAGTGGAAGGGAATAAGCACTTCTATAGCATTTAATATGTTCCAGGCATGTACAAATATTTTCTCATTTGATCCTCACATTAAACATATGAGATAGATGCTTTTATTATCACTATTTTACAGTTGAAGAAACTGAGGCAAGATAAGGTTAAATGACTTGTCCAGGGTCATGTAGCTAGTAGGTTTCTGCAACTGGGACTCATACTAGGTCTAAAATGGCGATTCATTATTAACTCAGGTCTTGACTCTAGGCCCAATACTCTAACTGTCTCAGAAGTAAATAAAGGAGGGAGAAAGAAAGAGCAAGAGAGAGAGAAGAAGGAGAAAAATGGACAAAGGTAGCAGGCTACAAGGAGAGACACATAGAGATAGATAAGATAAAAAATGTCATCAAAAGAGAGTCCCATGTGCTTCCACATCCCCACCCCACCTTTTATACTTCAAGGGACAGGTAAGGAAACACACTAATTTGTCTGTTCAGAGCTGGAAAACAAGGTGGAAGTGGCAGAAGAGTGGAGATAAACAAAAATAATGGGGAGCACATGGGGTACAATTCATTAGGAAAGAAATTATAAATGGGAACAAGTGAGTTTCTTCAGACCATAACAGTGAGGACTAGGAGAGACTGGCATTGGCAGGGGGAAACTATGAGCCTCCTTGCCATTGCCCTTCAATTCAATCAAAGGCAGCTCTCTCTTGCTCAAATGGGTATTTCTTAGCACTCCAATAACCATCCCAGTTCATGTCTTGCAGCCTGTCAAGGGTCAGAACATTGGGTGGTGAAGAAATCAAACTCCAGGGAAATCTGTTCAACTGAATGTGCATTTGCAAAGGGGAAAAGAGGGAAAAAAGACAACCTTATACAAACCTCTTTATAGACAGTGGTGGACATGAGCTGTGGATGTGAGATATTTTATTTTGTTGTATACTGGCTGTAAAGCAATCTCTTCTCTTAGAAAATGATGTTTTTATTGGACTCTGAGCTATTTGTCATTTTGGGCAACAAACAAACATATTTTTCTTAAGAACATCAGAAATGTCACACTCACTCAGACCATCCATATTTTTCTCTGAAAATGACATCAAGGGACATTTTACAGGAGGGCACAGTTGCTTTCTCTGAGATCAACCTCAAACATTAAAGGTAACCTCCCCCAAAAACTCTCCTATTACTACTTAGTAACCCAATAAGTGTCCTTTGTGTATATTTATGCCTACTATTTGATATTTATAGAATGTGCTTTGGTTCCTAAGCCATTCCAAACATATATGAACCTTATGGGAAACTTATAACAACCCTAAAAATTTACTAATATTAACAATTTTCATTTACATAGTACTTTAAGATTTGTATGATATTTTCCTCATAACAATCCTATGAAGTAGATTGTTCAAGCATTATTACTCCCATTTTACATATCAGGAAACCTAGACTCTATGAGGTTAAAAAATGTGTCCTTGGTCACACAGCCAGTAAGTATCTAACTCAGGGCTCCTGACTATGGCCACAGGACAGAGTTAGATCTGAACTCATATCTTTTGACTTTTGGTCCAGGGTTCTTCCCACTGCAATATTTTTTCTTGCATTTTATTTCAAATACAGTAAGTTGGTTTAAAAAAAAAAGCTGAGTGGAGTAAGTTATGACCTTATAGGAAAAATTTGGTCCCTGAGGATATATGGCATGCTGGCTGGCATAATAGTCACTGTTAGCCTTTGCTTTTCTCCTGGGATCACCTACCTACCATGGACAACCTCTGCCCCTCTATGTTTCCCAACTGCTGGGTGCTGGAGAAAATACTGGAGCAATGAAATGCCCTGAGCATTCAGAGAATTTTAATCAGGAGAAAATGTAGGATCACTGGGGCATAGTTTTAGAGCAGAAAAGGACCTTACAGGCCATCTGGTACAGACCCTTCATTTCACAGGTGATATATTTGGGACTTAGAGATTACCTAAGTACATTTTAGTGAAGGGTCCCTCAGTCTTTTATTTAACAAACATTGATGAAGCAATGACTAGATATAATTGAGGTGAGACTCCATTGAAGATTAAAAAAAGTAGGACTTTGAGGTTTCATTTGAAAAGAAAGCTTTTTGGTTAATGATTAGGGTCAAAACCAAATTAGATAACCTGATTTCATAGGATCACAAATGCGTACTTGCAATTATATGTTTCCTTCATGTTTGGGTCTTTTTTGTGTCTGTTTCTTTTTCATCTATGTTTATGAGGGAACATTTAGTTTCCTTTTCTTTTATTATTAGATACTTGCCTTTCAAATATTCAGTATTCAAATGATACATGGCCTCGTCAACATTGGTATTCCTTCCATGAATCAAATCACAATTTAACCATGACTTCTCATTTTCTATGTCTCTTGCCCATAGTGACTCTAAAGTTTGCCATCAGGGAGTCCATAAAATATGCTGGGACTCTTCTTTAACTTTTCCTGGAATCCTAAGAATAGCAATTTTGAACACAGACTATCTATTGTCTTTCATTTTAATGTTGAGAGATAAGTGTATCTCTTGCTTTGTAATTGCTTGTTTATATTTTGCTGCCTCTTGTAGGGCGCCACTCGAGTACCAGCCTCAGGTGTGAATGGAGATGAGAGAAAGAGAGAAGAATAACCAGATCATGTAGGTAGTCCAAGGAAGAGCCACGAACTCCATTTAATGATGATTTGAACAAGGTTTTTAAAGATCCAAAGGACAAAGATTCAAGTTTTCTCATCAATAGACTTAGTTTTTCACATCCTGGGATATTATCATAGTTTTATCGTTACAGTAGTCTACTACATCCTGGAAGTAATGCTCAGATAAAATCAAAATTTCTGTTTTCTAGGCTCCAAGAGTCTGGGGGCATTCATCAGGTCTTTGGGAAGTCAGTTAACACTTTTAAAGGCATTAACAAAGAGGAGGCAAAGGACAGAGGAGGCCTTCACACATCTAGGTTTTGTAAATCATTGTCTTGAATCTGCTATACCTTGGGACCAAAACAGGAAAGGCTTGTCTTTTTTAAGTAACTGAAGTTTTGATAACTCTAGGCACCAAAAGTCTTTGGAAATCCAACAGGTCTTTGGAGGTCAGTCAACATTTTAAAGGCATAAACAAAGATGATGCGAATGAGAGTGGGTTTCAGATCATCTAGATTTGTTTAACACAAATCTATGCCAAAACCACTTCTCCAAGGCATCTGCATGTGAGCTGACTCCCAAGATCAAATGGCTTGCTTTTGGCTTGCTTCAGCCTCTTACACACACATACACGCACGCACACGCACACACACATACATACACACACAGCGTGCCTCTCTGTTGCCCTTCAATTCTTCAGAGACTGTGACATCCCAAGATCCATACGTATAGAGAATGAATTTTTAAACACTCTTTTAATAGATAAAAGATGACCTTTTGTTACAGGGAAAAATTTGGAGGTCACTTAAAATAACTTTGCCATTTCCAAAAGGCAACCAAGCCTACTCTTTTAGTCTTCTTAAACTCAGGATCCAACTATCTATCTGCACCGTCTACCCAAAATTTGTATGGATAAGCTTAATAGATTATGCATCCAACTGGGCATCATTGTCTGGACAATTATCAGTCTTTATCCACTTGATTTTCCCTGTGGGGGTAAGTAGACCAAACTATTCTAGTAATTATACATTTCATTTAAAAGATTCTTGAATGCTAGTCTAGGGCTTGAGGGCATAAACACAATTACATCAATTAGGAATTTATGGAGGACCTCAAGATCTACAGGGAATCTGTCTTTAGCTTGGACCCTTCTCTGGATCTTCTCCATGACAGTAGTGAGAACACATTTCACCAGCATCTCTCTCTCTTCTATGCCACATATGATAATACTTAGGAAATAGTCAAACATCTATCATTATATTGCAGCTAGTTGATGCAATAAAACACGGGACTTGATGTTGGGAGGAACTAAGTCCAAATTCTGCCTCAGGCATTGATGCAAGTCCTTTTAATTCTTTCTGCAGAGGTTTCCTAATCTATAAATTGGGGATTATAACAGTACCTACCATTCAGGTTTATTTTTTTTTTCTTTTCTGAAGATCAAATGATATATACCTTGGAAACCTTCAAAGGCAATGAAATGCAATAATGAAAAAAAAACATATCAAGGAATCCTGTATTATCATGATCATTATTATATTATTTTTATCATATTAGTCAAGGAATCCTATATGATTTTAAAAGAATGCATGAAGGATTCTGGCTAGAGGAGAACCTTTGAAGCAAATTATTGCTCTTACTAATGAAATACTTTTAAAAATAATGAACATTGAACACACTGAGATTCTGTATTTTTTACATCTTTTAGTCAATTATGGTTGTAAAGATGTTGGCTCCTATAGAATATTACTTGAGAAAGTCTGAATATTCCTTTTGAATTCTCTTATTGAGGGATAGTTTTGATGCGTATAGATGTTATCATAAAAGCACTTTGTAGACATGATAATGTAAGTAAATGGATTGGAAGTTATTGATACTCTCTCCGTCATCTACTTTTGGACTAATAAGGTTCAAGATTAGCCTTGTGCTTTGATATCTTTCCCTGCTTCAAATACCTTGCATATCATTTGTCAATGACATGAAACTTATCTTGCCTGTAGCTCAGACCTCTTTTGTGCACCTTTGTTCAAATACAGATGCTTATCCCATTGTCTTCTTTGGTGTCATTTCCACTTAACTCTAGAAACCATAACCAGCCTATGATTTTTTTTTTTTTTGCTTTTTGGAGGGCAATTGGGGTTAAGTGACTTGCCCAAAGTCACACAGCTAGTAAATATGTCGAGTGTCTGAGGTCACATTTGAACTCAGGTCCTCCTGACTCCAGGGCCGGTGCTCTATTCACTGCGCCACCTAGCCACCCCTAGCACTATGATTTCTGAGACTAAATGTGGTTCTTTCTCTCTGTGATACTCAAATATTTAATTATGTAAAATTTTTTAAAATACCTTCCATCTTTCACTTGTTGGATGTTTTTTTCTTCCAGATGCATTCTCAAATGTATTTAAGATGACTTAGATGAGTTTTTGTTTAAGTTGTTTTCCCTTTCATTGTTTCTTATTCAAGGAATCCTATATAATTTATTATTATTATCATCATTATCACCATCATCATTACTGTTGTTGTTACATGTCAAGAAATATTGTATAATTTAGATAATGGAGAAATCTGGTCAGAGAAATATTTTTATGAAGAAATACTGCTTCTAATCTACCAACCTTTTCTGAAAAATTTTAAAGATAAGTTGACATTTTATATCAATATTGTCCTTACCTGTCATTTTTCTTTGGTTGACAAATAAGTCAAGAATTGTTGCCTAAATTTGTAGTCCCTTTTGGTCTCCTTGTTATGGCACTTTTTTTATATCATTTAATCTTGCATGTGATATTGACATAATTAGTATCAATGTCTTTTGAGCCACACATTTCCTAAATAACAACAACTAGGATTTATTTAGCACTTTAAGGTTTGCAAAGTACTTTACAAATAGTATCTCGTTTGATCATCAAAATAAACTGTGATTGTCCTCATTTTTAAATGAAGAGATTTTAGCAGACAGAGTATAATTTACTTGCTCAGGAACTAAGTATCTGAAGCCATATTGGAACCCAGGTATTCCTGACTGCAAGTTTAGTACTCTATCCACTATGCCAATTAATGCTTCTCTTTTACTATGAATGTCTACTATTTTAAAACAAATAACTTGTTTATTTAATCTGGTTACAGCTGTTTTATTACATATTGTATCAGTTATGTTTTTCTTCTAATTTTGGATGAATTTTAATTTTTCCTCTAATAAGTCATTGGTCTGCTTACAAAGCTAGTTAATTTGAGAATGAGTTCCACATCTGTTAAACATTTTTTTTTCATTTTTGCTATGTTTTGGAGATTCTCCATGACCAATATCACTAATTCTTTTCCCAGAGAAAATATTTATGAAGTAAAGATGTGAGGCTTCTGTGTAGTAAACATATACTTGGCTTCTCCTAGACTATATTTACTAAGATGTTTAATAGCAACCTCACCTAATATCATTCATTTATAGAAATCACTAAGTATCAAAATATATATTAATTTGATTTGAAAGTTCTTATCTAATCTTTTTAAAAAATTTCTCTACCATTTTATTCTCTACAAAAAATGGTATCTAAGTTGTATGGTGGCCTTTTTGTAAATACTTAAAATAAGTGCTACAATTCAAGATGACCAAATGCACCATGAAATATTGTTTCTAACAGTCTCTGGATATATAATAAAGCCAATACCACAAATTCCTTTATTTGTCTCTCCAAGGAGAGTCTGTGAACCATTCATCCATTTCACTGCAAATTCCTTTTGTCTTCTAGCTTTATTTATAGAGAAAATATCAAGATTACTACAATTTTGTTCTTCCAGTAGTATGTTTTTTTGTTGGTAATTGGAAAAAGATGTCATTACTAGACCACCAGCAACTTACTTCATGTTTTTAGATGGTCTAAAACCTGTGATTCATATCATTCTCTGTCTTCTTTTCTGTCACTTTTCCACTTTCCATATAGATAGCCCAGAAGTGAGGAACACAAGATTATTGGCATACACACACATATACATATATATGTATATATTGTTTCCTTCATTGCCAAGAAAATTTTCCTTGGTTGCCAAATTCTTCACCAAGGAACCAACCTATTGTACTGTATTTTCTAGACTGATCCTCAGAAAACAGATATATTTTTTTTACCAAGACTATCCTTGAAATCTTTCCACCTTGATAGGTCCTGCCAGAGTTTATGCTTCACTGCTTTGGTCTTCAGGAATTCAAGGACCTGTCATTGGATATAGGACCTATATGCCTTGATTAGGGATCAGAGGAAAACTCAGTGGGGAGATTAATAAGAAAAGTAGTTGATCTGGGAAGCTACTCGAAGGTATTTCTTTACTATCTGCCCCCAAGCAGCAGACTCCTCAGTAATAGACTTTTAGTATTCCAGGTATATTATGTATTTCTTCCTCCCTACTTAAAAAATAGGGCTTGTTTCATGCTATTTGTTCCAAAGAAAAATATTGTTAAGACTCTTCCTTCACAAAAGAATAGACAGATAGATAAAACATTTGTTAAGTGCTTTCAGTGTTTCCAGATATGGTGCTAAGCACCGGGGACGCAAAAGCAAGCAAGGTGGTCTCTCCATTAAGGAATTCAAATTTTAATGGGGAGACATAATACATACAAGGTAGATAGAGAGCTGGGAAGGAGGGAAATAAACCTTGGCATGTCTAGAAATGCCCAGAAAGGGTGACTCCAAGGTCAAAGTTCATTCTCAGTTGGTGAGGGAGTAGAGATGATGGGCCAAAAAGAGTCAACTATAGATGGCATGGCTGGACGTATCTAGGAAGTTCAGAAGTCCAAGTTCAGTGTCTTTGAGGATTGTTTTAATAACTCAAGAGAAGGAAAATTTGAAATCAGAGTATCTTTTTGTTGTTCTGATCCATTAAGACCATAATTAGCTTCCTTCATAGAATTGAAAGCTGGGAAAGAAATCTGTAGTGGGGTCATTATCAGGATCCCTAGTCAGTGTCTGGGTCACCTAGTAGCATGTGTTCAAGGGATCTAGGGCTAGAACTAAATACTCTGATGCCATTTTCTATGGTTATAAATCATCCCTGGTAAAAACACAGGAAAAAGTATCAATTGTCCTCTATCTTGAGAGGGTGACTTTCAACAGCAGAGTTCAAAGCACTAGTTGTGACCTCATGTCTTTCACTTGGGACCATAATATGGAACCTGCTATTTAATCTGAAATTCTAAAAATGAGATTTGTGTTTTCTAGGTGGACTTTGAGTTCTACTCTGGTTCAGGGAGGCACATCATTACTATACTGTCTGGTGATTGAGTGAAGAGTTCTCCATCTTCTGGATGCAATTGTCTTAAACGTAAAGACTATTCATTGAGCAGTTGGAATTCCAGAGTTTATATACATTCACTGTCTGCATGACCCTAGAGAAGTTACTTAAATTCAGTTTCCTCTGTAAAACGAGTCTTAGATTGGATGAGTTCTAAAGTCCCTTCTAGCATTGCTGTTCTGTGAACACGAGTCAGAATTCCCCCTAAATCCAGCTTTGCAATTTAGTAGTTAGGAGTAAGGCACTTAACCACACTGAGACTCTTCATCATGAGCAAAATGAGGCTAATGATATTTGCACTGCTTCATTCATGGGATTGTTGAGAGGCAAACCTCTATCAGTTGTAAAGGGGTATTTGAAAAGGAGCTATTGATACATATTGAACTCTGTCAAACAGACTGCCTCCCTGTGCCCTGCTCTGAGAAGGTCCTTAACAATATAACAATTTATATTTCTATCATGTTTTAAGGGGTACAAAACCCCTTCCTTGCATCAAATGCCAAGAAGCAAGTAGTGCCTTTGGTTATTAACCCCATTTTGCAAATGGAGGGACTGAGCCTCTAAGAAGTTCAATGACTTGCCCAGGGTCACACATTCAAAGCCAAGTTTTCCCAGTTCCAAGTATAGTTCCATACTTGTCTTGCAACGCTGTCTTTCAATATGTTATACAATTGCAAATTCTTCTTTTATCTCCTCAGGAGGAAAGCAGGGTAGCCTATGTTAAGCATGGCCTTCAGTCATATAATGCACACACACACACACACACACACACACACACGCACACACGCACACGCACATATACACAGTTTTTTCCAAGATTAAAAGCAGCCAAAGCTTTGCTGAAATAGAGCTTCAGAGTGCATCAAAATTTGCACCAGAGATATATGGTGCCAACACCAGGATATTACACTTTATTCTCATATAGAAGACCATATTTCTATCATGGTTCACAAAAGCAGAAAACATAAATCACTCGCAGAGAGAGAACTTTCTGAGGCGCTCAGGGTTTTTAACGATGACTGGATTTAGCCACAGAATTTACACTTTCCTGACGTTGTAGAACAAGTTGCAGCAAAGACTGAGGTCACGACGCTTACTTTCTTGGAGCTAATCTTATTATGACTCCAGTGGAGCATCTGAGCAATAAAAAAAAAAAAAAAAGCAACAAGACCAGATTGCCTGTAGCTAAGCCCTTTAACACAAATGGACATCACAGTCCAAGGAAGCCTGCCTCAGGAAACAAAGAAGCCAGAGATCATCTTAACCTCTCCACTCACAAACCTCAAGGGAGGGACACAGGAAAATGAAATGCTCCTTGGTGATGTATAATGCCTCTGTAACATGGACTAGTCCCAGGGGTTTTTTAAAATTCCAAGACCTGGTTGACTGAGTTCTGATTCTCTTCTCATCAAAATCTTCATCCCAACTTTAACTACACTGCCCTGGGGACAGTAGACTTCAACACACCGTATTTATAGCCAGCCACAGAATTATTGCATGTAATATTTATCTGGCTCTTCATCTGGTTGCATGCCTTCTGTCCAGAAAGGCTATTGATAGCCAAATCTCCCTATGGAGTAGGTGTGTATATGTTATTCATTAGCTCTTTGGGTTTGGGTTTTGTTTTATTTAACAAGGAAAACTAGTATTCTTTCCTTGAACTCCTAAGAAGGGTGGGAACTATAAGAGGGAGAGTTCACTTAGAGCCTACCACAACTATGAGATGGTGTCCAAACCAAATGGGCCTATAATAATATGGCAATGGTCAAAGCTGGATCCAATTTTAGTCAAAAGTCAAGGAAAAGAGAAGCCACTGGGAGTATTGAGATGACTCTTGGACTAAAAGGAGCAGATAATAATTCTATCAGATAGAAAAATGGAACTAGAAAAATCAGTTAGCCAGAAATTGATCAAATATACTCAAACGCATCTATAATGTAATTTGATTTTGCTTTTCCCAGGGAATAGGTGAAAGGGAGGGGGGAGGTTAGGGGGTTTAAAGTGGTTATAAAGAATTAAGAAACTGGAATGGGGAATAAGGGGAAGGGAAAGAAGGATCAAAGCAAAGTTAATCTTCAGCAACTTGAAGAGCTTGAAATACCATTAAAAAAACCCACTAATCTCAAGGCTGAGTATCTTTAATTTGAAACAAGTAACCCAGGACCACTTAAAATAAGTAAAGTATGTAGTATAGTTTTAGTGGTATTGGAAAAATCTTCCATCCAAAGTTCTAGCTGCCCCACCTCATTGACTGAAAGTTGAAATCTCACTATTACAGATACAGTCCATAAATTTTAGCCTTGCATCTGTTAAAAGAAAAGATTCCCTTTTTATTCTATCATATTTGTTGGCTACTTATAATTTATTATAAATATGTTGATGAGATCTTTTCATCATGGGAAAATGGGGGGAAAAACAATAACAAAAGCAAAAATCCTATCTCTGGAGTCAGAGGCCTTGTATTCAAATCTTACCTCTGACACTAAATAGGTAAGTTTAAGTAAGCTGCTTAATTGTAAAAAAAAAAAAAAGTTGTCCTAGATGACCTCTGAGGTCACTTCTAACTCTAGCTTTATAATTTTATGATCCATTCCTAAGAGCAGGCTTTTAGATGTGAACAAATGATAGAGATAGGAGGAAAAGGAGCACTGAGACCTACAGAGGCTAATAGATTAGTTTAAAAATCATCACATTTATATCTGGAAAGGTCCTTAACCATGTTCTCGAACTCTCATTTTATAGATGAAGATTTTAAGGGTTATCAAGGCAAAGTAGTAAATAGCAAAAAAAAGGGTTAAAACCAGATTCTTTCAAGGTAAATCCAATGCTCTTTCCAACATTCTGTACTGATTCCCATTCCCCACCCAACAAAACTTCAGTATTCCAGTGGATCAATGATCCCATCAATATAGATCCTCACACCTAGATCCACTCATAACTTCACATCCAAGGAAGCCTGTCCTAGTGTTCCTAGTGCCCTTTTCTGAATGCTGGAGACCTTCCTCTAGATAATTCAATATTGCAGAGACACCAATAGAGCAAGAAGGGTGGTCATCCATTATGGCTCATTCTTACTACCTAACTGGCCTTCCTCCCATTCTTGTGATAAATTACTTCCATAACATCTTTTACATCAGTGCTTTTAAGCACAAATAGAAACAAATTGAACTATATATTAACTTAGAAAACTACAAATTAACATTATCTATAGCTTATTGCATTTTTATTTATTTTGTTAAATATTTCCCAGTTATATTTTAATCTGGTTCTTAAACACCAGATGTGTTTGGGGGGAGGGGGACCTCCTGCCATGAGTTTGACACCTCTGCCTTATATCACATCTCCATGCATATCTTCTATGGTAATGCATTGCCTTCTTCTTCCATTCACCATGTACCTATAAGACCCAAAGCTCTAATTCTTTTGAAACATGTTTCACAACATGGAAGCCACACAGCTTGAACAGATAACTATTAATGTTTCCAAAAACAGTCTTTTGCTTCGGAGAGACCTCTGCTACTTAGAACAGGAAATGAAGGTAGAACATGAGCAGCAAGCCAGGGAAACTACTTCTGATTCTGACCCCAATTAATCAACCAGCACCTATCAAGGTCCTGTTCAGGGCCACTAAATGTGAGATGCTCTGGAGATACAAAGAATAAAATAATTCCTATGCTCAAGAACCTTAAATTCTGTCTAGGGTGATGTAGATTTGGAAATAAGTCAAATGCCCAGAAGAATCTTTTATGCTTAAAATAAAGTGAAGTTTTAAAATTCCTGTGTCTGGGGCTGAATTGAAGTCCATTGACCCAGACAACTAGTTGATTTCAAGTTGGAGAGTCCTTATAATTTCTGTTAATCCCTTTATGTGAATATTGTGTTCTTGAAAAAAAAAAATCATTTAGAAGATTCTTCCAGAGAAAGCTTAAACTAGGATTGTGGAAGCTAGACTACAAAACCCACTTTTTCAAGATCTTCTTTGGATTGTCATCAAAAGGCAAGCAAGAAGAAAATCATTCCAATGTGGCAAGTGATTTTGCAGAGTCACTATCCACCAGTCTTCTGGCCTGTTTTTCTACCTATATTACGCAAATGTGGCCAGTAACAAACTGCTTGGAAGTAGAGCCCCTAAACAAGAAGTAAATTTTAAATTTTAAACTAGCTATGGGATCCCGAGCAAGTCACTTCATTTCTTTGAATCTCAGTATCCACATCTTTGAAATGGGAAAAGGAAAATTCTGCCTACCTTACAAGGTTATTGTGATGAAAGCACATCTTATGACATGTGGAAATGTAAGTTATTATTACTAATAGGTTTTCTAACTTCAGGTTAATATTTATTCCACTGTAAACATCTCGAGGAAAGGACGTATATCTCATATTTCTCTTGTATCCCCAAAAGTTTATATTATGAGGTGGGAACAATAGTAGGTATTCAAATGCTTATTATTCATTAGGATTAGAATTTTTAAGACTCAATTTCCCCCTCTGATGTAATTTTTTCAATAGTTCATGACTGTCTCTTCTTATTGCCTGTTTCCATGTTTATTTTTTTTCCTGAAATCTGAGCTGGCCCTTGACCTTGTCTTTGCCCAAGGGACTTTGGAGATGGATTCCTATAGTAAAATTTTGTCATTACTGGGTAAAAGCATCCCTTTCTTGTCATTTGTTTCCTCTTGTTCTCAGAAATAACCTCCTTAGCCACTTGCCTCACCTGGAAACATCAATAAATGGTACAGAAGCCCTAGCTTACTTCCCTGTCTTTACAATCAGTGAGTAGCAGGATATCAGCGATAAAGTTCATTTTGGCAAATGGACTTGAGTTCTCTTGATTTTCTATCTAACAAAAATTTTACTTGTGTCTCGGGAACCCATCACTTGCAAAGTTGTTTTATTCATTCAAATTCAGAAGATGTATATCTAACTCTTGCTGTAGGAAAAGGCACTTTGGAGATGAGAGAGGTATAAAATGAGTAAGAGCAGAAACTTGTTCCCTGTATTTCTAATTCATTGTATAGGCATACCCATGATGCTGATTGGTGGTATAGTGGGTAGAGAACTGGGCCTGGAGTCAGGGAGACTGAATTCAAATCTGGTCTCAGACTCTTACTAGATGTATGACCCTAGGAAAGTTACTTAACTGTGTTTGCCTCAGTTCCTCTTCTATAAAGTGATCTAGAAAAACAAATGGCAAACCCAGTATCTGCTAAGCAAAGCCCAAAATGTGATCATGGCAAGTCAGACATGACTGAAAAATGACAACACACACCCAGGGATGATTGAGTCCTCCCCAGTTTGAACAGCTAGAGAGTTTCGGAAAGTATTAAAAAATAGGGAAATGAATTGTGGAGCTAGAAAATCAGAGCGAGGAGGGGATATGTGATATAAAAGGGTCAAAACTAGGAACTGCAACATGATCTAAGTGAGGGTGAACAAGACACAAGCTCCAGCCAAAGATAACAGGACATTGACCCAGGGAAACTGTAATGTCAGTGTTTTGGAATTATCTCAATGTGCCACGTTTGGATCATAGGTGTGTGGATGTGCATCTAGCTGCTCTTGCCATTCCATTTCTTCAGAAGTCCCATTAGCTGGAGAGCTCCAGTGACTGCTGCTGTCCTGATTGTTTTCCATGGCAACAACAAAAACACTGCAGCCTCAGACCAAGAGGGAAATAAGACAAGTACACAAATAATTAAATTCAAAGTATAGTGTGAAAGTGTAGAGGGGTGGTGTGAACAAAGTGTTATGAGAGTTTAGGGCAGTGATAAGTTCTATCTGGCTGAAAGGTTCAAATATGTCTCGTTCTCCTTCTGTCTGTTGCTGTCTCCCAAGAAAGATCAGTTGAATGAACTGATTTTAAGTTTCAATGTAACCTTTCTCCACCAAAATTTCCCCCCAGAGAATTTTCTCACTATTTTATTATAATCTAAAGACTTCGTTTGCAGACAGTGAAGATATCGACAAATTGACTATAGGATGATGCCATTGCTGATGTTTATAGCCCATGGCATGTCTTCACTTATACAACTATGTTTTCTCAAGATCATTTTAAAACCTTGTAAATTTCCATAATATCCATGGAATAAATTGTGAAAAATGGGTAGTATCCATCCATTCATCTATCTATCAATCTATTTATATATGTATACATTATATATGTGTGTATATACACTATATTATATGTGTGTATCTATATTGAGAGAGAGAGACAGAGAGACAGAGAGACAGAGATAGAGATAGAGACAGAGACAGACAGAGGCAGACAGAGACAGAGAAACAGAGCTTACTACTGGTATCTTTCCAAAGATACAGTCTTTATTGTCAGTACAATTTTGCTTTCAAAAAAATACAACCTTACTCCAATAATCTATGAAAATTGAAAAAGAGCTCAGGAGCTATCTTTTCCAAGGATACTTAGGCCTTTTGGAACCCCATTGCACTTTTGAACAGCTCTGAATGTTAAGAAGTTTTTTTTCCTGAAATCAAGTCAAAATTAGGTTCTTTGTAAATACCAACTATTGTCCCAGCTTCTGAGGTAAAATAAAGCAAGCTAGCATGTAACTTCTGAATTTTGTGTTCTCTAGGCTTATCATGCCAAATTCTTTCAATCAATCTTTATGTGACGTAGCCTTTTGCCATCAAGTTGGGCTTCCTATGAATGCTGTTCAGTTTACTGATGTTCTTCTTAAACCATGGTACCCAGAACTAAACACAAAATTCCAGATGATTTTTTTCATAGGGGTGCAGTATTTTGGGATTATAACCTCCCTATTCCAGGAAACTATATCCTTCAATGCAGCCCCAAGATCACATTGGCATTTTTTGACTACCATATTACATCATTTACTTGCATTGATTTCAGTTTACTAAATCCCCCATCATTTTAGGATATCTACTGCCTAACCATGCCTCCTCTATCCTGTACTTGTAAAATTGATTTTTTGTAACCAAGTGCATGACTTTATATTTATTCCAATTGAATTTCATTTTATCAAATTCAATCCAATATTCTATCCCAAAAAGATCCTTTCAGATTCTGTTTCTAATGCATTCATTCTTTCTCCGAGATTTGTGCCTTCTGCAAATTTGATGAGTATACCATCTATATGTATATAGATCAAAAGGTTTTTAAATATCACAAGGCCAAGCACAGATCCATGGTTGAAGAGCTGCCATTTTGACAATGAACCATTAAAAACATTTTGAGTCTAGTGATCCAACCAATTCTAAACCATTTAATTTTATTACATTCTAATCCATATTTCTCCTTCTGCAAAATAGTATGAGTTAATTTATGTAAACTTTGCTAAAATATAGGTAAACTATTACATTCTCTTTATCCCTAGTTTAGTAATCCTGTCAAAAAATAAAGGAAATTAGATTAATTTGACATGAGTCACATTTTTGTTGAGTATCTGCCATATGCCTAAGGATCCTTCTGAACACTATGTATTGTAGGAGAACATGATGTCCCACCTGCTTTTTATGTCTGTCTACAAGAAGACATTGGTTCTATAGAACAAGGAGAAAACATAGCTATTACCTTCCATTATAAAATAGTAGTATTGAGTAGAAACAGTGCATGTTCTAAATCAGCATTAGCACAAGCTTAGTGTAGTTCCCTTAGAATTTTCTCTGACCAACATCTGCCAGTCTTCATGGTTCTCTTTTTAAAAAAAACCCTTTCACAAGTGCTTTCTAAACACTGTGGATTTGTTTATGCTACAAATTTTGACTTGACTCATCATGATACCCTATTTACTCTCTCTGATCACAATTTGAATCATACCTCTTTTCCTCTAGGAGGATTTTCTCAGACAGGTATGGCATTGAATATGTTCATAGAAAATAATGTAAGAGTTACCCAACTTCACAGGGTCTGCCAAGAAAGGGCCTAATGATATTATTGGTCTGTAGCCTTGTCCCTAGATGGGATCTTTGACATTATCTAATCTAACTTCTTCATTTTATAAAAAAGAAAAAATGAAATTCAGAGTTCTAATGACCTTCTCAATGATGTCATGTAGGTAGGCTAGGACTTTGAATCAGAAATATTCATTACTAGTAGGTTGGTCAGGGATTGAATTTTTGCCCAAAGCAGTTCATGAAGATCATAACTTAAGGTGCATATGTCTTATCATCTCTGATCTTGACAAAAAAGATGCTGTACCCATTCAATGAAAAGAAACAATATAATTTTTTTTTCCTGAAGAAGCAGCATAGAATAGGAAATAAAGAGTTAGCCTCAGAATCAAGAGACTAGGGTTCGAGTCCCATCTCTGGCACTTATTAGCAACATGAATCTGAAAAAGTTATTTAACCTTTCACTGCCCCAGGGCACCAAAGACTTTAAAGTGCAAAGCAGGTGCTCAACAAGCTTTCATATTCCTATTAAGTCATAGGTCTACTCTAAAAATGAACAGAAAGAAAGAAATCTGTATTCTACTTCCAGCTTTGCAACCATTTATATAATTGGGGCAAGTCATTTAATCTTTATAACTTCAGTGTCCTCATATGTGAAATGAAGGACTAAGATAGCTTTTGTAGCCCTAAAATTTTATGGAATCTTAGGTTCTTTTGCTATAAAACTTCATTTATTCTTAGTATTGGACATGGATCTAACAACATCCTTCGAGTGATAGGATAGATATTTTAATTATGTCATAGAAATATCTTCATTTTTTCTTGAAAGTTGTTTCATAATTAGGATACCATATAAAATCATAGAATCTCAGGTATAAATGTATTTAAACACCTGTGGGTCCCATTTATAGGAGCCAGTGATCAGATGCTCAGTAATTAGAGAAGACTAACATAGGAAATGTTAAAAGGCAGTGCATTATTAAAAACAGATTTTGTACTATAGACCATAAGTACCGTTGAGTTTGGAAATCAAGAAGACCAGTGAGTGTTGGAGTAGGTAAAATCATTGATACCTGACATATGGTATATGATAGGAAACAAAGTCATGTATATATATATATATATATACATATATATGTATGTGTGTAT
>CM053585.1:76536011-76557377 GCA_028646515.1 Pseudochirops corinnae
CTGAACTAGGTAAATGATATGTTTGATTAAAGTAAGATTGTTAACCCATTTTGAGTTGCTTTCCTTTAGAAAAGCAGATCTAAGAACCTGTGCTAGTAGCCGCCCTAGGCATACTAGGGTGCTTGCTGTTACAAGCTTTTAGTGAACTTGTCCTTGAGTGAGATCTAGAACCCTCTCTCTTGATTGATCTGGGTTATCTCGTGCCCAGTGGGAAAACTCTTGTATTCTGTATTGTCTAGTACATATGCTACTATGCGTACCTTCTCTGACTTTGTCACTACTACTTCTACTGACTTGGATATGTAGGTTTTCTTTGACATTCACTATGTGCATTCAAAGTGGAATGGTATTAGCTGGGAAAGGGGTTGTGTTGGATATATAGCTTAGGGTCCCCTTTCCTCCTCAAAAATTGACAATGCAAGCAGAAGTTAGATTGATAGTATCCCCTAGACTAGAAAGATTTAAGTGAGCAGATAGATCTAATTCTAGCACATATCCTCTCTCTCTGCAGAAGGCAGAATGATCTTTGGCCCCAACTTTCTGTTCTTCTTCCTGGCAGGATTTGAAGTTTCCCCTGGAGGAAAGTGGTAGGAGAAGAGGCTAGGGATGTCCCTTTAAGCCACACAATGATACAGTCATCCTCATGATACTGGTGGAAGGATAAGCCCTCACCACAGATGGAGCTTTATAACATTTGAATTCTCCTTTATTACACCAATACAGCCAGAAAGTCTGAGAATTAAAAACAAAAAGGAAATACTTTCTAGACACAAAATGAGAAATTGTATTATTGCTAACACCTCTGGGTAACTCACACCTTCTTACTTCTCCTAGACTCCTCTCAGAATCTTTCAGATAATTCCGACAGGGGAAAAATGTATTTGTTTAAGGGAAATAATTACAAGGCAGGTTCACTACCTCTTTTAAAAAATATATTCCTCTGAATCAGTTACAAAAACACATTTTTAGTTGAAAATGACATATAGAATGATGGAACAAGAATATCAGAATGCTTATAATTAACTGTTCCCCTATGATAGTTTGCTGAAAATTCTGAGGTCAAGTTGTACAAATTCACAGCTGTGGGTTTCCCATCTGCTTTACCATTCTTGTTTTTCTCTCCCCCGCCCCATTCCCCAAAGACCCACAGCAGAGTCATTCCCTTTATCAGATGAGCCTTTAAATTAAGCAATCTTTCTATTTTACTGACAGAGTTATTTCAGTTCAATTTTTCCCCTGAATTTCATGTGACGATTTGAGCTTGGAACTTGTTTAGGAAGCTACAGTGGCAAGTACATTATGGCTATTTGCAAAATGCAATTAAACCCTGGGCTAGAGTCCAGGAATGCTGGCAGATAGATAAGCTTTAAAAACCACGGGGAGCTAGTCCATTGGAGCCATATTAGCACCATCTAATTGCTGCTTTAACTTTCTTTTTTCAGCTGGACAGGTTGTTCTGGCAGGGACAGGATGCTTCTAACACTAGAATATGAGCCAAAGTGAATTTATCATCAGTTTGAATGTGTTTGTGTTTGAATTAGTCTGATGCCTGGTCACTGGAAATTGTTTCCTCTAAACCTCCAATGCTGTTCCAGCTGTTTGCAGCCCATTGATTTCTTTGATTTGACCCTAGCTTCAGTGAGAGCAAATGCAATGGAACCACCTTGGGTTTGGCTACTGGATTTGGGGACTTCCCAGAGAGTATTGTATCAATGAAGGTAAAAACAAAAAAAGTGAGGAACTGTGTATATGTGTGGGGGGGGGGGGGAATAAATGAGGGAACCATTGTTAAAAAATCTATTTTCGGGAGTGGTGTAAGAGGAGAAACAGCAAGGTATATTAGGTAGAATAATGGACTTATGAGAAAAAACTGTACTTGAATGTTTGGATAAGTCAACTAGCATTTCTGAGTTTCAATTTTCTCATCTGTAACACTAGAATAGTAATAGGACCTACCTCACAAAGTTATTATAAAGATCAAATAGGATAATATATGTAAAGTGTTGTGCATATTCTAAAGTGAGATAGGCACACGAAGGAGAGACTTTGGGTTGACCTTACTTTTGGGAAATCACTTCTGTGGCATAATATATAGAATTCGTCCAAGTTTCTTCTTAACTAAAGTCTGAAATTCCACCATTTATTGTTTCGGATTAAAAAACTGCCTTCTTCAGGCCCTATAAACCTCAGTGGGGGTTCATCAAGCTTTCCTCCCTGACAAAAAGGACTTGAGCAATATGAAGGTATGGCATCATCAGAAGGGATGAAAAAAGGGGTAAAGGAAGAAAAGGATCACAATTTACCATTTTTTCCAGGACTCTCTGAATAATTTATCAAAGGGTTTTTAATAGAGGATTGTTTGTAACCCAAGTCTCCCAAAGTACAGAGGAAAAAGCATTGGTTCTCTCTCTCTCTCTCTGATCTTCTTACACACTGACTCCTTTCATCCACATTCCAGGGTTGTCATCTGATGACTCAGGGTTTGTTGGCAAGGGAAGAGGATTGGGGAACAAGATGACAGGAGGAATATCCCTGGGTAGCGGTGGGAAAGCAGAAATTAAAAAAAAAAAACCTCAATAGGGAACAAGAGAATCACTATGCCTTCTTCCACATTTCAAATCCTATGTGTGCATCCTCTTGCTAGAATTTGTTCTCCTCTTTTGTGGTCAGACAGATCTCTTTTATCTTTTCTTCCTTTCAATGCCTTCATTTATTCCAGCTAAATTCAGCAGAAGAAATCACTGGGCTGGGATTCAGGAAACCTGGGTCTTCTTTCTTACTCTACCGTCCATTTACTGGGTAACCTTGTGCAAATTACTCAACCAATCAGCATTTCAGTCTCCCCACCTGGACAATGAATGAGAAAATCCCTATTGAATGGAACCTCATGCCAACCGTATTCCAGGTAGTATACAAGAACCTGCAATCAGATATGGTGCCTGTCCAGCTGTCTGGCTGTGCCTATATTCCTATCTAATCTGGAATCCAGACTCCTAGGTCCTGTTGGGATATGACCTGGCTGTGAATGAGCATTGAGCACAGGAATTCCTCCCTGAAGCTTACAGTTCAGAGGGGGAGTGAAAGGAGAGGAGGGCATGTAAATGTGGAGGCTTTCAGAGGACCCATTCTTAATATGGTGTTTCCTAAACTTTAGAATCAGATGAGGCATTCCTGAAAATTCTCTTATATTTCTTTCTTGGGCCACCCAGACTTATAGGAAGATTAGATAAAACAATGTGCCAAAATTTGAAAATAACTGAATGGACTGCTTTCTCAAAGTCTAAATTTCACGTGTATATATTACCAGATTTAGTATAGTACCTGGCTATGCTGGTAGGCACTTATGAAACATTGATTGATTAATTGATGTCATTATTGCCTGAAATTCTTTATGCCATTCCTTCATTATAAACATCACCAAACTTTAGATAGAGTAGAAAAGACATTAATTGTAGAGTCATAAGACCTGGGTCCAAATCCCAATTCTTCTGCTTACTACCTTTGTGGTCTTGGGCAAGTCATTTAAGCTCTGTAGGTCTCAGTTTTTCCATTGGCAAAATGAGGTTGGACTAGATGGCCTCCATGATTCTTTCTGGCTCTAGATCTCTATCTTTCTTTCCTGCCCCTGGAAGACTAAGAATCCATCCAGAAGATCAGGTAACAAGAAAAGCTGCCATCACCAGGGGTGCCCTCGTATCTTGCTTTCACCTTTCATCTAGGCTTCTTAACTATTTACATTCCTTCTGCTGTGCTAAAAAAATTACCAGCTCTTACCACCTGTCCCACCACTGCACCCCAAGATCCCCTTTACTTTACCATAAGCTTTATATGTGTGTGTGTGTATGTGTGTGTGTGTGTGTAAATACATTCCGTACAATTCCCTGGAAATATCATCTTAAATTCTCTTGTAACCTAAGGACTTTGAGGGCATTGCCATCTATTTTACTACCATACCATCAGAACTTTGAGGCCTTTTTATCTGCCTTTTAACTGAACTTTCTTTTATGTCTTATTTCTCCCAAATAGAATATGAGTTTTTTGAGAACAAGGACTGTCTTTATTTTTCTGGTTGCAACCTGGCACTTAGTACAATGATAAACACTTAGCAAGAGCTTAATATCTTTTCCATTAATTTATTCTTTCATTCATTGGAATCAGTGGTCCTAAGATTGAATCCCAGCTCCTAGCATTACTAGCTCTAGAACTGTAGACAAGTCATTCACTTCAGTTTCCTCAATGATAAAACGTAGATAATAATAATAGTTGCTCTATTTCTACATCATAGAGTTACTGGGAGGAAAACATTTTATAAATTTTAAAGTGTTAAATGAATATGAATTATCATTATTGTTTGTAACCTTTTAAAATGAAAGTTTCTTTGGGAAAAGTCAAGTATTTGTGAAGACTTAACAGCATACCAGGCATTGTGCCAAGTATTGGGGATACAGAGAAAAGCAAAAAAACAACTCCTACCTCAAGGATCTCACATTTCAATGAGTGAGAAAATAATATAAACTATGTGCATTAAAAAATTTATATGCACACACAAATACATATATATATATACATATACACATGTGTGTATGTATGTATGTATGTATGTATGTATATGGAGAGAAAAACTGGAGGCAATCTCATGAGGTTACATATTAAGTTCCTAAATCTTCAATGTAAGTTAATTTGTCAGATGAGTTTTCTTTGTGATCAGAGATTTGGAACAGTCTGCTGGTGGTAACTACTTAATAGGGAAGAGGTGTAATGAAGTGGGGAGTGGGGAGAAGGGTTAGACAGAGGAGAGGGATACCAGTAGGAATAAATAAAGGAACTAGGCATAAACTGATTTCATAACTTGACCAAGAGCTAGCTTTGGTGGAATGAGTTGGCAGATAGTAGTAAATAGTTCATAGAATAATTGGCCTATGAATGGTCACCGTAGAAATTTGTGATTTTTTTTTTTTTACTCAATGAATGTTATTTAACAAAGTGCTGGCTTGAGAGGCAAGAGGACTGGGTTCTAATTCCAACTATACCACTGTCCTAGTAACTTTAGCAAAGCCATTAACATCACTGAGCCTCAATTGTTTTCATCTTATAGATGGAAAAATAATGGCTGCCCTCACAGGATTACTATGAATACTAAAGAAAATCATAGGACCATAGGTCTATAATTAATGTCCTGCCCAAGGTCACACAGGTTTGGAGTAACAGAGTTGGGATTTGAACCCAGGCCTCTGATTCCAGATTTAGTACTCTATGCCACTGCACCACATTTCCTCTAACATTACTAGATAAGAATGTATTTGAAAAGCTGTACAAACAAAAGATCTTGTTTAATTATTAATTTTCTATGAGGAAATTCAGTAGGAACACCAATGGAAAGAAGAGAACACAACAGCAGGATTCTCCTTTGATTGCTATGTGGGGAAATAATGCCACCAGCATGCTCTCAAGTTTGTCATTCTGCCTATATGCATTATTGGCTTCTGCAGTTTAGTGCTCATACTCATAGCAGGTCAATTGAAATCAGCAATTCAACAAACAATTATTAGATGCCTACAGAAGCTATACCTAGAAATTTTGTCACCTGGGATAAAAATAATCCTGAAGGTTGAGGAAAGTTAGGTTGTAAAAGGTAATCAGTATGCAATTGTGGGGACATGGAGAAATAAACTGTGGGGAAGATAGCCCCGAGGCACAGAAAGACCCTGGGAATGACAGTTTTGCACCAGGTCAGGTAGGGTGGTGAAAAACTAAAAGGCATGACACTGAGACAGTGACTCCAGGGAAAAGGAGGATGCTCCCTTGAAAGCCAATACCCTCAAGCATAGCCCATTTTCCTCCTTGCCAGTTCAAGCTCTAACTATGCAACAAGGCACTAATCTAGTTACAGGGGATATATAGTCACAAACAAAACAGAACCTGATTTCAATTCAGTTGGGAGGAAGGGAGGAAGCACATACATGTGTAAGTATTGGATTAGGACAATCAAGGCAGGAGAGAATATTAAAAATTGGAGAGGGGGTGGCTAGGTGGTGCAGTGAATAGAGCACCTACCCTGAAGTCAAGAGGACCTGAGTTCAAATCCGATCTCAGACACTTAACACAAAAACTAGCCATGTGACCTTGGGCAAGTCACTTAACCCCAGTTGCCCTACCTTCCCCCCTGCAAAAAAAAAAAAAAATTGGAGAGGTCAGAGAAGGCTTTAAAAGAAGCAGCAACACCTAAGGTGAAACTCTAAGAAAGACAAAGTTTCAGAAAGGCAAAAAAGGGTGGATTCTAAACTCAATGAGGGCATGAAATACTTTGTTTTCTATCCCCTATACATGGCAATTAATAAACTCTCTTAAAATGCTTATTGGATTAGATTAGCCTACAAATTCAGGCACAAGGGACAGTTTGTACAAATGCATAGAGGGAGAAGATGGAGTGTGACATTTGAAAAAGAACTAATAGCAAAGTTTGACTGGAATTGTTGCTTGTCCTTCATGCTCAAAAAGGCTCAAGATGACATGATGTAAGAGTCAATGTACAGTATGTCTGACTGTGGCAGATCAGACCAATGAAAGGTCAGAAGGCTCTACCACAGGTTGGGCACAAATAGTCCATATGGTCATTTGGGAGGGAGAGGTCTATATTTGTGCATCTCACCTTTCTTTTCTGCTACAGCAATTCTGCTTTGCTCATAGAACACAAGATCTTTTTTGATGTGGGCACACGATGCTGAATGATCCTGTGTCAATGTCTCTCATCTCTCACAATCTATACCAAAGTTCTTCAGAGAAACCTTGAGAGTGTCCTTGTATCACTTCTTCTGACCACCATATGTGTGCTTGCCTTGTGTGAGTTCTCCATAAAATAGTCTTTTAAGCAAATGTATGTTTGGCATTCGAACAACATGGCCAGCCCATCAGAATTATGCTCTCTACAGCAGAGTTTGAATGCTTGGCAGTTCAGCTTGAGAAAGGACCTCATTGTTCAGTACTTTGTCTTGCCAGGTGATCTTCAGAACCTTCCTAAGACAATTCAAATAGAAGCCAAGTTTCCTGACATGGTGCTGATATACTGTCCATATTTCACAAGCAAACAATGAGGTCAGCACAATGACTCCTCTGTTAAGCTTCAGTTTGGTAGACAGCCTAATACCTCTTCTCTTTCACACATTCATATGGAGCCTCCAAAACGCTGAGCTAACTCTGGCAATGTGTATGTCAACTTCATCATCTATGTGTACATCCCTGGAAAGTATACTGCCAAGGTAAGCCAACTTATCCATAGCATACAAAATTTCTCCATCTGCTGTAACCAATGGTTCCACATATGGCTGGCATGGTCCTGGCTGGTAGAGAACTTCTGTTTTCTTGGTGTTAATTGTCAGACCAACATTAGCACAAGTGGCAGAGATTCAATGCATATTCTATTGCATCTCGGCCTCAGAGGCTGCACTGAGCGCACAATCATCTGTGAACAAAAAGTTGTACACCAACTCTAGCTCCAGTTTGGACTCTGTAGCCTTTTCAAGATAAATAATTTACTGTCAGTGTGGTAGTTAACTTTGATGTCATTTACACCCTTGCTGAAGGCCTGTATCAACATCTCTGAGAACAAGCACACAGGCTTACTTCACATCATTGGAGACGAGGAAAGCACAAGACCAGATTTTGCCATCATCTTCCATAGGCCCTAGTGACTGAGAGTTTCAAAGGCCTTGGTTAGATCTATGAGCATTGTATACACACCTCTGCTCTGCTTATGGCATTTCTCCTGGAGTTGTTAGATGACAAATGCCATGCTGACTGTTTCTCAGTCCTTTCTGAAGCCTCATTGGCCCTCAGGTAGATGACTGTCTTCCACGTGAATGATCAGCCTATTAAGGAGGACTACGGCAAGAATGTTACCGACAATGACTAAGAGAGAGACCCCCTTGTGATGGTCACAAGACAACCTATTTCCATTTTCTTTATATAGATGGACAACAGATGTATCCTCAATCTCCTGGAGTATCCTTTTACCATATAATCTGAAAGATTTCAGTCAGCTCTTGTATGAGCAGTGGACCCTCCGCCTTGTGAATCTCAGCTGGAATGGATCTATACCAGGCTCTTTACCACATGAAAAGAAAATAATGGCATTTAAAAGCTTTTTTGCAGTTGGAAGTTTGACCAGAGAGGGACTAACTTCAACCTGAGGTATACCATCAATGGTTTCAGCATTGGTTGATGATGGTCTGTACTTATTGCTGATCAGTGTGGCTCCAATAATGCTGAAGAGCTGAGTTGTACCAAAGGTCTTTGCCTAGAAGTAGCATTCAGGGCATTGTAAGAATGTTTTGGATTGTTACTATTAGCATAAAACTGAATTTCTTCTGCCTTCACACTGAGCCAAGAATTCTGCACGTCTCTAAACTTTGCTTGCACTTTATTTTTGATGGAGTTAAATGCTGCCTTTTTAGAGATGGACGAACTACCCTACTGGTAAGTACTGTGTAGTTCTCACTTTTCTTTTAGTAGTTTCTGCATTTCCCCATCATTTTTGTCAAACTAATGCTGATGTTTGTGAATGTTCTGTCCCAGATGAGTAAATGTGGTATTAAACACTAAATATCTGAAAGAGACCCACTCCTTTTCTATTCCACTGTTACCAACAGTGTGTTGGTAACTCATTTCTCCAAGTCAGACAGAATGTTCATACGTGGAGAGGCACTCTAACCTGTAGACATTGTATCTTCTGATAGTCATCATGCCTTGGGGCTGCCACTTTTGTTGAATGTGAATGTTTAGCTTGGAGAAGATAAGTCTGTAATCAGTCCAGCACTCTGTGCCAAACATCACTTTCATTATCCTCACATCCTATCTCTCTCTTCTCCTAAATGACATAGTCTTTTAAATGCCAATGTTTGTCTTGAGGGTGTCTCCACAAAGTCTTATTGCATTTAGATAAGCATAAGACAGTATTGGTGATGAGAAGGTCATGGGACACACATGAGACACAAATGCCTTCAAAAGACTTCCTGTCATATCTGATAGGCTGTGCCTACTTTAACATTGAAGTTACCAAAGTTGGCACATTGATGATGAAGGTCTCCAGGTCTTTATATAATTTTTCTTTTATCTCATCAGAGTTTGTCATGGTGGGAGCATACACACTGATGATAGTGGCATGGTACTTTACTGAAAGTGGCAATTGCACTGTCATGAGCCTGTCATCCACTCCTTTTGGGGAGCATACAGGCTTGTTGACTACATTAGATTTGATTGCAAAACCTATGCCAGGTGTTCCTCATGACTATGGTCCCTACAGAAAAACACATATGACAGAAAAACACTCTGACTTCAATAAGCTGTCATTCATTTGCCAGCCTTTTTTCACTCAGGGCTATTTGGGTGTGATACCTGCTGAGTTCTCTCACAACAAAAACTGTTCATCTATCAGGTCTAATAGATTTCTCTTTGTCCAAAAGCGTATACACATTCTATTTACAACGATTAGTGGAATCATTTTCACAAAAGTTTTTGTATGTGTTTTTTGTGTTTGCACTGCAGGGTAGAATCTCCACCTGCTCTGGTGCCCTGATAAGCAGGCCAGGGTTAGGTTAGGTAAAAAGTTTTAGGGGACCTTTTCTAGCTCCTTCCTCATGCCAGGAAGTGAGTAGTGTGTTTTAGTCCAGGCAGAAGTCAAGCCTATGGCTTGGGCCACCTGTGTGCAGAGTTGTGACTACAGTTCCCAAAGTATCCACATGTGTTCCTTTATCACTAGCCTATCTTTAGCCACAGAACTTTGAGGCAGATAAAATAGTAACACAGTAAAATGCTAAAATAGTAACATAATAAAAATAATAATAAAATAATTGAATAACAAAATAATAAATAGTAAAACTAAAATAATAAAACTAAAATTATTAAATAGTAAAATTATGTGAGTAATGATTTTTGACTCCCATGTAAATTGGTTTTAAGTGAGGCAGTATTGTGTAAAGTCATCAGCCTTAGTCTCTTTTCTAGAGTCAACAGAGCCTAGTGGCAAGACAAAAAGTCCAGATAATTGGCAATGACCCTGTATGCAGTGGATGATCTTGGTGTTTTCTGTGAACGACCAAGTTCTAAACTCTTGATATTACCTGCTTCAGCTGCCTTCATGACTCACTGAAAAAAAAAAAGTTCACATCTGCCTATTCCACCACTGAAATCTTCAAGATTTTGTGGTAGATATCTCCTTCCCTCCCCTGACCCCTCCCCCCTGCAACTCACTGATGAGTTTGAGGTCCATTAGTCACCCTCAACCTGGTTTAGCCTCTCTGGTAAGATGGTTTACTGGGTTGTGGGCACTGTGCATGTTAGTTTCTTGGAGCCAAAGGAGAAAGTCAAGTGGCAAGTTGATACTAAAAGTAGATAAGCAACCCTGAAAAGAATTCAGCATCCCTCAACCAGAGGTAATAGTTCTCCCTTGAACATCCAGTGTACACCCCTTGACTGGAATATAGAGTGGGTCAAGGGAGAAGGTATGGAATAAAATTGGGAAGAGGAATGGGATCCAGATGAGGTAGGGCTTTAAAGGCCAGAGTGTTTGTAGTTTAATTTAAAAACAATGGGAGACAGGGAGTTACTGAAGGTTGTTTTTTTTTAAAGCAAAGGAGCATGGTCAAACATGTGACTTAAGAAGGTGATTTTGACATTGATATAAAGTATGGATTGGAGAAGGAAGGAGCTGAAAGCAAGAAAATGCAGTAATAAAAACACTCTAAGAATTCAAGAAAAAAGATTCCAGGATATAAACTTGGGTAGAGCCTGTGTGGTTAGAGAGAGGGGATAAATATTAGAGAGGCAAGAACAAGGTGACAATGAATTGGAACAGCTGGATGGCAAAGAGGATTGTGTTACACTTGTCATCAGAACAACCTGAGATCAAATTTTTTCTCTGACCTATATTAGCTTTATGACCCTGAATTGTCACTTAAGCACATGCCTCAGTTTTTCCATCTGTGAAATGGGGATTAAAATAGCACTTTCCTCACCCAGTTGCTATGTTGATCATATGAGCTAATAAATGTAAAATTTATTTTTAAATAAATTTTAGCTGATTCAGTTTACTAAATTATTGAAATTCATTTTAATTATTTAATATAATATATTGATATAATTATTAGTATATTATAATATAATTATTAATACAAATTATTAGATTATTAAAATTCAGTTTAGCTCAGTGGGTAACCCAGAGTTTTCTTTCATGGGTAGTTGGCTGGAGAGTTAACCTGCTTGGAAGACAGTTGGAAGTGAAAGAAGTGCATTTAGGATGTCTCTTTGGCTCCTAAATAGACATCAAGTACTGTTGTTGAGTTTGGTACCCAGAAAGACTACTGAACTTAGACTGAAATTGACCTGGGCTCAAATCCAACCTCTTACACTTACTATCCATGTCAATTAACTTCGATGAACCTCAGTTTTATGATCTGTGTAGAGAGATAATGAGTTTTTAATTGGCTAAAAGACAATGCCAAAATGACAAAGTCTGGCTGCTAGATTAAAAAGGCAGAAATGTGAACTCACAGCAACTCCTTAGGTTACCTTTTGTTCTGTATCAAATTCCTTTTCATGACAAACTGGACAAGATCTTGGGAATTTCCAATCCTAAATCAGATAAGTGAATGTGTCAAAAGATTCCTCCCCAATCATATAGTTTAAAAAGAAAACACTTAATCTCATCATGGTGGCACTCTGCCTGACTTTTGTTAGCTGAGTGTGGTTACTATGAAAAGCTCTCAACCTGATGTTATCAGGGAGAATTGTTCTAGACCATGCATTCAGGCAGACTGGAGCTGAAATGTCCAGCATGTGGCTCGAAAAAATAAAAAAGTGAAGCTCAGTAACTGTATCAGGGAGCAATACTCATCTCCAACAGAAGTACCCAATAGTCATCACTGAAGACCAATGGAACAAGGTTCACTTGAGTCTATGTATACAGCTCTCATCAGAAATTACCACAAAATCAGTGGGGGACCAGAAGAGCAAAATACTAAAAGTAGATGCCCTGCCCAGCAGGGATTAGGCTCAAGAACAGCAGGATTATGATATCCTCAGAAGAAAAAATGCCCTTTTGGCTTTGTAGGCACAAATTACTACTCCATAGCATTCCCTAGTTGCATATGTTCCCTTTCATGTTTGCCCTTCATACATTATTCTTAGTCATATCCACTCTTCCCATTGATGATGTGTTTATGTGTGGGAGAGAGTATCCCAGTTTGAAATAGGGGAGGGTCTGTTCTATTGATCCATTCTTAGTAGGGTGTTTTATTAAATACTTTTGATATGAGCTAATTGTTTCCTCTGGTTTACTAGTAAAAAAATAAGCCTATCAGTGGTGCCTCATGAACTATGGTTCGAGGTAGATTCAAACTCACTCAGAATTTTGACATAGTTATTGTAGGGGAGTTCCACTAAGTGCTACATCTATAGAATGGGAATGATAATTACCATTAGTAATACCTAGTTCACAGATTTTTATGAGATTCAAGTGTGAATATAATTCAAATCCCTTTGCTCATGTGATAAATTTCAGATGCAGCACAAGAAAGAAGTGTCATGGGAAGTCAGAGATGATGAATAGTTCAGCAACCAGGGAAATCTAAAATCCACAAGGATAGGACTTTGTTCTGAGACTTGAAGGAGGGGTAGTATTTTAATAGGGGGAGAAATGGGAGGATGACATTTCTTCCAGTCCTTGGTATGGTCCAAGAGTGAAAAGTATCTTCTAAAGGCAGAGAATAGACCAACAGAGCTCCAGTAAAGGTGGTTTTAGGGGAAGAGCATAGTGAGAGAAAAGTCTAGAGACACAAGTCAGGGGGAAATTGTGGAAGGTGTTTAATATCAGGCTGAACATTTGTCCCAAAGGACATAATAAAGTGATTTTTGATAACAGAAGCTATCAAATAGAAGAACTTGGATATGTTTATGTGAAACTAAAATATCCTGTTACTTTGTTCCAATAATGCACATGATAGAGGAGCTAAAAAAAAGAACATCTATGATGGGGGACCAGCCTCCAGTTGAACATTTTCTGAGCATCCAAGACAACCAAGTGCTACACAGAATGTAACCACAACACAATCCTTATCTCAGGTGAATCTGCTCTCGTGCAGTATATACCCAATAGAAAGATTGCTCACCCTGTTTCTGCAGCACACGTATCCCCAGACTACCAAGAAATAATTTTTGACCTTTTTAATGCTAGCTTTATTGGATTTTAATCAACATGTATTTATTGAGCACTAATTCTCTACATTCTTCTATCTATAAGTACATGTTATTGTTGTTTGTTGTTAGAAGGCATCTCAAGAAGTTCCCTTTCCTTTCATTTTCTCTAGTTACATTTTTTCATCTTCTCCCATGAAGTTAAGTAACTATCACAGGGGAAATAATTACTTACTGCATAAGCTGGTGAAAAGTTGAAATTCTAGTTATACACCTTTGACTCCATTCAGTCTTCTTCATTCATGTTACCCACAAGCCTCAAACTCATTTCCACTTTGTATTATGCTCAGACCATTAACATGAACACTTTCCCCAACATCCTTTGCATGTAAAAAGCCTAGCTGTTCTTCAACGTCGGGCTAATGTTTTATAGTGATTCCCATAGATCACCACGATCTATCTCCTCATTCACTAATGGCACATATTTTCAGTACCATGGCTAGCAAGAGCAAAAATGTTGGAAGCAGCTGAACTCCCTAGACACAATGATTAGGAAAAGTAGCAGAGTGAATAGCAGCTGAGCTGTGTTAAGCCACAATTATTGACAAGCAGTGGTAGTGCATCATGGGAATATTTTAGAATGAGGAAGATCAGTGACTGTTGTCAGTGGAAAATTAGGCTGGCAACAACTATGTCATTCTTTGTCAGATTCAGTTGATTGCAGAGCAAGATTTAGAACTGGGTAAGTATACATAAAGGGCTTAGTTATATTGTCTGGGCTCTTTACAAAGCTTCTGATTGAAGGGGTTAGTGTTTTGATGCATTTCTCCTGGAATACTGATCCACAGGTTGCCAGCCAGGTTAAGAGTGTATTCTTACAGCTTGGGTTTTCCCTTCACCAATAGGTGTCTTGTCTCCTGTGATTATGATTAGTACTGTTCCCATTGGTAGGGGATTAGTTTTCCAGTGCAGACAATTCTGTAAGGATATGACCATTTTGAGACAGCCCAGCCCATACCTTTGATAAAGTCTGATACTGTTTGATCATCCTCATGATATATCTGAGATTCCTGAACTGAACTCTTATTGTTTCATATGTACTATTGACTTTAACTGAATTACAGAATCATATAGGAAAAGTATGCCAGGAGCAGTATCATTCAGAACATACCTGAACGAGAATAATAAACCCAATAAGTTGTTGTCAAGCATCTGCTCACCACTCAAAGCTCCCTCATGAGAGAGGCTCTGTTTCTTTTCAAATCAGACTCCTCCACTTTTAGGTAGCTCTTCTTGGCAGGATGATTTCTTTCCATTTAGGTGAAGTCTTACTTTTTACAACTTCAAATTTTGCTTCCAATTCTATTTCCTTGGGCCAACCAGATTAAGTTCAAGTCTTCTTTGTAGACCTTCAAATATTTAAAGACCACTATCATGCCCACCCAAATTTTCTCTTATTCAGGCTAGCCATCTTAAGATATCCTGGAAAATGGAGTCTTTTTGTGAGACACATATTTTCCTCTTGCATTATTAAGATATTCCTCAGTGTTAAAGGTGTTTTGAATGAGTGAGTCACATAGAATCTCTGTCTTGGTTGAGAAATACCAGTGAATTTATATTGCCAGTGGGGGAAAAATACATACACACACACACACACACACACACACACACACACACACACACACACACACACACACACACTTAAAAGGCCATATGAAGAGTTGAGAAACTAAATTCTAAAATAAGAAGGAATTTCATTCGAAGAGTAATTCAGTATCATATAAACATATATGCATTTATACACAGAAACACACAATTTCATAGATTTCAGGCCCTTCAAAATATTTTTTAAACTGAATTCAGGCAATATGATGCACTATTTTCAGTCAGTGATTTCTGGATATTCAATAAAATCAAAACCTCTACTGGTGGAGTTTTTTCAACATTCTGTTGTAGATTCTTTTTTCCTCCATGCTATTTCATTTGGTAAGCTCATCAGTTCCCATGGATTCAGTTATCATCTCCGAGCAAATGAATTGCAGATTTACTTATCTATTATTGACCTCTCTCCAGAATCCAGTCTTGTATCTTCAGCTGCCAATTAGACAACTTGAACTGGATGTCCTGTAGACATCTTAAATTCAACATGTCCAAAACTGAACTCATTATCTTTCTCTTAAAATTATCCTCTCTTCCAAAATTCCCTATTGCTGACAAAGATAATACAATCTGCCCAGTCACCCATGCTAACAAGTAAGGTATAATCTTTGACTCCCTATGCTCTCACCCCCCCCCCAAATTGAATGAACTACCTACCATGTGTAATTAATTCTACTTTCATAACATCTCTCTGATATGCCTCTTTTTCTCCTCTATCACAGCTTTAGCCCTAGTTTAGGCTCTCATCCCTTCACTTCTAGTCTATTACAATAACTTGCTGGTTAGTCTCCTTGCCTCCAGCCTCTTCCCATTCAAGTACATAATCCATTCGGCTGCCAACATTATCTTTCTAAAGTGCAGGCCTTACTATATCCTCCCTTCCTCCCCCTCAAACTCCAATGGCTCTCTATTACTCCTGCAACAAATATAATATGCTTCATTTACCTTCTGAAATCTTTCAGTAGCTGGTCTCTAATACATTGTTCCCTTGCACACATTCTATGATCCATTGACACTGGCTTCCTTGCTATTCCTTGAGCAAGATATTCTATCTCCAGACTCTACATTTTCATAAGTTATCTCCCATGGATAGAATGTTCTCCCTTGTCTCTACCTCCTGGCTTCCCTGAATTCTTTGAAGTCTTAGTCGAATGCTACCCTCTGCAAAAATCATTTTCCATTCTACTTCAGTCATAATGGAGCCTTCTTTTAGAGACTCTATCCCATTTATATTGTATGTAACTTGTTTGTATCTGGTTGTTCATGTGTTGTCTCCCACATTAGAGTATACCCTCCTGAAAAGCAGGTACTGTTGTTCTCCTTTCTTTTTGTCCTTATTGTTTATCACAGTGCTTAATGCATGGTGAACAGTTAATAAATGCTTGTTGACTTGACTTACCTTTCCTTCTTCATAACCAAAGTAGGCAACAAGATTATTGAGTGTGATTTCTAAGTAAGCCCCTCTCTGCAATTCCACCAACCAACCCTCTCAAATTCTTCTCTGGTAATGATGCTGACTGAAATAATAACTTTAAAGTGTTATCCCTTTAGGAGAAAGCTCTGTTCTCTATTACTGGAATAATAGTTCATATTCATTTGGCAATTGAAGGTTTGCAAATTGCTTCCTCACAACCCTGTGAGGTAGGGAATGCAAGTATTATTATCTCTACTTTACAGATGAGAAACTGAAGCTGGGAGAGATGAAATTACTTGTGTATTGAATGAAAAGACTTCTTGCTTGAGGTTGGATATGAGTGAAAAGACTAGCATAAGGAGGAAAAAGTGAAGAAATATTTTTGTTTGTTTTTTGAAGAGAGCTAGAAGACAAATTTTTCTATCCATGGCCTTTTATCTTTCTTTTAAAAAAAATTTGGAATAACCCTTGATTTTTTTTTTTTTTTTGCTTTAGGAGACTATTTAGAAACTGTGCTTAGAAACCCTCTACCAAAGCTGACCAGAAGTTACTCTGAACCTTATAGTCTTAGAATGAAGCAATAAATGTAAAAACATTCCTTAATCCCTTATTATTTGGGAAACAGTGAGGATATAATAGAAAAATCAAGACAGTGCTCTGAAAGAGCTTACATTCTAGTTGGTGAGATAACCAATAAAACAAATTTCAGTTGTAGGACAGATTTTTTTTTTTAAGCCCACAAATCTTACAGGCTCAGTAGTAGAGAAGATAGCCAGCCCCAGAGTCCTTAAATTACATCAGTAGGTCAGATGACAATGTCATAGGCCTCAAGGGCATGAAGGCATTACAGATGCTAAGACTTAAAGGATTTCAGGAGACCTTACTGGAAGGAATAGGGTTGATGACTACCATCTGACCCAAACCATGAAAGCAGTGAAACAGACCAGCTGGATTCTGCATGATCCTAGCATTAAGGTTAGAGCAGGGTAAAGGAGAAAGGCAAGGAGGAAAGCTCATCTCCTGTCTCTCCACAAAGGACTTATTTCTATGCTCCATCATCTTTTTTTTTTTACTGGTATTTAATTTATTTTTTCTGCAAGTGAGAGAAGTTTGGAATCACTGAAATAACTATGCAATTTTCCAACATACAATTTTGTCTCATTTACTATTCCTGTCCCATCAGAGACCCAAGTACAGTGCCAGTTAAAACAGTGCACATATTTACAGGTTATGCTCCATCATCTTGTACATGTTCTAATATGTTTAGAGAGTTGCAGGATCATTGAGAGTTTAATTGATTTACACTGAGTCCAACAACTTTGTGTCAAAGGCAGAACTTGAAACCAGATCTTCCTGACCCTAAAGCCCGATCTCTGTCAAATGTGTCACATTGTCTCTCTTCAAAGGTCCAAAGGTATTACACCTTATATTGAACTCTTTTATCTAGGAACAGGAAGGTGAGAATAAAATTAGCTAACAGAATTCAGAGATAGAGAGCAATAGGCTATATTGGACAATAACTTTCATCATCATTCACTCCAAGTTTGATACATCCCATGTTTGGTCTTTAGAACAATATGATATATGACCTTGAAACAATACAAAGGCCTATGAATAACCCCCAATTACCACAAAAATAACATACAAGGGAAGAAAGACTCACAACCCCATGAACACCAAAACTGTTCTTTTTAGTCTCTTCTGTTGCTGACAATAACTTTACTGTCATAACTATATTTAATTCTGCATCTAGTCCAATTTGATTCTAGATGTACCAGTTCCCTTCCCGTTATCTTCCTACTTGAAATACGCTGGAAAATTCCAATTCAATTAGCCACCATTCAACTTAGCTACTCCTGTCAATTTTTTTGAGTGCATGTTTGGGGCATACTTCACGGTGCTTCTTTAGAAGGTCAGGAGTGAAAAAAGCTTAAGAAACACTGCATATGCCCAGTGTTCTCATCATGTCATGACCTGACTCCATAGGTAGCACACTCAGCTTTGAGAAGAGCCATTTGCTCTGGACTTCTCTCTCATAGAAACTATTGAATTAGAATATGAGAAATAGAAGGAATCTTGGAGCTCAATGTGTCTGGCCTCCCACATCTTAGAAATAAGGAAACTGAGTCTCAGAGGTGTTATATAAATTGCCAAGTTCTCAATATAAATTGCCATAGCTAATAAGAAACAGAATTAAGAATATACTCTAAGTGCCCTTTCTACTAACCTTTCCTTCCCCACATATCAAGAGTTACAACTCCCGGCTATTATAATTTTGTTGCTAAAACTTTGTTGTAACTTTAGAAAGGAGTTTATGAGCTAATTAACACAAAGCATTAAGGAATATTATTTCCCACAGGGATATCTGCATTTAAGTGAGATGATATATTTATCATAGGATTATAAATTAAGAGGTAAGACCTTATGAGTGGTTCAGAGTCTCATAGTGAATGAGCAGCAGAGATGAGTTTAGGATTGAAGTGTTCTAACTTCAAATCTAGTTCTTTTTCTATTATGTCATGCTGCTTCCCAGTCAAAGGAATGGCTGCCTAATCAGTGAATTTCAGACACTGAAGCTAAAATAGTGGAGTAACTGAACTTGGGAGAGGAAGTTTTCTCCTCAGATCCTACCAGAGTAAATCTGCCTTCTCTTAAGCCTGGCCTTTGTATATCTCTGAAGTGGGTGTATACTCTGTCTCAAAGCTACTACAGAGCGATCTTTCTCAACAGTATTATAGCAAAACAGTTTAAGACTTTTTTTTCTACATGGAAAGTAACACAGCTTCCTTATTTTTATTTAGCTCTACTAGAGCTTATTTGGAGAGTTTAGTTTGGCTTTTTCCCTCCCAGGGGAAGATTTTTAACAAAACCACTTTAAGCTCCCTTTTTATTCAAAATGATAAAAGGCAAAGACAGGACTTAAAGAGATAGCACAGGTGGAGCAAGATGAACATTTTTAACAGCTGAGTCATCCTACCCTATGTTCAGAGGGCATTTTTCCATTTATCAAGACTTAGAGGGAAAAAATCTGAACTACATATAGGTTATAATTTTGAAAGATTCCTATCAAATGAGACATCTCCACATAGAAATGTGGAAAATCTTTGGGGACCAGTTTATCTGAAAGTCAGCAGGTAGCATATTTTAAAAAATCTATGGTATTGGGGAGGATGGTTCACATCCTGGTAGATTGATTTGAAGACTGGAAAATTTCCTTCCTTACCACAGAAAATAAAAAGACTTGAAGCAGGTTAGCTGTCTTTTCTTTGGAATTTTTTTTCACTGAATAGTTCAATATAAACTAAGAATTTTTTTTAAGTTACAAACCTGAGTTTTGTTTTGTTTTGTATTGATTTTCTTGTTCCAGGGTAACAGGAAACATGGATAGATTTGGTCCAGAGTATGTCATTGGTGTCCCCACGCTGACGTCGGAGGTCCGTGGAAACAGATTCCAGGACATCTCTGGGCCATCTGCAGGACCAGCTTCTAAGAAGACAATGCCCAGAGCCAGTCCAGAAATAGGAATGGGGAGTAGGCTGTTTCGTTAGGAAAGGAATATTTAACAAGTAACTGGTTGTTCTTTATATTTAGAAACTTTTTCTTCTTTTTATTTTTTTCTCTTTTTGAGTCAAGAATTACTTTTCTAAGCCCTTTTTTGGGGGTTATCATTTTGAAGGCAATTAAACAGAAGACTAGTTTAAAAGAACCTTGAAGAGGATAATGCTAGCCCCAAGGAAATGATTTTCCAATGGTAGAATCTTAGGCATGAGTGTGGGATATTTAAGAGTCAGGGAATATACCAAGGAATATCCCCGAAATAATGTTGTGTAACCTATCACTTATTTTGTCTACCTGTAAGATTCATTATTTAGAAATACCAAAAGAGAACCCCATCTCACTATGTGGTCCAGACCCTAAAAGTCTGAATATAATCTAAAGAAGTCAAGTAAGATATCATTGTTGAACTTCAAGTTAACAACAACACGTAGCACCACTGGATTGAAGAGTACATCTTGGGTAGTAAGGTGTAAGAAAACAGGAAAGGTAGGAAGGGACCCAGGTTATGAAAAGCTTTGTATGCCAAATAGCATTTTGGATTTTATCCAGGAGGTGATTGGGAATCATTGTAATTTATTGAGTAGGATGGGGTGTGATATGATTGAACTTGTGTTTTAAGAAAATCACTTTGGTGGCTGATTAAAGGCTGGGCTAGAGTGGGGAGAGACTTGAGGCAGACATACCAATCACCAGGCTATTGCAATAATCAAGATGTGAGATGATGAGGGTCTGTACTAGCATAGTGGCAGTGTCAGAGGAAAGAAGGGAATGGAGTTGGTAAATGTTGCAAAGATGAAAAAAAAACAAGCCTTGACAACAACTTAGATATGCGAGATAGTGGGGAATCCAGGATGACTCCTAGGTTTGTGAGCCTGAAGACCTGGGAGCACGGTGTTGTCCTTTTCAATTATATGACCACTTCAGTATATGTAAATAGTGCTTTCAAAGTCTTAACTTTCTTTTCTTCCTATCTCCTATCTTTGTAAAGTAAGAATTGGAGGGCATAGAAAAAAAGAAACATTAAAAGAGAGTTTCATGAAGGAAACACAATTAAAAGTCATGATATTGAATATGATTGGGAAGAACTTACCCATAAAATGGAGGAGGATAGGATAATGGATCATAAAGCAGAATACATTATGTTGTATAGAAAAATAATGTTTGATGGATAAATATTTATAAAGAATTAAATTGGAGAAGACTTACTTCAGGAAATTTTAAAAAGGAGGGTTACCAATCATAAGCATCTAAATACTTAAAAGAAAAAATGATTGTATTACAGGGTGACATAGACTTCAAAATTATAATAGTTTGTCATCTGTATCAGCAATGCAGTATTCACAATGCCTACAGTAACTATAAATACGCTGATATAGTTATTAATCACAAAATGGAACAGGCTCTCTACATAAGAAATATAGATAGTGCATTCATTTAAATACCAGAAGACTGAGTCCCAAAACCAGAAAGTCAAAGCCAACCCAGTAGTGATGAAGTTGGCACATGTGGTCAAAGTAGTAAATACCCACATCCTCAAGCCTTCAAACAGG
>CM053585.1:76557877-76580700 GCA_028646515.1 Pseudochirops corinnae
CATGTTCAGCCTGTATTTGATTGCTTGTACTTCCAGTGGGGATGGGTGATGAGGGAGGAAGAGAAAGAATCTAGAATCTAAAGTTCTATAATCAAATGTTTAAAAAAAAAAAATATATATATATACATATAAAATTATTATTATTATTATTAACTACATCCAACTGGAACTTGAGATACACAGGCACTGTGGTTGGGAGATCCATCCTGCCCTACCGAAAAGTCAGAGGGGTGAGGGGGGAAGACATAGGAGGGAATAGAATGGGGGAGGGGGGATACACTGGGATGGCTGTTTTGGGGTGGTGGGTAGGGGAAAGATGGGGAGAAAATTTGTAACTCAAAATTTCATGGAAATGAATGATATAAACAAAAATAAAAAAATAAAATAAAATAAAATAAAAATTTATTTATTTATTTTTAGTTTACAACATTCAGTTCCACAAGCTTTTGAGTTGGGAATTTCCTCTCCCTTCCTGCCCTTCCTCTTCCCCAAGATGGCATGCAATCTGATATAGGCTGTACATATACATTCACATTAAACATATTTTCACACTAGTCACGTTGCAAAGAAAAATGGACCTTTCCTTTTTAAAACAATGGTGCAGTTTCCTTGTTAGATAATACTTGTTTACAACTGAGCAGAGACAGACCTGCTCGCCGCCACCATTTACTGGTGGGGAAAATTAGGACAAGTCCACATTTCATCATTTCTCAGCAAAATGGGATCAATTTCTGGATTGAACAGATTTATCAATCAGATCAAAAGATATGTTGAACATGGATATCTTACAGATCCCTAGGGAAAGTCAAATGACATTTGACTCCCATATTCATCCCATTCAAATGGAGGACACATTTCTAATATTGGGATATCTCCAGTTCCTCAACAGTACTAAACAAACAAAAACATAAAAGATGAACCCATTTATTCCAGGTTAATAATTTAGACTTTCTAGAAAAAGAGACTGAAAATGATGTGTTTGATGGCAATGATCATGTTTGGTTAGATTTTTCTAAACTTGTTTTCTCATTTAAAGAATAAGAATAACTCATACTACATACTTCACTGAATGTTATGACTATTAAACGATATTATGCAATAAGATACATTATAAAATGAATATATAATGCATGTTTTAGAGTTATTCTTACTTGAAAGAGCTATATAATTTGAGCAACATTATTTTGACATAGTTGAAATAGAATAGCTTGGAGTTCCTTTTGCCTGAAAACTAAGGCTAACCCAAAATACAGGGTGAGTTAGTAGGATTTGAAGTATAATTAAAGGTGTCCCTGTACTAAAATACTGACTTGTTAGAAACCTTTAGTTATTTCTTTAGCTTTAAGCAGAGGAAATCCAGCTAAAATGCAAGTATACTATGAGGAGAAGGTTTACTTAGTTATTATCACCATTATCATATTATGATGAATAATTTTGAAAGGCATACAGCAAAATGGGTAAAGAGTTGACCTAAAAGTCAGTAAGATGTGAGTTCTTGTCCTGTCATTGCCACATACTGTCTGTGTGATCATGTGAAAATTACTTATATTCTCAGTTATCCAGGAAACTATAAGTTTTGTTAGTAGAAGAATGTCCTTCTTGAGAGTTCCCTATAAAAATGAATCACAAGTTCAGGTCAGACTTTTCTTTCCGATATCAAGCCAAGCTTGACCATTCTGAATTTTTTATCCATTGTTCACCACTCTGTCATCAAGGCTAATCTCTATTCCATAGTCCTTCAAATAATTGAAGGCAACTATCATGTCCTCTCAATTACATTTTTGTTGGGTTTTTCCTCCTGTAAGCTAAATATACTCATTTTATAGAATCACAGGATCTGAGATGAAAGGGTCCTTAGTGGTCATCCAATTCAATGAGTAATTCAGAAGGAATTCCTTTTACACCAATTTTCCTCCTTAGATACCTCCAAGGAGTGGAGATCACTTTTCTCAGAAATAGCTCTAATTAATTGTGTGCAAGTTTTTCATCACAGTCAGGCTAGATATGCCTTTCTGCAAATCCTACCCATTGCTTCTTCCCTTTGGAGACAAAAGAAACAAACATATTCTCCCATTACACTAAGAAAAAAAGACTACAACCCGTAGATGCTACAAGACAGCTGTCATAACCTTAAGTCTTCAGATTTTGTATCTCTAGTCCCTTTGATTGTTCTTCATTTGACATATTCTGAAGACCTCACACCATCCCAGCTGCCCTCTTTGAATGTGCTACAATTTTTTGTATCCTTCCTAAAATATGGTGTCCCAACCTGAACACAATATTCCCGCTAGTTTCTGACAATGGAAGAGTAAATTAGAATGGTTGCCTCCCTTGTTTTAGAAAATATACCTCATTTAATGCAGTTTATGCTAACATTTGCTAGGTTTGCTACAATCCTGCACTCCTGACATACTGAGATTTAGTAGGTCTGTACCTGTATTTTATCAGTGTGGTGAGCTCCCAATATGAAAGTAACACTGACCAGTTGCTTCTATATTAGCACACTGATAAAATCCTGAAAGTTTCCCAAGGAGATACTTTTCACACAAATAGACAGATATAAACAATTAGAGAAAAAGATTAATTGCTTGGGGGTAGGCTGAGCCAATATAATAAAAGAGCAATTATATTTTATTTAATTTACTCATTGTGGGGCATACCAAACTACCAGAGAATTATTTTATAGAACTAGAAAAAGTGACAAAATTCATTCAGAAGAACAAAAGGTAAAGAATATCAAGGAAAGGGATGAAAAATAATATGAAAGAAAGTGATTTAGTCCCAGATTTGAACCTAGATTACAAAGTGGCACTTATCAAAGCAATCTGATACCAGTTAAAAAATAGAGTGATGGATCAGTGGGAAAGATATGATACATAACACACAGTAGTAAATAACTGTAGTAATCTAGTGATTGATAAATCCAAAAATTCAAGTTTTGGAGCAAGATCTTATCATTTGACAAAAATCACTGGGAAAACTGAAGAGCAATTTGGCAGAAACTAGGCATAGACCAACATCTCATGCTGTATCCTTTTATAAGGTCAAAATTGGTATGTGGTTTAGACATAAAGGGTGGTATTATGAGAAAATTAAGGAGCAGAGGAAAATTTAGCTGTCGGAGATCTAAGAATGAGGGAAGAGTTTATGACCAAACAAGAGACAGCAGAGATAATAGGAAGAATGCGTAGATGAAGTTAAAAGGTTTTGTATGACAAAATCAATGCAGCCAAAATTAGAAGGAAAGCAGGAAATCGTAAAAAAAAAAATTACAGTTTCTCTGATAAAGGTCTAATATATAGGGAACTGATCCAAACTTATAAAAAAAATAAGAAGGAATCTTCAGTTGATAAACGGTCAAAGGATATGAACAAGCAGTTTTAAGAAAAAGAAATCAAAGCCATTGATAGATGAAAAATGCTACAGTTCACTATTGATTTGACAAATGCAAATTAAAATAACTCTGAGACACCACCTCACACCTGTTAGACTGGCTAACATGACATGATAAATGCTGACAGGGATGTGGAAAAACAGGGACACTGAATCCTTGTTGGTGGAATTGTGATTCTGGAGAATAATTTAGAACTATGCCCAAATGGCTATACAACTGTGCATATCCTTTAACCAAGCAATATTTCTATTTCGTCTATATCCCAAAGAAATCAAAGAAAAAGGAAAAAGGACCCCTATGTACAAAAATACTTATAGTAGTTTTTTTTTTTTGGTAGTGTCAAAGAATTAAGAATTGAGGTCCATTAATTGGAGAATGGCTGAAGAAGTTATGGTAAATTATTGTGATGGAATACTGTTGTGCTATAAGAAAAGATGAGGGGAATGGTTTCAGAAAAACCTGAGAAGATTTATGTGAACTGATGGCAATATTGTATATAGTAGCAGCAAAACTGTAACAATGATCAAATGTGAAAGACTTAGCTACTCTAACCAATACAATGATCCAAGACAATTGCAAAGGATTCATGATGAAAAATAAAAATGTTATTCACCTCCAGAGAGAGAAAAGATGACCTCTGAATGCAACCTGAGAAATCCTGCTTTACTTTGTTTCTTGCTTTTATTTATTTGTTTGTTTTAGGAACACATCTAATGTGGAAATACATTTTTCAGGACTTCACATTGATATTGGGTCAGGTAGGGACAGAAGGCAAGGAGAGAACTTGGAACTCAATTTTTTTTAAATGAATAAAAAAATAATTGAAAAGGAAGAAATTTCTCTGCGAGCACCCAGCCAGTATACCTCAGAGGCAAGCCTTGAACTAAGGTCTTCCTAATTCCAAAAAGAAATCTCAATTGAACTTGCAGTCCACTAAAATCCCCAGATCTTAAACTAGTCAACATATTAACTGGATTCCTAAATGTCCAGTTGCCAGACTTTGAATAGCTAGACGGAAATGGGGCATTTATTCAACTGAGAAACTAATTTAACTGAAGTTAAAATTATGTTACTTGAGTTAGCAACCACATTTTGGCACTTTGTACTTATTACTACCAATTTCCTAATCTGTAAAATGACGGGATTGGACTAGATGGCCTCTCTAGCTCTATGATTCTATGAAATGGCTCATCCTGTACTTATCAAGTTGATTTTAAAAACTTAAATGATTTAATTTTCTGCTTTTCTCTTTTAAATACCATCTTAAGTTTTTTTTAAAAAATTATATCCATTCTAGATCCTTTTTCATTCTAATACGTCAGTTCTCACTCCCAGTTTTTTGCAATATGAAATTTGATAAGTATGACTTTTTTGTCTTTATTAAAGTTGCTGATCAAAGTGCTAATCAGTTCAGGGCTGTAAACAGATTCCTGAAGTCCTCTGCTAGAGACCTCTTTCCAACTTGACAATAAACCATTTAAATATAAAAACATTCATACATTTCCAAATCTGCCTAATTAAACTATCATTTAGTCCACATCCCTCAATATCACTTACAAGAATAGCATAATAGACTGTCTCAAATGTTTTGATAAAATGTAGGTAAACTATAACTCTAGAATATCCCTGTTGAATGAATAAAGAAGCACGTGTTCCTTATTATATGCTAAGCACTGTGCTCATCTACTAATCTAGTTACACCATCAAAAAAGGAAATAAAGTTTCTTTGGTAGGATTTGCTCTTGATGAAATCATGATCAAATTTAATTATTTTTGCTTTCCTTTCTCCGTGTTCATGAACCATTCCTCTTGGAATATTTTCTAAGATTGTTGCCAGAAATAAAAATCAAACTCATTGGCTTTTACAGTTGTCATCCTCTTCACTTTTTTTCTTTTGAAAATTGGGATGCTTCCCTTTTTCCAATCTTTTTGCACTTATCCCATTCTCCAAAAGTTTTAGCATATCTCTAACAATGTCTCAGTAATCACACCTGCTAGTTCTTGCATTATTCCAAGATGGGTTTTTTCCCCCTGGTTCTAGAAACTTGAGTGAATCTAGAAGCTACCTAACCATACGCATTTTTAGCTTGGATATTTATTCCCTTCTGCCCAACCATTTTGGTTTTGTGTCTTCGACTTTAAAAGTTCTCCAACTGATCTTGTATCTCATATTCAAATAGTGACCAAATTTTATCAACTCTACATTCAAAACATCTCTTTAATCTCTCCACTCACTTGACCACTGTCCCTATTCAAACTCTCCCACTTTGACTATTGTAATAGCTTCTGAATTTTTTTCCTCAATAACGCTTGCTTCATTTTCCAATCCATCCTCCAAACAGCTGTCAAAAATAATCTTCCCAGAGCACAGGTATGAGCATGACACTCTCCTACTTAAGAATCTTTGATGGCTCCCTATTGTTTCTAGAGTTAAATACAAATTCGGCCTGGCATTTAAAGTTCTCTACCATATGATTTTCACTTAAGTGGTGTAGTAGATAGAGAGCTGGCCCTGCATCAGGAAAAACTAAATTCAAATCTAGATTCAAATATATCACCCCATCTGCTTTCATGCCTTAGCACAGAATGTCTCCTATACTTGGAAGACACTTCCTCTTCCCTTCTACCTTTTAGAATCCGTCACATCCTTCAAGGCCCAGTTTTGGTATTGACTTCAACAAAGAGCCTTTCTTGAAACTTTGCTGGTTAGTTTTCTTTCTCTTTTTAAATTATCCTGGATTTACTTATCTCTATAGGTGGTATGTTTTCTAATGAAATTTAAAAACACAGGGAGGGGCTGTTTCATTTTATTTTATCTTTATTTTATTTTATTTTGTAGCCCCAACACTTACTATGTTTCTTGTACATAATGATCACTTAAATGCATGTGGAATTGGATTGTCACCCATCTTTATAATAGCTGTTGTGGTGTAATGAAAAAAAAATCCTGTCTGAGATCCAACAGATCTAAGTTGCAGCACAAACTCTACTGCTAACTATATATAGCCATATGATCTTGACCAAATTTTTTAACTCCTTTCTGCCTCAGTTTCTTCTTCCGTAAAATGAAAAGCAAGGGATCCTAAGGCTAGGAGGCATCTTTAAGGTTAACTAGTTGAAGCTCCTCACTTTTAGAACAGCTTACACTACACAATCCCTAAAGTTACTCCTAGCTCTAAATTCTGCCATTCTGTCACCTTTGAAAATCTGGAATTCCATTTCCAAGAGTTTTTCTGGATAACTGTTTATCTTCAACTCCTTTCACTAACTTTTGCAGCTCTTTTCAGAGCACATTTTGAGTTCATCTTGATCCCCTGATTTTGTGGATACTAGAGCTGGAAAGAGAACTCTCCAAGAGATTTGAAGACTTTTGTTAATTTTGTTTTAGCCTTCACTTTCCTTTCCTACCAGGAATATGGAATAGGTATCCTCTTGAAGTAGCTTGAGTCTGGGTGCCATGTGAAAGGACAACAGAGGGACCAGTCCCTTCCTACCTTCCAGATAGGATTGTTCTTACATGTAGTCAGTTGCCTACACACTGTGATTTGTTGGATCTCAGGAAGATAACTTCTCCTTCCCAAAAATAATGTCCTCAATGAAATATCTCCATTAGCGGTGTATTTTCTTTGGGTCAAATTTTGCCCCTTTCCTGTGCCCCCTCCCGCTTTTTAAAAACAATACAATTTTCTCAGAGATTAGTCATTTAAATTGACTGAGAACTCAAAATTAATGAGTTCATGAGGTCAACTTCTCTCATATCTGAATGGATGAGGCCACCTGAAAGAACTGTGGGGGAGAGAGAGAAGAGAGGGAGAGGCTGTGAGGCTGGGGGGAAAGAATAGCCTCAGAGAGAGAAGACACAAGGGAACAAATATTCCCCATCTCAAGTTACCAAAGGAAAACTTGAACGGGTTCTTTTTATTCTTGATGGACCTTTCTGAGCTTGTAGTCAATAGCTTTTTCGGACAATTACTTGGAGAAGCATGTAGATAACTGTTGTACAACATACTGGAAGCAACAATATTTGTTGAAACCCAAGCTAAAAATAAGCAGAGTTTATAGTATATGCAGACTCCAAGATGCTGCAGTATCTCAGAAACAACATGCACTTGAACCAATATGAATGTCTTTTAATATGCACATATCCACTGATTTTACATCTGCCTTCTAAAATTCAGTTTGCAATGAGATCTGGCTGTATCGTTGACTTCAAATGTAATATGAAATGTATAATACAAATCCATTGAAAGCAACAAAGCATCTCTCGAAAATGCTGACTTAACCCACACAGCTAATTATATACATATAAAAATCCATTCTGTATTATCTAGTTTAGGATATTGTACTGTGAGCAGTGGTACAGGCAAGCTGTCTGAGGCTAACACCAGTACAGAAGATGTGTGGGATAATCTAAAAAAAAAAAATAATAGCCTGAAGAGAACATACTCATTATGTTTTAAAAAATTTCCCAAGCCCTCTGAACCTGCTTTTTATTTCAACAAATATCATCTTGCGATAGCTTTACTGGAAGTCAAATATAACTAGATATGAGATAAATATTTATGGCTGTATTCTCCTTGTCAAATAGACTCACCTAGACACTGTATTCCACTAAAATACGGTGTAATATTTCTTACAGATTTCACCTACATAGAAAAATCAACATTTAGGCCAATGACCTTTGAGCAGGAAAGAACAAACAGAGAGACCAAAGGTCGGTGCTTGATACATCTATTCTCAGTCCTAATGGATGAAATATTAAGGTATATAGGTCTGTTTTAGTGGACTAAATTGTCCAGATTAGATGCCTATCCAGTATACTTTCATAAATATCTAAGTCTTATCTGTAATCATACACAAGATCACTGTAGGCAGCAACTGCTTGCAAGGAGACATTAGAAAATCCACTGTACACTGCTCATCATTTTCTTATAAATTGGTAGCTTTTAACTTCCTGGGGTGTTTTTCCCCCCAAGATGCTATGTTACTCTGCCTGTTTCCATCTTGCAAAACAAATGTCTTATTTGTTAAATTTCTTAGAACCTGGCACTGTCCATGGGGTTTGGTGGAATACTTGGGAACATCTCAAAATCACAAAGACAAAACCAAACAAATAAATCTGAAAACTCGTGCAGAGTCAGCCCTTGCCAAAACTATAAAGTCTTCATAGCCTCTTACTTCCTTTTACATCTTCTCCTTTTCCTTAGTTACCCAGGATTTTCTTACTGCCTCATCTACTGTTAGGGAAGTCTTAGGGGACCTATTGAGCTGTCCCTCTCAGAGGAATGTGCAGAAAATTGACTTTAATAAATGCACCAGGAAAAAAGATATCCTCCAAAGATTGTATGTATTCTTCTAAGAGGAGCCTGCAGTGGACTATACTTGAAAAAAATAAAAAAGCTGTAATGAGGGGATTTTGGCAATAATGGGGAAGGTGTGTGCTTGTGTAAGGGAGGGAATGGTTAATCATCCCAATATTTCTCATCATATTACATGGGCAATCAACTTCTCCATCAATTCTGAACTCACCATATTTCTGAATATCCCATGAATTTTGAAAGTTTCTTTATTTATCTTCATTCCTGCTTCATTAGATGTCTTGCATTTATTCCTATGAAATCACTGTAAAGTAATTTGATGAAACCCAAGGAAGGAACCTATGACAGAAATGGTTTTATAGTGAACATTAGGCTGTAGCACCATAATGGAGTAAGTTTTGGATTTATAGAAAGCTACTACATATGAATGCACCTTACTTGCATCAGAAATTTTCAAAGAAATATAATACAATGAAATGGACTAAATGCAAAATAAATACTGAACCCAGCTTAATCTTTTTTGGTTTTTTTGGGGTGATAATTTAGAAGGCACTTAGTACTCATTCAGAACTTTGGGGTCATTATCACAGGAGAATCGATGATTATCTCTTAGTAGGTGTGTTGGGGGTATTGGATAACTAATATTATTTTAAAAGATCGATAGAATTCTAGGGAAGTTTTTTGTTATTTTTTTATAATTTGGATTTCTCTAGAGATTTCCCCCACAAAATTCAAAGCTTTATTTTTTTTTTCCGTTTAGCTTCATAGCATCTCTATGAGGTAGGAAGGGATGAGTAGGCATTTTAATCCACCTTTTACACATGGGAAACAGAACACAGACAGGTAAAGTGACCTTCCCTTAGGTCACAAAGCAATTAATCTAATTAGTGGCAAAGTTAGATATGCGCTAAAACCTAGGTTGACTGTATGTAAATTTCTAGAGCTATATTCAGGAAAATTTCAGTTCAATTCAAAAGTTCCAAATCAGATCCAATTAAGAGTTTCACATTAAGGAAACTTGTAAGACATCAGGCATGGTTGCCTAGGAAGCTACCAAACGCTTTAAGTTTTTTGTGGATAAGAAATCTCTCCAAATCATACCTTATGAGCCCCCATCATTGCATTTTCTTTTACTTCTCAGCCAGAGGTCATATTTAGTGTGAAGCAAAGTCATTTAATGAAATAGCCTAGTAATCAAAGTAATCAAAGATTATTCCACCTCATAAAACTCTGAGCATATTCTTCCATAAATACACTCACTCAGTGGGAAGAGTAGACCTACATAGGAATCACACACGGAGAATACAAGTGCAATGTAGAAAATCTCTTATATAGCAGACATGGATCTAGTTAATATATGTGGCCAAGGCACAAATATAAAGAGGCAACTTACACCACTGGCAACATAGACCCATTGATGTTTTCTGGTGATTTCATCACGCTGATCTCTATAGGGTCTACTCTTTGCTGAATGTCATGCCTCAATTACTCCCTTTGAAATATCGTATCTCTATTTTTACTTGCTTGGCATTGTCTCCCCTCCATTTGATCTTCAGCTATCCAGACATCTTTAGGGTCAACTGTCCAAGATCCACTAGGAAAGCTGTGACTGGTAAACCTCTATCCTGTAGAGGACTGTTATTGCTCTTTCAGCCTCACCTTATGCCTCAACAGTCATCTTCAGCTGATGTACTACATTCAAGACCATTTGCTACTCTGTCCTCCATACACTGGGGAGTGGTTTATTTCTTAAGCCTATTTTCCTACAGGGAAAGACCATACCTGTCCTCATACAAATCTTTTAGCCAATGACTATAAAGCTTTTTGCTTTCAACAATGCTGCTCAAAGGTGACATATGCTTAGGCTAAAATTACATCTGCCCTTCTAACTCTTAAACAACTCTCTCCTTTACTGTGTTGCTTGTCTCAACTCTCATCTGACTTATGATTTGAAAGACCACACTTCCTTGAATTGTTTGGTCCATATCATATCCCCCAAATAAGGCAAATATTCACTGGGAGCTAAGTAAAGCTGTGGTGCACAAATTGCATTGAACTTTCTCCATCATGCTCTTTCTTCTATGAAACTGAAAGAGCAAGACTGGTTGGAGAAGTCTGAAATGATAGGTAACATTTGCCCCCCTTCCACGCAACATAATCAATATTTCATTTCATTTTGGTCTTCCTACCAATTCTTCTAAAAAGCGCAAACTATGAAAATTTGGCAACAGTAATATCCATTGATATTCCAGAGTGCAAAAATGGTTCACTTAATGACTCAACTCTAATCAGTAAATTTCTAAGAAAATGGCTTCTGGTGTTCCTAGATACTAATGCTAGTTGGCATGTATATAGTAATTCAAGGTTTGTGCACCACTTTTAGTGTGTAATCTGAAAGATCTGAAGTCATAGTGATGTGAATCTAGACAAGTCACTTAGCCTCTCTCTGCCTCACTCTTCTCATCCGTAAAGTGGGCAATAGTGCCTGCATCCTATGCCTTTTGTAAGGATAAAATGAGATACTATTTATAAAGTACTTTGCAAACCTTAAAGCATCATATAAATGCTAGTTATCATCACTATTGTTATTCTTATACCCATTTTACAGATGAGGAAACTGTGACTAAGAGGTTAAGTGATTAACCCAAAATCAGAGCGATTAAATGTTACAAATTAGATTCAAACCCCTGTATTTCTGATACCCAGTTTTAAACTACCTACTAGATCAAACTCTGATGAAAGAAGCATCCTTCTGAGGCCTACAGAAACACCTCTATTTCAATTGTATTCAGTTCTTCAGCAGAGCATCTGAATTCTGAATATTCTGTTTATAATTCTTTGAGCCTTTTATAGTTTTTCTTGGTTCTCCTTTATCTTGTAAAAGAAAAGGTTGGTATTAAGTACAATTTGGGCCTCTTAACACTTTAAGCTCCTGATTGGATGAATTTGCCTTCTGGTCTTTGATCTCCCATTCATCCCCTTTAGAAGTTTCAGTGTTGAGTGGCTGTCTTTTCTCCAGTACTGGGTGGTAGGATATTTCCATTCAGGGAATGGAAAATCATCTCCTGAGACAAGAGAAGAGATTTCTGGAAGATTTAGAATCCTAGTTATAACTTAATCTCCTTCTTCTTTTATTTGGGCTAAAGTGATACTTTGAAAATAACGTCTCAATTTACAAGTCTTACCGTACTTATTAACTCAGGGGGTGATTCTAATTATTAATAGTGACAAGAGGGGGTTGTATGGTACAAAGATCATTCAATAATTTAGAATCATAAAACGTCAGTGCCAGTTAGGGCTCCAGTCACCACCCCTCTGAGCCTGTTTCTTTATTTAGAAAATAATGGAAGTTAAAATTAGCCTATCTATATCATGGGATTATTGTGAAGATCAAGTAAGATTGTACTTCATTAGATTCTTCATAGATACTTCATAGATTGTACTTCATAATTGAATTATAAATCATCCTATAAATGTATATTGCCATATCACATAGAAAATATAGGGCTTGTCCAGTAAGAATCACAACAGTGCAAAAGGAATCAGCTTAACATGCCTTCCCTGCCCACCCAGAAAAAGTCCTTTTTCCCACCCCACCCCCACATTCTTCAGTCCAGTGACATTGATCTCCTCGCTGTTCCTTGAATAAGACACTTTAGCACTCCACTGTGAGCATTTTCACTAGCTGTCCCCCATGCCTAGAATGATCTCCCTCCTGGCTCCCCTGGATTCCTTTAACTCCCAGCTAAAATCTCACCTTCTACAAGGAAGTCTTTACCAATTCCCCTTAATTTTAGTGCCTTCCCTGCTGGTATTTCCAACTTTTCTTGTATATGGCTTGTCTGAATGTAGTTGTTTGCATGCTGTCTCTCTCAATTAGACTGTGAGCTCCTTGAGGAGAGACAGAGCCTTTTGACTTTCTTCATATCCTCTGTGCTTAGCACAGTGCCTCATACACAGTAGGTGCTTAATAAATGTTTATTGACGTATGTAGTTAGATGGATAGCCAATTAAATCAGATCCCATAGGTTTGTCTTGGACAAGCTCTGTAGTTGGTTCTAAAATTAAAGAGGAGGAAGGGAGTAGGAAGAATTACATTTGGGAAATTTCTCAGGGCTTTACACACTTATTTAAAGTGTGACTTTGGAAGGGCACTTAGCCACAGTTTCTTAACCACAGTTTCTTATAAAGTGAGAGGGTTGTCTTCAAGGACTTCTAATGTCCCTTCCAGCTCTAAACTTAGGATATTTTGATCTTTTATTCCTATGCTGCTCTCTGACACAAAAATCTATATTTTGAAAAATCAGCATTCTCTTTATGATATGTAGCTATCAGTCATTAGATAAACATCTATGTGTGAGGCACTATGTTATGCTCTGAGGATTCAAAGAAAGGCAAAAATATAGTTCCTGTCCTCAGAGAGCTCACATTCTAATGGGAGAGATAGCATGTGAAGAATTATGCATGCATAAAATATATGCCCAGGAAGTGGGAAGTAATCTCAGAGGTAGGGCATTAGCTCTGTGCACGCACACGTGAGTGTGTGTGCATGCGTGTGTGTGTGTGTGTGTGTGTGTGTGTGTGTGTGTGTGTGTATGTTGGATGGGGGAAGACCAAGGAATACCTTTTTGGAAAGTGAGCTTTGAGATATATCCTGAACCATGCTATGAAAGAAACAACAAACTGGATGTCACAATCACTAAAGAATAAAATTATGAGTGACCCAAAGGGAAATTGAGAGATAGATGGTGGGAGTGATTTAGCTCCATCATGCTGTCAAGGATGATTGGCATGGAAGAAGTGGTGTGAAAGATATCAGATGGGAAATGTCTAATGAGAAAAGAAGACGGACTGGCGGTATAATAAAGAGGGAGGGATAGTGGAAAACCGAAGTACTTCTCTAGTATCAGTGTCTTGTGCTAAAAACCAGGAGAAGGAAACAGAATAATCAACATGTCAGTTTGACTAAAATGCAGAATGTGAAAAGGAATGATATTGAAGAAGACTGGAAAGTTAAGGAGAAGACATCAAAGAAGGCTTTTAGTTGAGACAATAGGGAGCCAATATTTTTTTTTCCTGGGGCGGGGGATAACATAATTTCTGACTCATATCACTCTCTGGTCTTTTCTGTGGCCTTCATTAGTCACCTTCACACCCTGCAGAAATGCTCTCCCTTCGACCCTGCTCTGCTGATTGCTGATTCTTTGGCTTAGAATACCATTTCATGAGGGACTCTACCTAAATTCACTTCATTCCCCGCTCTACTCACTCTCTATGTCCTGGACAGTTGCTTGCCCCTACCTATGGACCATACTTCTATCTTTACCCACCCTCATATTTTTCAGTTCCCCTTTATATATTGTTTTCCCCCATTAGAATATAAGATCTTTGAGGGTAGAGACTATCTTATTTGATTTTGTTTGAATTTAAAGTACTTAGCATTGGACCTGGCATAGTAAACATTTAATAAATATTCTTTCCTTTCATTCTTTCCTCTTCCCATCCCTTATTCCTTCCCATCTTTTTCTTTTTTTCTTTCATATCTATTTCTCTATCTCTCTATTGATCAACCAGTCATCATTTCAGAATAGCCATGTGGAGGTGACAGGTTGGTGAGGGGAGAGATTTGAAGCACAGAAACCAAGTACATTACTATTTGCAATAGTCCAAGTGAGAGGCAATGAAGGCCTGGACTAGGGTAGGAACTACTCAGCTTACTCTTAGTGAAACTCAAGTATTCATCTTTGATCATGCTCCCCCTCACAGGAGGATGCAGCCAGGATAAGCTTCATTGCATAAATTCTTTCCCTTCTCTTAGATCTATATGGGGAGAGGGACCCTAGACACCATCTAATCCAACCCGATCATTTTATAGGTGAAACAACTGAAGCCCGAGGAGGTCATATGACTTGCCAAGGTCAAGCAATGACTAAGGACTAGAGTTCAAACCCTATCTCTTGATTTTCATTCCACTGTTTTTTCCACTTCACCCCTACTATCTATTTAGCAAACTCACCATTACTGAGCTGTATTACTTTACAGCTGTAAATAACGAGACTGGGAGCTTTTTAAGCAGCAGGCTTGCATCCAATGAAACATTTCTATATCGTTGTAGATTAAATAAAACATTTACTATTTCATGCTTTCTCTCCTGGTAATTTTGCTTTGTCCTTCACATTAATTATTTGTTCCACATGGTCACTCATTTAGGATAATAGCTGGCCAGGAGGTGTGACAAACAGAAACAGGCCTGTACCTGATCACCAATTTCCCATTATGATTTTTGTCATGTGAACTTGGTAAAAATGACAGTGTCTTAAGACATTGGGATGGTGCCTGGGTATAAGAATCAGCAATTAATTATCAGCAATTGTGGTGACCAAATAATATTAAGAAGATGCTGGGGTGGCTAGGTGGCACGGTGAACAAAGCAGCAACCCTGGAGTCAGGAGGAACTGTGTTCAAATTTGGCCTCAGACACTTAATGCTTACTAGCTGTGTGACCTTGGGCAAGTCACTTAACCCCAATTGCCCTGTCTTTCCTCCTCCAGGAAGCAAAAAAAAAAAGAAGAAGAAGAAGAAGTAAGATGCTGCTTTAGCAATAGCCCAGAAATCAGCTTGGTGCAGTGTGAAGAATGCTGTGAGAAGAGTCAAGAAGTCTAGACATGATTCTTGGTTCTGACACTTACATGGGCATATCCTGATACATACCAGTGTTCTGGCCATGGGATCATTGAGTTCCATTTCCTAATCTTCTTTTTAGAAGGTTTTTAGAATGTTTATAATTCTATACATTTTAAAAATTATTGTTGTAATAATAATATATGTATTCCTTAACTTTAAGGATTGTCAGGTACCTAGAATTTATTAAATACCTACTCTGTGCCAGGCACTGCACTACATTATGGGGATGCAAAAAGGCAACTAACAGTCCCTGCCCTCAAGGAGGTTTGTAGTCTAATGTATGAGACAGAATTAAAATAACTATGTACAAAAAGGATTTGTATGTATTTATGTGTGTGTGTGTGTGTATGTATATACATACACACACACAGAGAAAGAGAGGAGACAGAGAGACAGACAGAGGAAGAGAGAGAGAGAGAGAGAGAGAAGAAAAGATGTGTGTGTGTGTGTGTGTGTGTGTGTGTGTGTGTGTGTGTAATGAATTGGGAATATTCTTATTAAGGAAGACTGAAAAGGTTTCTTATAGAAGGTGAGATTTTGGATTTTGGCTGACCCTTGAAGGAAGCAGGGAGGCCAGGTGGCAGAAACAAGGACAGAAAGCAATCCGGACATGGAGCACAGCCAGTATAAAAAGCTTGGGGATGAGAGATGGAGTGTCATGTTCAAAGACCAGAAAGGACATTAGTGCCATTGAACTTCAAAGTACAAGGAGGGAAGATTATTTGTGAGGAAAATATTTTGAAAAGCTCAGTCACAATAGAAATAAGAGCTACACATATACAGAAAGAGTTCAGTCAATCATTAAGTATTTATGGGGCACCTTCCATAAGCCCAGCCTTGTGCTAAGTGCTGTTGCAGAGGGGATGATACAAGAAGAAAAGCAGGGTACTTACTCTCAGAGCACTTACAATCTAGCTGGGAAAATAAGATGTGCATGTGCATACTTTAAAACAAAACAAAACCCTAACAATACCAATACATAGCAAGTGCCAGATGATTAGCAAAGACAGTGAGTACTATAGTACTATAGTGAGTACTATAGGATATACATCATTGGAGGCTGAAGTGCCCATGGAGGGTACATGATGCAATCAGGAGGCAATTGGGCCTTAAAGGTTAAATAGGCTTTAGATCAGTGGTTTTCAACCTGTGGGCGGCAACCCCTTTGGGGATCGAACGATTGCCTAAAACCATCGGAAAACACATAATTCTGATGATCTTAGGAACTGAGATACTGCTCCTCTATGCATCTCCAGGCAGGTCTGCCCACATGCAGACATGCCCACATATGAGTATTAAAGGGTCGCAGCATCAGGAAGGTTGAGAACCACTGTGTTAAATCCTTGTGAAAGAATATGATTAGGAAAGTGAAAACACACAAGATATGATGGGAGAAAGAGACTAAATAATAATGACAACGTATTTTCAAGGACCTCACTATGCCCTAGGGAGCCACAGATAGTTATTTGAAGGGGTTGGTAGAGCACTTGAACTGGAATCCTGCCTCAGACGCTTATTAGATGTGTTACCCAGAGCAAATCATTTAATTTTTCTCAGTCTCATAATAGCACCTTCTTCACGGGGTTGTTATTAGGATCAAATGAGGAAGGTTTCAAAACCTTTAAAGGGCTGCACCATTATTATTATTATTTGTTCAATGTTTTTTCCCATTAGCTTGGGAACCAGGTCTGAATAACCTTTCTGGTACAACTGTATATTTCAAACTATTTATCCTTTGGTCCCTCTGCATCTTATTCCTACAAATAAGTTGTCAATATATCTTCCCTGACATAAAGACCCAGTACAATTTTGGGGTTGTCTCATAAAATCTATGTTGTGTTCCCACCTAGAGAAACCTTGGAAACTTCAGTATCAGATTCACTGTTCCCTCTGCTGGAAAAAAAAGGGGGCCACCTGGCCTCCCTGCTTCCTTCAAGGGTCCACCAAAATCCAAAATCTCACCTTCTATAAGAAACCTTTTTAGTCTTCCTTAATAAGAATATTTCCAATTCATTACACACACACGCACACACACACACACACACACACACGCACATATCTTTTCTTCTCTCTCTCTCTCTCTCTCTCCCTCTGTCTGTCTCTCTGTCTCCTCTCTTTCTCTGTGTGTGTGTGTGTATGTATATACATATATATGCACACACACATAAATACATACATACCCTTTTTGTACATAGTTATTTTAATTCTGTCTTGTACATTTAGCTCTTAGGCAAGATCTTAGGATGACAAGGGCATTAAGAACAGAAAAGATTTTATTTTCACAACAAAAATGCAGAAAGGATTCATAGATGCAGTTGGCAACTTAGTGAATAACCAGTAAGCCTTGGCTTTGAAGCCTGCTTCAGACCCAAAAATTGTTTGAGTCTGAACAAGGTACTTAACCTCTCTCTGGCTCAGTTTCCTTATCTGTAAATTAGGAATGATAATAAATGTACCTCACAGAGTTGTGAATATCAAATGAAAATTGTGTACGTGAATAACTTTGCATACACTATATAAGTCTCCCAAATTCCCCTCTAAAAAACCTAGAAAACTGCCTCAGAATTGATGTAGGAGCAGGGAAGCACATTACCAGCCCTGCAGGAAAGGTCTGTCTCATTGGGGTAGGAGGGAATGAGGTCCAAGCACAACAGCAGTAGCCAGCCTCACAGCAGGGATCCTTAAGAGGGGCTCTAGGCCTGGGACAATCCACTAGTGAGGACTCACCCTCCTGCAGACCAGAAGCCCCCTGGGCAAGTGAGCAGTCTGTACAGCACAGCAAGGTGCAAGCCCAGTGACCCCTGCCCCAGCACAGGCCACCAGCAAGGCCTTGGTCCCATTGCTGATCAGTGCTGAGGCCTCTCCCCAAGGCTAGCCAACAGCAAGACCCTGCCTCTGGGGCCTGTCATCATATTTTCATAGCAACACAGCAGGGCCTCCACTTCTTAGGCAGTTTAGCAATAAATTGATTCCTTCAGGACCTGCTAACAGAGAAGCCCTATTTCCATAGCAATCCAGCAGAAGGACCCCACCCCTGGGGCTGACCAGCAACAAGGCCAGCCACCAGAAAGATTCCATTACCATAGCAATCCAGCAGCACTGCCCCACCCCTGGAGCAGGTCAGTAGCTAAACCACACAACCAGGGAGGCCAACAGGGAGGCCTCACCTCCCCTGCCCCTTACAAAGCTAAAAGGGAATCCTACCCTCCAGAGAAAGCAAGCAGGTAAGCCCTGAAACCTATTGAAAGTCAGCAGTAAGACCCAGAGCCCCAACACAAAAAGCATGGGATAGTGCAGAATCAGAGCCTAGCACTAACATAAAAACACCAAGTCGCAAAAAAGGTAGAAAAAAGAAGAAAAGAAAGAAAAAAGAGCTAGATGGTAAGAAGTTAATATGGTGATATGGAGGATCAAGGCATAAACTTAAAAGATGATAGTAGTGTTAAAATGGCTACATGTGAAGCCTCAAAGAAAAATGTATTTTGGCCACCAGTCCAAAAAGAATTCTGGAAAAGCTTAAAAAGGATTTTAAAAGTAAATTAGAGAAGTAGAAGAAAAATTGGGAAAAGAAATGAAAGTAATGCAAGAGAATCATGAAAAAAAGAGCAATAGCATGGGAAAAAATATACAAAAACTTACTGAGAAAAATAACTCTGTAAAAAATAGATTGACCAAATGGAAAAGGAAACACAAAAGCTCACTGAAAAAAAATAATTCTTTAAAAATTAGAATTGAACAAGTGGAAAATAATGACTATATGAGACATCAAGATATGATAAAACAAAAACGAAAAGAAGAAAATGTAAAATTTCTCATTAGAAAACAACTGACCTAGAAAATAGATCCAAGAGAGATAATATAAGAATTACTAGACTACCTGAAAGCCATAATCAAAAGTCTATGGAACATCAAAGAAAACTGCCTTACTATATTAGAACTATAGCAAAAGAGAAATTGAAAGAATCCATTGATCAGTGCTTGAAAGAGATCCTAAAATGAATACTACCAGGAATGTCATAACTAAATTCCAGAGCTCATAGATCAAAGAGAAAGTATTACAAGCAGCCAAAAAGAAGCCATTCAAATAACATGGAGCTATAGTCAGGATTACACAGAATTTGGCAGCTTCCACATTAAAGAACTGGAGGGTTTGGTTTATGATATACCAGGTGGCTAAGGAATTAGGATTACAATCAAGAATCACCTACTTAGCAAAACTGAATATATTCTTTCTGGGGAAAAATGAATATTTAATGAAATAGAGGACTTTGAAGCATTTCTAATTAAAAGACCAGAGGTGAATAAAAAATTTGATCTCCTAAGACTCAAGGGGAATATAAAAAGGTAAAAAAAAAAAAATAAACAAAGAAGGGAAAACACAGGAAATTCAATAAGGTTAAACTGCTTATATTTCTATGTGGCAAGATAATATATATGATTTTAACAACTTTATTATTATAAAAGCAAGTAGAAGGAACATATGTAGACAGAGGGTGTGGATATAAGTTATTTTGATGAGATGATACCCCCTCAAAACAAAATAAAAGGGTGAGAACAAAAATTGTGTTGTAAGAAGGAGGTGGGGGTAAGATTGAATGGAGGTAAATCATCCCTCATAAAAAAGGCATTAAATAGATATTATAATGGAGGGGAAGATGAAGTTTTGGGTGGTGGGCAAACCTTAAACCTTACTCTCATCAAAACTAGCTCAAAGAGGGATTAGCACTCATGCTGAGTTGGATATAGAAATTTATCTTACTTTATAAGGAAGCAAAAAGAGATGGGGATAATAGAAGGAGGAGGGGAGACTGATTAAAAACACAGGCTATATTGGGGAAGGTGGTGATTAGAAGTAAAACTCTTGTGAGGACAGAAAGCATGGGGAGTAAAAGGGGGATGGATAGACAAGTAAAAAATAATATGGAAGGAAATACACATTTAGTTATATTAACTATAAATGTGAATGGGATGAACTCACCTATCAAACAGAAGTGGATGCCAGAATGGATTAAAAACTAGAATGGTATAATATATTGATTACAAGAAACACATTTGAACCAGAGAGATACACAAATGTTAAAGATAAGGAGCTAGAGCAGAATCTATTATGCTTCAGCTGAAGCTAAGAAAGCAGGGACGGGAATCTGGATCTCAGACAAAGCAAAACCAAAAGTAGATCTAATTAAAAGAGAAAAGGTAAGAAACTATATTTGCTGAATCATATCATAGAGAATGATCAATACTAAATCAATACAAATCAATCAATACTAAACATGTACGCACCAAATGGTATAGCATCTAAATTTTTGAAGGAAAAGTTGAATGAGTTACAGGAGGAAATAGATAATGAAACTATAATAGTGGAAGACCTCAAACTCCCCCTCTCAGAACTAGATAAATCTAACCACAAAATAAACAAGGAAGAAGTTAAGGAGGTGAATAAAATTCTGGAAAAGTTAGATATGATAAATCTCTGGAGAAAACTGAATGGGAATGGAAAGGAATATATTTTTTTCTCAGCAGTACATGTCACCTACACAAAAACTGACCATGTATTAGGACTTAAAACCCTCACAACCAAATATAGAAAAGCAGAAATAGTAAATGCATTCTTTTCAGATCATAATGAAATAAAAATTACATTTGATAATGGACAATGGAATGAGAAATAAATTAATTGAAAATTAAATAATATAATGATAACAAACAAAAGAATAAGTCATAGAAATAATCAATAATTTCATTAAAGAAAATGACAATAATGAGACAAGATACCAAGATTTATGGTGTATAGCCAAAGTGATACTTAGGAGAAAATGTATATCTCTAATTGCTTAAATCAATAAAATAGAGAAAAAGTAGATCAATTAATTGGGCATGCAACTTTTAAAAAGATAGAAAAAGAAAAAAACTAAAATCCTCAATTAAACACCAAATTGGGAAATAAATTTGAAAGTAAGAAAATCATTGAACTGATGAATAAAACTAGAAGCTGGTTTTATGAGGGGGGGATATAAAGTATATAAACCACTGGGTAATTTGATTTTAAAAAGGAAAGAAGTGGGGGTGGAGCCAAGATGGTAGTGTAGAAGCAACAAGGTTCCTCAGTTCCCACATAGGCACTTCAAATACCCATAAAATAGGAATCTAAAGAAATTTTAGGCTCCAAAACTCACAAAAATACACCTCTCGCTGAAGGCAGCTCAGTAGGAGGGGCTCATCACAGCCTGCTGAGAGCTGAAACCAGCTCAGCCTGAAACCCTGGCTTGGCCCTGGAGTGGCCAGGACAAGCTGCAGCTGGAGACTTCAGGAGAGTGGATCAGCGGCCACTGTGGCAGCTTCCAGAATTATCAAGCCATAAGAAACAAGGATTAAGTGAAAGGTCAGTGGAACTCGGCTAAATTTGGGGGAGAAAAGTGGTCCAGCCAAACTGCCTCCAGGGCAAGGAAGCAGCAGAAGCAGTGGCCCTGCAGCTGCCTCCCCATGGCTGTTTCAAAGCTCCCAGCCTGCAGACTGCAGGGGGGGCAAGCAATTGTTCAGACGCTGAATGCTCTTGTGTTGAGCGGCCTGGATCCGGATCATGGTCTTGGGTGGTGGTCCTGGCATGCGTTTTCAGTGAGCCAAAGCTGGTGAGGGCTGCAAAAAAAAAAACAACAAAAAAAACACAGCAACCTCCTAATAGCTCTGGCATCTGCGAAAAACCCAGCAATTTGAGACAGAGCTCTCCTCTCTGGAAGCAGAGTTCCACAGAGCTAAAAAAAATCAAGTAATTTACTGGCAACATGAGCAGGCAAAGGAAGCAAAGTAAGAACAGCAACCAAACTCTAGATTCCTTCTTGAGGGACAAAAAGGATCAAAGCATGGAATGGGAGGAAGACAACACAGTCAGAATTCCTGCACCATAAGCTTCCAAGAAACATGAAGACTACCTACAAGCCATAGAGCAGCTTAAGAAGGATTTTGAAAACCAAATAAGAGAAGTGGAGAAAAATATGGGAAGTGAAATGAGAAAGATGCAAGAAAATCATGAAAAGAGAGTCGACAACCTGACTGAAGAAACTAACACCTTAAAAAAATAAATTAACTCAAATGGCAAAAGAAGCCCAAAAAGCCAATGAGGAGAAGAATGTCTTAAAAAGTTGAATTTGCCAGATGGAAAAAGAATCTCAAAAGCACTCTGAAGAGAATAATTCTTTCAGAATTAGAGTGGAGCAAATGGAAGCAAATGATTTTATGAGAATTCAAAGTACTATTAAATAGATCCAAACAAATGAAAAAATAGAAGGCAATGTGAAATATCTCCTTGAGAAAAACCACTGACTTGGAAAATAGATCCATGAGAGACAATTTAAAAATTCTTGGACTACCTGAAAGCCATGATCAAGAAAAGAACTTAGAAAGCATCCTTCAAGAAATTCTCAAGGAAA
>CM053585.1:76581200-76613217 GCA_028646515.1 Pseudochirops corinnae
TTTTACAACCAGAGACCAAAGTAGAACTTGAAAGAATTCACTGATCACCTCTTGAAAACAATCCCCAAAAGAAAACTCCTAGGAATGTTATAGCCAAGTTCCGGAGTCCCCAGATCAAGGAGAAAATATTACAAGTTGCCAAGAAGAAACAATTTGAATACTGTGGAAACACAAGTAGTATAACCCAGGATCTAGCAGCTTCTATATTAAGGGACTGAAGGGCCTAGCATATGATATTCCAGAGATCAAGGGAGCTGGGATTAAAACCAAAAATCACCTACCCAGAAAAACTGAGTATAATGTTCCAGGAGAAAATGTGGCAATTCAGTGAGGTGGAGGACTTTCAAATATTCTTGCTGAAAAACCCAGAACTGAAAACACAATTTGACACTCAAATACAAGAAGCATGAGAAGGTAAACATGGAAAAGAAATCATAAGGAACTTATCAAAGTTGAACTATTTACATGCCAACATGGAAAAATAATCATTGTAACTTATGAAATTTTTCTCAGTATGAGGATAGTTGAAGGGAATACAAATGTATATATATGTATACATACACATATGTCTATATAGGAGGGTATATATGTGTGTGTGTGTGTGTGTGTGTGTGTGTGTGTGTATGAACACATACCTGAGTATGTGTATATATGAGTACATAGAGGGCACAGGACCAATGGAATAGGAAGGGACAGTCCTCTAATAGGTGAAATTCTGAGGTGGGAGAGATTCAAATGAGAGGAGACAGGGAGAGACAGAATGGGGTTAATAATCTCATATAGAAGAGGCAAGGGATAATTGTTACAATGGAGGGGAAGAACAGGACGGCAAAAAGGAAAGGGTCAACCTTACTCTCATTGAATTTGGCTTAGGGAAGGAATGACATAAATTCTAAACTGGGTATCTTACCACACAGGAGAGAAGGGAGGATGGGGGTGAGAGGTAGGATGACAGAGGGGAGGGCAAGGTGGGGGGGAGGTTTTCTGGAAGTACACACTTTTGTAAAGGGAGAGGGTAGAGAATAGAACAAGGTGGGGGGGATAGGAAGCAGGGACATATAATCAGTCTCTCATAATATGCACACAGTGGAGATGTTCTGCATAATTACACATGTACAGCCTGTATTTAATTGCTTGTCCTTCTAGTGGGGTGGGTGATGAGGGAGGAAGGGAAAGAATCTAGAATTTAAAGTTCTATAATCAAATGTTAAAAATATATATGTATACATACATATATATAGATATTATTATTATTATTAATTATTATTAACTACCTCCATCTGGGAATTAAGATATATGGGCACTGGGGTAGGGAGATCCATCCTGCCCTACCAGAAAGTCATAGGGGCACGAGGGAGGACATAGGAGAGAGCAGATTGGGGGAGGGGTTATATAGTGGGATGGCTCTCTTGAGGTGTTGGGTAGGGGAAAGATAGGGAGAAAATTTGTAACTCCAAATATCATTGAAATCAATAATGTAAACAAGAAAATAAATAATTTTATTTATTTAAAGAAATATTAAAGAGCATAGAAATAAATGATGCTTACCTTAAAATGACAAGTAATATTTATCTAAAACCACCAGCAATCATTTTTTGCATAAGAATAAGCTAGAAGCCTTCTCAGTAAGATCAGGGATGTGATAAGTATGCCCATTATCACCTCTATTTTTTAATATTATAATAGAAATCTTAGCTATGGCAATAAGAGAAGAAAAATAAATTAAATGAATTAGACTAAGCAATGAGGAAACAAAACTATCACTTTTTGTAGGTGATAATCCTAGGAAAACACCTAAAAAACTACTTGAAATTATTAAAAACTTCAGCAAAGTTTCAGGATGCAAAATAAACCCACATAAATAATCAGTATTTCTATATATTACCAACAAAATCCAACAAGAAATAAAGAGAGAAATTCCATTTAAAATAACTGTAGACAATGTTAAATTCTTGGAAACTTATCTGCCAAGACAAACCCAAGAATGATAGGAACACCACTATGAAACACTTTTCGTACAAATAAAGACAGATTTAAACAACTAGGAAAATATAAATTGCTCATAGGTAGGCTGAGCCAATATAATAAAAATGACAATTCTACCTAAATTAATCTATTTATTCAGTGCCACATGAATCAATCAAAAAATTATTTTATAGAAGTAGAAAAATAATAATTAAAAAATTCATTTTTAGGAACAAAATCTCAAGGACATCAAGGGAATCAATGAAAAAAAAATGCAAAAGAAAGTGGTCTAGCTGTACCAAATCTCAAACTATATTGTAAAGTGGCATTTATCAAAACAATCTGGTACCAGCTAAGAAATAGCATGGTGGATCAGTGGAATAGCTTAGAAACAAATTACATTATAGTAAATGAACATAGCAATCTGGTATATGATATACCCAAGTTCCAAACTTTTGGAACAAAAACTCCTAGGAACTCCTAGTTTAAAGCAATATGGCAGAAACAAGGGATAGACCAACATCTTACACTGTATACCAAGATAAAGTAAAGAATGGGTAAATGATTTAAACATTAAAGGTGATACCATAAGCAAATTAAGAGAGTTAAGTTCATGTGTTAGATTTATGGATAAGGAAAGAATTTAGGACTAAAGAAGATATAGAGTTCAATATGCAAAATGGATAATACTGATTATATAAAATTAAAAGGATTTTGCAAGAACACAAGCAAAATTATAAGGAAAGCAGAAAACTGGGGGAGGAGGAGGATTTGCAACAAGTATATCTGATAAAGGTCTTGTTTCTCAAATATGTAGAGAACTGAGTCATATTTATAAAAATACGAAATATTCCCCAATTGATAAATGGTCAAATGATATGAACAGGCAGTTTTCAGACAAAGAAATCAAAGCTATCTGTAGCCATATAAAAAAATGCTCTAAATTACTATCGATCAGAGAAATGCAAATTAAAACAACTCTGAGGTCCCACCTCATACCTAATGGCTAATATGACAAAAAAGAAAATGTTGGATGTTGGAGGGGATTTTGGAAAACTGGAATCCCAATGAATTGCTGGTGCAGTTATGAATTGATCCAACCAATCTGTAGAGCAATTTGGAACTATGCCCAAAGGGCTATAAAACTGTGCCTACCCTTTGATCCAGCAATACTGCTACTAGGTCTACATCCCAAAGATATCCAAACGGAATGAAAATTACCTATTTGTACAAAAATATTTATAGCAGCAATTTTCATGATGGCTAAGAACTGGAAATCAAGGGGATGCCCATCAATCAGGGAATGGCTAAACAAACCATGGTATATAATTATGATGGAATATTATTGTACTATCAGAAATGACAAGCAGGATGATTTCAGCAAAACCTGGAAAGACGTGAACTGATGCATAGTAAAGTGAACAGAACCAGGAGAATGTTGTGAACAGTCACAGCAATACTGTTCAAGGAAGAATTGTGAATGATTTAGCTATTCTCAGCAATATAATGATCCAAGACAATCCCAAAAGACTGAGGATGAAGCATACTATCTGCCTCCAGAGAAAGAACTGATATTGATCGAATACAGACTGAAACTATTTTTCACTCTTTCATTTTTTCTTTTATCCATCTTCTTGTATAAAATTACTAATATGTAAATGTTTTACATAATTGCACATGTATAACCTATCTCTGATTGCTTACCATCTCAGGGACTTGGGATGTGGGAGTGAAGATATGACAGAATCTGGAACGCAAAACTTTAAATAAAAAATGTTTTTAAAAAATTTGGAAAAAAAAACTAATTAGAAAGGTAGCACAGTGTTATGATACATAGAAGAGACATGGAGCCAGGAACAGCTGGATTCTGTGCTCTGTGACCTGGGACATGCCCCTTAACTTCTTAGCATACCCTGATAGCTTTCTATAGTTGTAAGTGGCAGAGATGTTATTTGCATTGTTCTAGGAAGTTTCATTGCCAGGGAGCTTCTTGTACCAATGAAATCACAGATCTTTTGTCTATTCTTATCCACCTACACCGTGGACACACAACCAGTAATCCTCACTTTTTGCACTTTCTTTTGCTACAATACTGGATGACTAATAAGTTGTCTCACCAGTAACAGTAAATGACTCAACATCTACAAGTCTGACTCAACGAACCTACCCCCACCACTCAATATCAAGTGGTCAGGAAATATCCAGACCATTCCTTTATTGCCCAAGGAATAATCAGTGACAGCATCCTGTTGGTGGTAAATTTGTGTTACTCACACATAGTCATCCTCATACGCACACATATCTTCCCCCAAATTCTCAGCCTTAGCGCAATGTAATAATGGCAAGGAATAATCCAGGCAAAATGCTATGATATATTTGAGGGGAGAAAAAAAATCAATGTTAGATGATCCAGGGAAGACTTCCTGGGAGAAAATGGTACCTGAGTTTGGCTTTTGAGGAATAGAGGAATTATAATAGAAAAAAGATGGAGTGGGGTGAGGAAGGAGCCCCTTTCAAGGGTTGGTGTGATTAAAGGCATGAAGATAAGAGAGAGCAAGAAAAGAACAGAAAATTGAGAGTAGCTTACCTTGGCTGGAGATCGGTGTATGCAAAGGGGACTCATAGCTCAATATGACTACTGCAGAGTTTGTATAGACAAGTAGCTGGAAATGAGACTGGAAGTGTAGGCTGGGGGTGGATTGCAGAAGACCTGAATGACAGAGTAGGATGTTTGGACTTGTCCTTGTAGACAATAAAAAAGCTATTAAAGATTTTTGAATGGGGGAATATGATGTTTTAGGAAGATTATCCTGGAACAGGGTTCAGGATAGTTAGGTTGCTGTGCCTTGAATAACTGGCCAGTGAACAGCGGCAATAGTCCAGATATGAGACAATAAGGTTCCAAATTAAGGCCATGGAAGGAGAATGGCAAGGCAAGGATGGATACCTGCATTCATATTGTCCCATTCTCAAGAGGCAAGCTTCGCTTTAATTCAGAATTTTAATTTTTCTATAGTTTACATCACCTCTCTGAGAACAAAGGTATTCCAGATTCTCATCTTATTAGAAACAAAACCCGATGAGGGAAAAAGAAGCAATTGTCCCAGACCTGTTCTCACACTAACTACACTACACCCTGGAAAGAAGAACAGAAGCTGGCATCTAAAATAATCCAAAGTCTGGCTCTCAGTTGGGAAATCTCAAACAGTACTTAGCCTAAGAATATGGAGCTCAGCATTTACAGCAAGCCCACAGGGCCCACACTGGGGGGCCAGTGAGAAGAAACTGGCAGCAATTGCTAGGCCATAGGCAGCTTCTGAGAATAGAGAATAAAGACAAGGGGGGGAGAGAGAGGGGGAGGAAGGGAGGGAGAAAAAGAAAACAAGAAAGGGAGAAAGAGAGAGAGAGAGAGAGAGAGAGAGAGAGAGAGAGAGAAAGGAAAGAAGGAAAAAAGGAAGGGAAGGGAAAAGAGAAGTGAGAGGAGAAAAGAGAGACTGGAGAGGGAAAAGAGAAAAATAAAGATGAGATAAGAAGCAGAAGAAGAAAGAAGAAAAGAGAGACAGAGACAAACAGAGACAGAGAGGCAGAGAGACAAAGTATTGAAGATCCTTGTGTTATATGGAATGATAAAATCCCCTAACAAGTGATGGCCAAGACTCTCTCTTTACTTAAAATATTTCAAGCCTTTAGGATTTCATCAGTGTAGATGCTCCCTCTCCCTAGCTATCCCAGAGGATTTCCACAGTTGAGAGAATGAATGTCTTGCTCAGGAATCAGTGGCCAGAGAAACAGTGATCAGTGTTGGTGGCCAGTGTCATTGGGTTGAAGAATACCTGTTTGGAAGTCAGGTGTAAGAAGATTGGAGAAGTAGAAGGCTAGGTTATGAAGGGCTTTGAATGGCAAATAAAGTATTTTGCATTTGTTGCTGAAAGCAATAGGAAACTATTAGAGTTTATTGAGTAGTGAGATGACATGATCAGACCATGCTTTAGGAAAATCATTTTAGCAGATTTGAGAGATTTTGCAAAGTCAAAATCTACAGATCTTGGCAACAGATTGGATGTGGGAGGTAAGTGACTATGAAGAATCCAGGATGACTCCTAGGTTGGTAGTCTGAGGACCTGGGAGGATGGTGTTGCCCTCTACAGCAATAGGGAAGATAGGAGAGGGAGAGAGTTTAGGGGAAAATATAAAAAGACTTCCATTTTTGGACATAATTGAGTTTAAGATGTTTATAAAGATCTAATTCAAGATATCTGAAAGGCAGTTGGAGATATGAGATTGGAGGCTGAGAGATTGGGGCAGGCTAGGTAGATTTGAGAATCATCATCAGAAAAAAGGTGATCAATCCTTCTGGAAAGTGAATTATTGTCTCAGATTTGCCTATTTTGTAAGCTTGAATTTTCATATGCTCCATCAAGCTTTGACTCAATCTTGTCATCAGGAAAAAATCAGATCAACCCTAAAACTCACACCTTCTCAGTATTCCTGAGGACCTCCCCCCTTCCTCTGATTAGAGAGGGTGAAGGATCAACAGTGGTGAGCTCTTTCCAGATTCTCCATTCAAGGAGGCCTTGCAAGGGAATTATTCCATCATCTCCCACCCCACTATATTCCTTAAGACTTCATCACACCCCCATATTTGGTAACCTCCCCATCCCTTTCAGTTTTTTTTTTTTTATGTTGTCTTCCTCCATTATATTGTGAGTCCTTTGAGGTCAGTGAAATTTCTTTTGCCTTTCTTTGTACCCCAGCACTAAGTCTGGTGCTCTGATACATAATAGGTGCTTAAATATTGATTGATTGACTTACAAACTGTAAAAGCCTGCATTTACTGTGGAATCTCAGTTTGGCATAGAGGCAAAGGGTTGGATCATATGACTCCTTGAAGTCTCTCCCAGGTGGGAAAACCAGACTTTGTGTGTTCCTTTTGTAGAATCTGTACAATTCACAACAGATATACAAAATATCAACACTAATATTCAGCCTCAAATGCACACACTGACTCAAATGGGCATGATTTAGGTGGACTGTGAAGATGGCAAGAGAAAAGAGTGGTCCAAAAAGGAGGGAATAAAAGAATTTACGGTGATTTACAGCATTGATGCAAATGCATTTTGTTGAAATCACTTTCCTGGCCCACGAAGCACTTTTTATTGACTACATAATGTAGAAACACGACCAAAGGATTTTTAAGCCCATTTTCTACAAACGTTTTCTCAAACTATCATTACTCCAAAAAGATTCATATCTGCAGCCGATCTGGAGTGAATAGTGACTGTGGTGTCAGAGATACAATTCTTATTGGAAAATTCCTCTTTGCAGATTGTTACTTTCCTGGCACTTAATGAGACCAGGGTCTGGAAAAAAAAAATAGAATCTCATTTTGCTTCTGCCTCTTTAAGTGTAAGCTTTTAACTATCATAATTTTAAATACTATGTTCACCCATATCACCTCTTTCCAAACAGTATACCAAATAAAACACAGAGATAACTGGCAGAGTTTTAAATGCATAAATCAAAATGCAATTGCTTTGGGAGGTACTTAAGAACAGAAGCAACCTAGAGAAGAAAAGGGTACATAAGATGTGTGTCTGGAAGACTAGCTTTGTAGGTGGCTATGTATATGATATTAAGAACTAACATTTCTTCCATTCAGGGACTGGAATTCTAAAGATATGAGTATAATATAAATATTTAACCCCTTATGAAAAATTGTAAGGCATAGTTGATAAAGAGCCAATCTCAAAGCCAGGAAGCATTGGGTTCAAATCTTTTCTCTAACACAAATTGGTCAAATATCAAATTACTTAACCTCCTAGACAATCAATCTGTACCAATGAAATCACAGGATAAGTCCTTACCCAAGTTTTATTTAATCTTTATAGCAAGTTCTCAGTCATGATAGTATTAGAAACAAGAAAAAAAAATGGTTTACTATTAATGTAAAATGACTTCTGAATTATTATTAATGATAATAACATATTGTGTTTATTAGTACTAAGCAGAAAAAAATACTTTATAGTCCTGCTAGAACCAGGAAGACCTGAGTTAGAATCTTGGCTCTGTTACATGCATTAATTCTATGACCATGTATTAGTGTGTCTTACCTTCCTCTGATCCTATTTCCTTATCTGGATGCTGGTGACAATGACAAGAACTTGTAATTCCTATCTCACAAGGTTGTTGTGTAGCTAAAATGAAGTAAAGAATTATAAAATTCTTTGCAAAATTTAAAATGCTTTGTAATGTTGATAATCTCTCCTTAAGGATCCTAATAAATATGTGGTTACTCCCATTTTAGAAATGAGGCACGTGAGGCCTGGGAAGGCACCTACAAATCTGATACAACCCTGGGATTCCATCCTAGGCCTTGAGTCTCGCAATCTTTTCAATATGGTGATACTGACTTTAGAATCACCTCAGGAGTCCTGGTTGGGGGCAGAATATAATTCCTTGAGCTTTCTTATCAGCAGTGTTAAGAATTATCCTAAAATGAAACGGGCAGGCTTGGGGATTGCCTCTCTATAGAGATCTTCTAAAGAAAGATGGAGAACCACTTATTAGGGTTAACAAAATCATGAAATTTCAGAGGTTGAAGGCATTTCAAAGGCCATGTACTCCAAACCTATACCTGTATAAGAATTCAGTTTATGACATACCCAGAAATTAATCATCCAAACTATGCTTGAAGATCGGGGGGAGGGGGAGGGGGAGAGATATTTTGTATAGTTTTCTTCTACAGTTCAAAGATTCCCTTGATGATTCTTCCACAATCCACTAGCATGGGATTCTATGACCTGTGCCTGTGGATATAGATTATATCAGCCCACCTTCCCTTAGAGAGAAATAAAATGATAATAAGTATTTCCCACTCCCTGACACTAAATTACTATCAACCATTTGCCACTGTCAGTCAATCAGTCAATATACATTTACTAAGTGCCTATTTTTTGCTAAGCCAATCCCTTCCAAGGGGATAACAGGAGGCAAAGGACAGACCCTGGTCTCAAGGAGCTCCAGGTCTAATGAAAGAAAACATAAAAACAACTCTGTATAAACAATTATACATACATATCTATATATCTATATCTATATATATATATATAGAGAGAGAGAGAGAGAGAGAAATTGGAGATAATAGAGAGAAGACACCATTATTAAGAGAGATTAGGAAAGACTTCTTATAAAAGGTGGCATTTTAGCTGGCACTTGAAAGAAACCAGGGAAGTCTAAAGATGAAAATGAAGAGACAGAAGACCCACAGGCTAATCTATACTTTTGGAACTTGGTTAATAAGTGAGTTTGTAGTGAATACTCCTCTATTCTGCTGCTTTCAAAGTGACAAAGCAACAACACACCTGGCATACGTGATAGGGGAATGATACTGGTTTAGCTTCTTGGAGAGATGAGATAATCCCATGCTTTGCTAAGGCAAAATCCATGACCTGCTCAACTTTAATGAGCTTATGACGACATAGAAAGCTGAAGAATTTTCTATGGTAATAAGCTCAGTAAAAAGACCATTTCTAAGAACTTTGTTGTTGTTTTTTAAAGGGGTAATATACTGCCCGGGAAGAAATAAATTACTAGGTAAAGATGAATGTGTTTCGTTTTTCTTTAAAATTCTACCTTGTAAGACTTTCACCTATAGCTAGACAAACAGCCAAAAAAAATACATAATACAATATTTCTTTTCCTACATAGCAGAGAATACAAATGTTGGAGTTGAAAGCAAATGCATTGATCGCATAGCATTACAGAGAGAAATGCAGTGGGAACCATTCTTCATTGCTATTCTAACCAGTGAATTCTGCAGCAATTTCCTCTTTAAAATAAAAATGAAAATAAATTGCATTCAAATGCATAATGAAAGATAAGAAATGGCTGGCTTTAAAAAATAGTTTGAATGTTTCTGTTATTATTCTTTTAGAACGTCAAGTTCTTAGATTCCAAGGTGTAGCTAGACCATTGCCCCTAGTGACTCTCTAGCCAGCAAGTTGTTGAGAATGCCATGAAACTCAGGTATGATTTGTCCAGGAAAACAGAGAATAGGGACAAAGTCTTCTTAATCATTACAGGCAACCAGACATTCAGATTAATTTGAATTTCAGGGCACATTATCTGCTCATCAAATTGCTGAAATGACAAGCCATCTTATAAGGACCTCCCCTCTCAGTGCTAAATCCTTGCATTGACTATCCCAGCCCACACTGATGTTTCCAGTCAGTGAATTTCTATAGGATGCTAGAATAAGAGCCAAAAAGACTTAGGTTGGAATCCTTCCTCTGGCATTCACTAACTGTGTGAATATGGGCAAGTCAGTCATTTAAGTTTTCTGAGCCCTTGTTTCCTCATCTGTAAAACAGAGATAAATCCTGCAGTGCTTATTTTACAGTGTTATTATAAAGCTTAAAAGAGATGATTTTGGGTAAAGCACTTGGCAAAACTTTAAAGCACTTTATATTTTCAGGGTGAACCAGCATTAAGATTTTGGGGACATGATATTACTAGAGAGCTATATAAATAAAGATATAGATATAGTAGGAATAGAGAAAGTGATAAAGATAGAGACAGAAGCAGAGTTAGAGAGAGATAGAGGCATATATAGATATAGATATATGTATATATACATACACATATATCTATATATACATGTATATATGTGCATATGCCTGCATCTATTGTTCCATTTTTTGATTGTGTCTGACTTGTTTTGACCCCATTTGGGGTTTTCTTGGCAAAGTTAATGGAGTAGTTTGTCATTTCCTTCTCCAGCTCATTTCATATATGGGGAAACTTAGGCAAACAGAGTTAAATGACTTGTCCAGGATCACACAGCCAGTAAATATCTGGGACTGGATTTGAACTCAGGAAGAGTCTTCCTGACTCCAGGCCAAGCACCTTAACCATTGTGCCATGTAGCTGCCAATATGCATGCAAAAATTCATGTGTATTAAGCTTTAACTGTTTAAAACTGCACTAAGACTTCTGGTTGCATCCAAGATAGCTCCCGTTCATGCAGGGGCAACAGTCAACATTAAGGGCTAAAGCATCCCAGATGAGCCTGTGTATGCTCACTGACCTGCACTAGCTAAGCTGAGTATGAGCTGACAAATTAACTACAACATCCATCCATCCATGTGCGAGCCAACACTGTAAGAGCTAGAAAGAATTCCATCTCATTGATTTTTTTATCTCTACAGTTCTAGGTTTATAGAATTTTAGATTGTTTTCAGACTAAATGCATCAATCCTAACAATATGTTAAAGTAGAGTGGTGTCTTTACAGGATTTTTGAAGAAGGTTGGGTTCATTCTTAGAACTGATTTATATTCTGCCTTCCATTTTAACCTTAAGTGCATTTGTGTGCCTTGCTCACATGTAGGGGCTTAGGAGAATCATTGACTCAGGGAGAGATTTGACTCACTCTGATTGGGGATTGGTAATTTACTGGGGAACCTCACTAGCATGTGCGTTCTGCTAAGAGTAGGAAGTTTGTATAAATTACTCACTAGCAGAACCAATAGCATTAGCTGGTGATGAAATTTGACCCACAAATAATACCTGAGACAAAGATAATATAAGATCCCAATATATTTAGAAAGATAAAATTTGGGAAACATTGCTGGAGTATTTATCCTCTCTTTTTCCCTTTCCCATTCTTATCTTTTCCCTTTTCTACCATTCTACAAACCTGACTTTCCAGCTACATTTTACCTCTTTTCTTCTTCTATTAAAATGTAAGCTCCTTGATGACAGGCATTCTTTTTCTTGCTTTCATTCATAACTCCAGTGTTTAGCACAATGCCTGGCATATAGTAAGTACATATATATATATATATATATATATACACACACACACACACACACAAACACACATATATGTATGTATGTATGTATGTATATACATACATATATAATGTATTAAATACATACATATAGTTTTGTATGGGGCAGTTAGGTGGTACAATGACAAGAACACTGACTGTGGAGTCAGGAAGATCTGAATTCAAATGTGACCTCAGACACTTACTAGCTGTATGACCCTGGGCAAGTCACTTAATCCTTGTTTTCCTCAGTTCCTCATCTATAAAATGAGCTGGAGAAGAAAATGGCAAACCGCACAAGTATCTTTGCCAAGAAAATTCCAAATGGGGTCATGGAGAATTAGCCAAGCCTGAAACAACTCAATATTTATGTACATTTGTATAATCCATCTATTATCTATCCATTTATCATTTATCATTTCTCTCTCTATTTCTTTCTACATCTATCATCTACATCTATTATTTCTATCTCTATTTCTAGCATATCTTATTGTATCATATCATACCATATTTATCTATCTGTCTACCTGTCTCAAGGGATATGTACAGTGATGGGTGGGGTTGGTAATTGAGAGAGAGAGAAGGAGAGGAGAAAAGAGCCAGGGAGAGAGTGGTAGCAACTCTCTAGTGGAGGCCTCCAGAGGTTTTGTTCATCTGTTTTTCTCTTACCTTGCACTGATGAGATAGCATGGAAGAACTGGTAGACTCTATAGAGACTTATCCTGGTGTTTCTGGAGAAATAGTGAAATAAAGTGGAGGGAGAGAATTTCATTTAATGATTCAACCTTGCCCCTGACCTCCTCATACTACCTCTGTTGGGCAGGGAGAAGAGGCAGGTGAGGACAAGACTGATATTAGGAGGAAGAGCATCTGCCAAGGGAACCCTCATGCTCACAAATATGACTGGGATATGTATACATTCTTGGACCAAAGAGTCATCTTTGGTGAATCCTGGTCAATCGATGTACAGTGGACCATAAGACTAATTTCCCTCTTTCTATTTCCCTACCTTTCATTGCATATACCAAAAATATGGAGTTAGGAGGAGGTGTCCCACATCTATCTGTCTTTCTCTCTCTCTCTCTTTTTCCATGATATGTTAGCAATCATAGTTCAGGAATTTTCAGGCTGAGCCTAAATAACAGGGATGGTTAAAGGAATGTATTTGTCTATGCAGGATCACCTAACCTCATTTTGTTTCATTTTCATTATGTTCAATATACATGAGGCAACAATATTTGTGCCTATGCCTTATAAACTAAGTCTGTCAATGACTGATAGAAAAGAATCCAGAATAGGGTCAGGAGTAGAATTGCAGAATACACATACATATAAATATATGTGTGTGTACATGTATATGTGTGTGTGTGTGTACACACACATATATACACAGACAAACACATATATACATACATGTGTATATCACATACACATATGTATATATGTATTGTGTGTGTATGTGTGTGTGTGTGTGTGTGTGTGTGTGTGTGTGTGTGTATATATATATATATATATTTTTTTTTTTCCTGAGTAGTTTTCCCAGTTGTACCCTAGCTAAATTTGGAATCTAGCTCCTCACATGGGCTCAATTCAGCTCCATGCCTCAATGTGAATCCACATAGACATCTGCAGGTGAAGCACCTTCTGGTGGCCAAAGAGCAGAGACTTTTGTTTAATTAACTAGGTTAGGCTTAAATATTTTGACTGCTTACATGGCAATGCTACTGCTACGGTGTACCAGCTGTCTCACAAGCATCACTCTATGTCTTCAGATCACCTCTGTTCCTCCTTCCCTCTTTATTCTCCCTCTCCATCACACCTGCTTTGTCTTTACTTCACCATCTCAGCCCTATGACTGAACAGTTCACCTGCAATGCTGTCTATATTTGAATATCTTGACTGTTCATGCTCTGCCAATTCTCAACTTAGGTTCACCCCCATTATAAACCTTCTTTTCATCTACTCCAATTCTGCTAAATATTACTGGAGGAAGTCACATTACCATGCAGACAGACTCCATTAGAAATGTATATTATCTTCTCTTAACCAGGCCCTCATTGTCACGTATCAATCGTTTTTTTCTTCATCCCTGAGTGACTCTCTATTACATTGCTCCAAACAGATGTTCAAAATTTCCTTTCTTTCGAGCTGTATATTCTTTCTCAAAGCTCCCACTTAGCCAATGACCTTGCCTTGAAATTTACAGCGAAAATCAAGACAATCCATACTAAGCTCTTTCATTTCCTTACCCACACTGTTAAATATTTTTGCGCAAATATATGTATCTATCCTCTGTCGCTAGCTGAGTCCTGAATATCTCTATCTCAGCATCTTAAATTCAATGTGTTCAAAATGGAATGTTGACCTCTGCCCTCCCCTTTCCCCATTGTTGTTGTTGGTTTTGTTTTTTTTTTAATTTCTATCAAGGGCACCAGAATCTTCTATATTTCCCAGGTCTGTAATTTTAGAGTCATCCTTAACTCTTCTTTCTTCCTCAAAACCTGCATTAAAGTAGTTGCAGCATCTTATTGATTCTACCTCCATATGTTTCCTCTTCACTCATGTGGCTACCACCCTAGGTCCAATACTCTCTTTGTTTCCTACTAGTTTCTCTGCTTCCACTTGGGATCTCCCTTTTCAAAAATGTCCTTCACAGGGCTCTCCAAATAATTTTCTCAAAGTCTGAATATATCAGTCCCATACTTATGCAAGAGCTTTCTGCTTCTCCCTATTACTGATAAGCACAAATATTCATTTTTAAGGTTGGAATTTAAGGCTTGCCCTAATCTTGTCCCAAACTTCCTTTCCAGGTTGGTCTCACTGTACCAAACTTCACCACTGGCTGTTGCCTGAACCTTGCATTCTATCTCCTGTCTGTCTATGCACTCACTCTTTCTTAATCTCTGCCTTTCGGAATCCTTATCTTCCTTTGAAGTTGAGTTTAGGTTCTACTTCCTCTGCAAATCTTTTCCTGATTCCTCTTCTTCTTCAGAAGGTAGCCTGTTTGCCTTCTTGATCTACGTCACCACTTTAAATTAATCCTCTTACAATTTACTTATTGGTGTACAGTTGCATCCATCCACAGAATGTAAGCTCTCCTTAGGGTTTCTGTTTAGTATTGCCAGAACCTTAGCACAGTGCCTTGTGTATTTTTTTTTTTTTTTGATCAGGGAGAGTTGGGGGAGGGATGACGAGGTGATATTTACCTATAATTTCAATGGTGTAGAAAACTGGATGAAGTATCTTATTCTAACCATGTGTATTCTTGATTCACTTGTAACTTAGAGCCTTAAAGAATTGCCTTAAAACCCAAAGAGACAAATAGCATCCATCATTTAATGGCAGTGACTAGATGTCAGGAACACCTGGGTTCAAATCCTGCCTCTTACAAATACTTGCTGCATGACTCTGCCTAAGTCACTTAGCCCTCTCAGCGCCTTGCACATAATAATTGTTTGTTGAATTGAATTAAAGTAGTCAAGGTGATGGACAGCTTTCCTTCTACATTCTAGGCTACTTGTGGAGAGAGGCTATAACTTCTTATCTTGTAAACCCCATCTTACCTGATAAAAGTTGAAGCTTATCACAGACCCTCAAAAACACTAGTCAACTGAATAAGCGAAATGTATTCAAAAATTGCAACCTGGAATCCTGGCGGATCTTTTGGGGCCCTAAGATTATGTCCTTCATTTTTCTGAATTCCTCATAGGCTACATGATACTGCTGATACGGAAATATTTCTCATTAGTATATTCCCAGGAACTTTTAGGAGGGAATACTAATTGTTGTTGCTTTTCAGTTGGCAAGGGAATTGGCAAATGGTGAAAGCAGATTTTCCCCCCTTTCCTAAGTCTTTATTTTTGGAATGTGATTTCTTACTACTTTACTATCCATCCCCACATGAGCGTGTCTGCTTTCATAAAAATCCCCATTTCTATAATCCTTTTAAGGTTTATCAATCATTTTCCTTGGGAATTGTATGGTTGGTATTATTTGGTTAGTATAAAGCCTTAAATCCCAATACAATGACCTTGCAAGGAAGGTAGAACCCATAGTTATCATTTCACAGAGGAGGAAACTAATCAGGATTCAAACCCGGGCCATCTGATATAAGTCTAGTAATCTCTCTACTACAATGTGCTGCCTGCTCTAAGGCAAATTCATCTACCCTCTCACTAAGGCAGATGAGGGCAACTTTTGGAAGATGGTAGGCTGGGATGTGCATAAAATAGGATACTGACTTCACAAGAGTTTGGGGTAAGAGCACCCTGGTTGCCAAATCTCCCAGGGCTTAGGAGGGAGGGAGGGTTAGGTTACTAATTCTACTGGGAGACTCCCTCAAGCAGTATGGAGAAATTACTCACAAGGCTTAATGTATTTGCTCTCCCAGGAGTTTTTTCATTTAAAATATACACACATATGTGTATGAATACATATGTATATGTGTATACATATATGTGTTTATAGATGTATGTATACACACATAAATATTGCTCAGGCATGTGATTTCATTAGAGTATAGGACTTCAGATATGAACATTTCTTTCCACAGATAGAAGTCAGAAAATTCTCTGGTGTCTTATTTGTCTTAGCATTCTTCCTGGGATATCAGAGAAATTAAGTGACTCATCCAAGGTGACACAGCCACTATGTGAAAGAGACTGGCACTGAACCTTGTGCTCTTGACTCAAGGCCAAGCCTCTCCCTGCAATAGGACTTACTTTCTTTTTTCTAATGATAATAAAAGCAACTAACATTTACATAGGACTTAAAGTTGGCAAGTATTTCCGGTGTTATTATTATCCCCCTTTTACAGATCAGAAAACCAGGACTCAGAAAGGTCAAACAACTTGCCACAGGGTCACTTAGGTCGTTAGTATTTGAGGCAGGATTTGAACCTGCATCTTCCTGACTCCAAGTCCAAGATTTAAGAGAATGAATCCCTAATTGTATAATTTTCCATATTGTATACAACTTAAGGAGAGAGTGAGGAGAGAATGATGAGGAAGGTTACCATGTTTTCCTTATGTCTTTAAAATTTTACCATGCAGGAACCACCTCTGCCGACGAGAAAGCAAGCCTTGGATGTACCTTTATTTTCATTAACAGGTGATATTTACTCTATAATCAAATCAGTCAGCAGTTCCTATGCCTGGAGCTTTGTGTCATTTACAAGAAAGGCATCTTGTTCAAGAGCTAGCTAGACAGAAAAACTGCTTAACTCACATATTTTGATGATCAGCAAGAGGTACTGGAAGAATCGGCTTCTGTTCTGAACATGTTTTTACATGTGGCATTTCCACCCTCCCTTGGTCCCCCACAAATACACACACATACACACACACACACACACACACACACACAGGTTCATTCTGTTTTTAATGCAGGTTCCTTAAGACCTGGACTCAGGCCAGAGGTGAGTCTCTTGGGGAGTATGATGGAAATTGTTGGACAAAAGACACTGCGGTTGCATCTGTTGAAGTATTTTCAGGTTGCAGAGTCAGGGAAAATAAACTACTTTTTTTTTTCTCTTTTATTTCAAAGGGATATATTTTAGTACATGTATTATCTAACTCATGCTTAAAGGGAACAAATGAAACCAGCTACCCAAGGTACTCATTAAAATATGCCCTTTCCTATCCATCTCCCCCATCCTAGACAGGTAACACCTTTAGGGAGGAACAGCTGAAGGTGGGTTTCAGTAAACAGGTCGATTGGAGGAATATTTAGACTTGGAGAAGAAAGGGAAGGGCAAAGAGGAGTGAGCTGCTGCTTTTTGTTTTGAATGTATTCTGAGAAACAGATTCTCAGATAGAAGAGATTTCTGCATGGAGAGAATTAGTTTCCTTCATATACAAGCAATAGCATCCTTACCTAAGCAGAAAGCAAGATGCCTTCATTTTGAGAGTTCCCTCTTTCCAAAAGTCTTTTTTTTTTTTTTTACTAGTGTCCATAGAACCTATATTATTCACTTTTTTGGATAAGGACATTTCAGGTCCTAATTTAGATTCAGCTGGCTTATCTGGGACAAGTAACTTAAACCAGCAATAGCTATTGAAATCTTCACTTGAATTAATTTGCTGGAAGAGTAAACCATTCACGTAATAGAGATCCTAGGACTAAGATTCACTATAGGTAGGTTGGGGAGAGGTTTAGGAATAGCCCTGAGTACAGAGCCATGCCTATATTAGGGTCTAATGTGAGATATTCTGGGCAATATGACGACATTTGTCACCTGCTGCCTAGAAGACATATAAAGGAAGGAAAGAGAAGGAGAGTATGAAAATAAGCCTGAGGGAGGGGATAATGACTAACTTTTATGCTAAGGTAAATATTGCTGACATCAGATTATTTCCAGAAAACAGATTTAATTGAGGAGTTTGGTGGGAAGGGGTGGGGGTGGGATTATAGGGAGACAGACACACAGAGACAGATACAGACAGACAGAAAGGCAGACAGCAAGATAGGCAAGCAGACACCCAATGACTCTCCAGGCTACAAGCTGTACTTAGCTTTTTTCTACCAGACCCAGAAACCTCTTCCTCCTAGAAGCTGACCCCAGTCCTAGAATTCACACATCAGAAGTACCTTGAGCCCCTATAGCCTTTCTCTCTGATTGGAGGTCTACTCTCACAAACTCCATTTAAAGAGGGTACCCCAGGCCAGTCATGTCTTCAGTCCTCTCCACGTTATACTCCTGACTTTCTTTTTCACCAGAACCTGTTCACTTCCTGCCTCTCCCACCCCACATTCCTTTTCAGCCTCCTTTTATGTGTTAGAATGTGAGCTCTTTTCGCTTGTATATGTATTTCTATTCTTAAGTGCCTGGCACACAGTAAGTACTTAATAAATGACTGTTGACTGACTGACAGAAAGAGGGAGAAGATGCCTCAGAAATGGAACAATGTCACAGAAAGAAGGTTGAGGCACAAGACACTCCAAAGTCCTGCCTCCAGTTTCATCGTCGTGCCAATCTTGTAAAGACCATTTCACTCTGAATGTTCCAAAGACTACCTCCCACATATTGCCATCAGTTCTGATATCCCCCTTTTCCTTTTAAAGACCCCCTCTGGGGCAGGTAGGTGGCACAGTGGATAGCATGCCGGGTCTAGAGTCAGGAAGACTCATTTTTCTAAGTTCAAATCTGTCCTCAGACACTAGCTATGTGCCTCAGGGTAAGTCACTTAATCCTGTTTACCTCAGTTTCCTCATCTTTAAAATGAACTGGAGAAGGAAATGGCAAACCACTTTGGCATCTTGGCCAAGAAAACCCCAAATGGGGTCATAAAAAGTCAGACATGACTGAAAAATGACTGAACCCCCTCTCCGTTTCACAGTCTTGTCTTCCAGTGCTAGGGAGCATGAGGGGAAAAAAACCCACCAACTTCATTTCCAATGAGAATGGTGTTGTTATGAAAGTTAGTCAAATGGAATTTGTCTATGCTGTCAAGGCTGTAAAATATGCATAACTTAAGAAAATGATGAATAAAAATTTAAAGGTAATTTTATTTATTTGCATAAGATTCATATGAATAGGAAGCAGACCTGTGATTTCATTGGCATAGAGAATTTGAAGATGAGTCAGCTGCCTCTATCAATACAGATCGGCACCTTCTCCATAACAGGAAGCCTTAGGTTAAGGCCCAGGTTAAATGACTTGCTCAGAGTCACACAACCACTGTGCCAAGGTAGGACTAGACCCCAGGTTTTCCAAGCTGGGAGGCTATTGCTCAAGCCTTTACACAATCTTGTCTCTCTTTATCAGATTCTTAACTTGTAAGAATTGGTCTTAGAATCTAAGTAACATGTTGCTAAAGGGGACAATACTAGCTATGGGAAACTTCTTACAGGAAGAAAAGCAATATAGCAAAAGTTATTTAGTATAATTTATTTAGTATAATTTATTTAGTATAATTTACCATAATTATCATTAATACCCCCAGAAAAGAATTAGTAAGCCCCTTCTTAGGCTAACTGCTCTTGGAATTTAATCATAATTTGGGTTTCTGGCCCTCTGGGAATTTGTAATCTGAAAAAGATCACCAAAGCTGAAAAACTGAATTTTATAAGAAATGGTAGCAATGTTCTATATTTAGAGTCCTAAGAGTCTAGGAGGCTAAGTATGAGGAATAAGATGATAGTTCTTCTTCTTCTTATTATTATTATGCAATCTAAGGTCCTTTCCTCACAACAGTTTTGTGATTTAAGAAATTATTTTTATCCCCCATTTTACAGATGAGGAAATAGGATCGCAGAGGGTAAACTACTATGGTAACATAACTAGAAAGGAGCAGAGCTTGGATTAAAACCTAGATTTAGGCTCCCAGTCCAGTTCTCTCTCCTGTACCACTATGTCTTTTATTTGGGCTAGACCATTCAACAATATTTAAGGTAATAAACATATTAATCCCTCTTTATGTGGAAGCCATTATTCTAGGAATTAGAAATACAAAGTCAAAAATGAAACAATCCCTGCCCTATACCCCTTAAAGAAGAGGTTCCCAAACTTTCTGGCTACCTTTCACATACCAGTAATTTTTTTCCCCTACAATGCTTCTAGGCCAAAAGGAAAAAAAAATCTAACAGTTGCATTTACTATGGAGTTAGGTACAACTAAGTATTTACATCTTAGCAACTCTATAGCCACTTAAAAATAATACACATAAACTGAAAGAAAAAGTAATATATTTGTATCATTTTAAATAACCATGGTTTCCTACTACAAACCTAGGAAACACACTGTACACCACTACCCTCAATGTTGTTTTTTGCTCAGTACTTGCTTTTTATCATAGCAACCACTTACCGAACACCCAGCTTTGCAGAGATGTTATCGCAAACGAGAAAGAAGAGAATTAACTGGTATGGTACAAGTAAACAAAATCTTATCTCAAAGACTGGCAAATGTCGTTGAAAGAAAGGTAACTCATTCCAATGCTGAAGTAGTTACCTTGAGCTAGTTGTTCAAAAGGTGTCCGACAGAAGTCATGTATCTCTGTGTTTCCCTAGAAAATTAAAAATAAAAACATCCTATGAAGACCCTTTCAGTTCGTTGTGGATCCCTGGAGAATTAGCATGCACCATTGGGAGCCAAGGCCCTGTAACAGTAAGGAGATTTGAAGTTCCTTTTGTATTGCTACACTAAGAGGTATTTAGCACCTAGTTCAGATTAAGCCTCTGTTAAAGAAACAGAAGGTAGGAATTCCCATCTCCTGTTGCCATGTAACAGGAAGGGACTGATCAGGGAGGAGCAATACTGTATATAAGGAAAAACCCAGAGAGGGAAAGTCAGAATTTCTTAGGACAGGCATCTGGAGGCAGAAACTGCTGCCGCCAGGGAGGCTGAAGAGGAAAGCCTCCCCCAGGCTGGAGAGAATGGTTTTGATTTTGAAAAACCTGGATGGAGTGATTTTTTTCTGTGAACCAGCTGAAACTTCTGATGAGTCCAAGGGCCAGCCGGAGCTGCAGAACACTGAGGAAGCATGACTGTGGTGTCAGTATTTTGCCTGTTTGTGGCTTTGTAAAGCCTTGACTTCCTAGAAGCAGAGACTGTGGAGGATTTAACATGGACTGGACTCTGTGAGCTTCAGCATGGAACAGAGACTGCATGGAGAGCTGAACAAGGACCTGGGAGCTGTCTGTCTTTGAACCCAGGTGACAGTTTGGTGAATCTAGATAGGATCTGGGACCATGGAAGGGGATCCAGGGAATCTGAGAAACCACCTCGAGTCAAGCTGAAAGAAGACTTTACTTGGATACTGTGTACTGACTGAGAAATTGTAAATTTACAAGTGACCTAGAGGTGAAGAGTCTATGTATTTTCTAATGATTGAATAGTGAGTAATGAAGGATGATTGATTGCTAAATGATTGTACTTAGTGATTGATGATGGAATAAGTAATTGATTTGTAACTTAGTATGCCCCATTAGTGGAAAACTTTGACTATTGTACTTTGTGATTGAATTAAGGATTTTGTGAATGCTTGAGTTACTAAATGATTGTTTTTTGTTCAAAACTTTGTGACCACTGTAGTGGAAACTATATGGACATTTTCTGTGATAAGTTGTTATGAATGCTGTATTTTGATTTTCTGTGATAAGTTATAATATTGTGAATGCCGTACTTTGATTTACTGTGAATGTTTTACTTTGTTATGGAACAGAGTGTTCACTATACTGTGTAATCAGAACCTTAAAAGCTGTTCACAGTAGCATTCTTCTGAAAAGCTGCTAGTGCTTGGCTTTACAGGCCCTAAGGAGCTTACATTCTACCAAGAGGATACAACCTATTTATGGATAAATAGACATAACCCAGCAATTGGGGCTTAGAAGTAGCTGAGCAGTATAGTGAATAGAGTGTTAAGCCTGAGGTATACGGGGTGTTTAGGAAGATTAGCACCTCTGGTATGAGGACTTGGTGAACCCTTTGTCAGGGCTATTCATCCACATTTGGTGTCCACATGGTACTCAACTCTCATATGTGGCTCTGAGAAGCTGTAGTATGTATAGTAGCCACATCTCAGTAAAAGCATCATAGCGGTCCAGCTAAACCAAATTGAGGGGTCCTGATAGGACTCAAATCCATCAGTAAGTTGGGGGGAGCTTGTCTACTCCAAGCATGTGAAGACTTCCCCCAGTTGAATGAGCAGATGAGAACAATTTCCTCCAACAGCCATGAAAGCAGCTAAAGCAAGTGCTGCAGAACACTTAGAGCCTGGTCAGACATGGAAGACAACACTTTGTGAATTCTGGAAGAGTGAGTGAGGCTGACAACTTTGGGCAACTCTGCCTCACTTAAATCCCAGTCAAGTGCAAGTCAAGACATCACCAATTGATACCACTGGTCCTCTTTGAAAATGAACAAACAACAACAGAAACAGCAGCAGCAAGGACTGGAGTCAAGAAGAGTCAAGTTCAAATCAAACCTCATATACTTACTAGCTGCATGACCCTGGGCAAGTTGTTTTAAATAAAATTCCTTCCTCAGTTTCTCCAATTCTAAAAAGAGGATAATAATATTACCTACCTCTCAAGGCTGTTCTTAGCATTATATGGGATAATTATTTTTAAAGTATTTAGCACAGTGCCTGGCACATAATAAGCTCTTAATTAATGTATGTTTCCTTCCTCCCTCCCTTCCTTCCTTCTTTCCTCCTTTCCTTTCTCCCTTTCTTCCTTCTTTCCTCCCTTCCTTCCTCCCTGTCTGTCTCCCTTCCTTCCTCCCTCCCTCCCTTTCTCCCTTCCTCCCTTCCTTCCTTTCTCCCTTCCTTCTTTCTCTCCCTTCTTTCTCCCTCCCTTCCTTCTGGTCAAATGGGCCATTGGCAGAATGACCTAAAATATAAATACCTTTTTGGCTCTTTATGTTCCTAGTGATTACTATGGAAATCTTCACCAATATGGGTAAAAATGCTCACTAATCCTACCCATACACAGATCTCATGTATGCATTCAAGATAACAAGGTAATAATTGCATATATTTCAACCTTGATTTCCCTCCATAGGAAATGGAAAAATTATTGAGTGCTCTCACAACAGATTATTAACAATACAGTTATATTCTCTCTCCATGCTCCCAACTTTTCCAAAGACTTCTAAAGTCTTCCATTCTCAATGCCACTGAGTAATTTCACCTCCCCTTAGATAGGAATTGAATTTGGAGTTGCCAGTTGGTCAAACACCAGATATTTTTATGATTCCTTCTTTCCTACCTGGGACTCTCAGACTACCAGTGCCATGCTGTGGCTTGTATGACCCTAAAATGGGAAACACACTGAGGTTTCCAGAAAGTCATCACATTGATATTACAGAATCCCTCCAAACCTCAAAAATATCTTTGAAGGATTGGACTTTTTCAAAATGGAAACATAACCCTTACTTGACAGACAATCCCCTACCTGTATCCTCTTCCAGTGGATTCACATTCTCTAAATAAGTCTCTGTAATAATGAAGTATATGACTAAGGTCCATTATTATGCCATATCATGGCTATAATCCCTCAATGCAACTGAGCTCAGCACTAGCATCACCTGCTGGATTTTTTCTATTGTCTTGCCAAGAGTCATACAACTCAGGAAATTTCCTTGATCCCCCTAGTTTGGGATTACTAATGAAGCAACCCTTAAAGCTGACCATGCCAAAGATATCACCCTCCTGTTGTTAGAAGACTAAATTTTGGATTTCTGGTGCCCAGAAAATCTTCCCTACTTAATTAAGAGGCAGAAATTCAAGAACACTGGGGCAGCTAGGTGGCACAGTGAATAGAGCACTGGCCCTGGAGTCAGGAGGATCTGAGTTCAAATCCAGCCTCAGACACTTGACACACTAGCTGTGTGACTTTGGGCAAGTCACTTAACCCCAGTTGCCCTCCAAAAAGAAAAAAGAAAAGAAAAGAAACTCAAGAACACCATTCTCCAGGATTCCACCTGTTAAATTTGCACAGGCAAACATGACTGCCTCTGCTATAGCCATTAATGACTATCATCCCATCTTAAATCAAGACAGAAATATTATGGGGTTGAGTGACTGCTTAGATGCAAAATAGAAAACAAATGTGAGATGCTAAAGACAATTGGATTGCTGTGCTGTGTTGAAAGTGCAGCAAATAGGACTTTGCTACTTCTGAAAAATAGGAGCCAACACAGAAGAAGATTCCCTGTCATCATGTGGAACTTTTGCTGGCACACCAGTTGGCCTGGCACCCATTCACTCTATTGGAGTGCAACTTTGAAAGGCAAAACACAGCAGTTTGAGAAGATAGAATAAGCACATCCTTGAGAGAAATGAGTCAGCTGAATGTATTGGGGCAAACAAACTTTTAAAAAAAATTCATGTTTTGCAGAATCACGAGTTTTGTGCTCATTTCTCAAAATATTGTAGGTTATCAAGATAAAGATACAATCGTTAGCATTTGAGATTTATGGAATTCATTTGGCTACAAGGGATGGTCTACTTGTCACAGCAGAATGAATCAAACACAGCTCTTAAGCGAAGAATATGCAAGCCTGTTTGTTTGAAACTATAATGGCACCCTATGGCAATGGAGGAATCAATGCAACTTTTTTTTAGAATTCTTATATATAATGCCTAATTAGTTCATATATTAAGAAAATCTTTATGTTAATGGACAAAGTGTACATTCTTCTGCAAGCCAATACAAACAATATAAAATTAAACTAAGTGTGGAATAATTTAAAGGGTTGCTGGGTAAGAAATTGTGAGAAAGTAAGATTTTTTTTTCAAAGCTTGAGAGGTATTACATCCTAAATTAACTGGTTTGTGTAGAAAAGGGAAGCCTTGTTTCTAGAAAAACTATACATACTCTAGAATGCCTAAGTTGTAAAGAAGCACTGAGTTGACATACTAGCTCAGATATTCATAAGCCATGTAACATTGGGGATGTCACAACCTCTCTACTTTCTTTTCCTCATCTGTCAAATGGGGATAATAGTAACATCTACCTTACAGGGTAAGATAATATATGTAAAGTACTTTGTAAACCTTGAAGTACTGATACGTCAGAAAGACCTTGTCCACCAGCCTGCCCCACATTCCTCTTACTATTATTCCTTCAAAATTAAGAGTTTTATATTTCTTTGCCTTAAGGAGTTATAAAACCAAATAATCCTAGGGAAGTGACTTTTGCTTTCTGCCCTCTCTCTAAGGGGTCACCATGAGTTAGTAGATGGAAAGTTAGCATTCGTTAGAAGGAGGGAACAATTGGGTTCAAGTTGGGGACTCTGCCCCATATTGGCTATGGGATCCTGGACAAAGAACTCAATCTCTCAGGGCATCTCTCTAAAGCTATAAATTGCAAAGAAGATGCTATTTGTTGGTGGAAGGAGTTTCCTAACTGGGAGGTTCCTTCTTCCAATGAAATTCCAGCTCTAGTCTGCATCCTTCTCTTGTTATTTACAGTTGGGTACGCAGCCTTCATTTGCTACCATCTGCTCTGCTTGGTTTCAACTCCACCCCCATCATCATCATGCTCTACTCTCCCTCCCTCCCCTCAGATAACCTGTAAAGGTGTCATCATAGAGACTGCTTCAGCTTTAGCATTCACACCTCATCTGTACTTCAGCTTCTTCTGGCCCTGATTGGAAGGCTAGAGGTGGAGTAAAGAACTTCTCTCCTACCAGTCCTTTACAAAGGGCTCAAAACCCCAGCCATGCTTACATTTTCCACCAGTTACTCTACTTGGTTCCGACTCTGTCATCATTATCATTATCATTACTGGGTAATCTCTAGCACTCCCCTCTTTCTGGCTTCATTTTGTAGATTTTTTTCTCCTATTAGATGTAAGCGCCTTGAGGGCATGGATTGTCTTCTTTCTTATTTGTATCTCCACTGCTTGGCACAGTTGCATAATAATTATTTAATGAATGTCCATCATGCATATTTATCATAGCTGGATTTGAGAGTAGTCTTTCCATTAAAGTTTCTGAGGAATGTAGAGATGCGGAGATGGGCAGTCGTGATCAACCAAATAAATGACAGATCATAAACTTAGTCAAAAGGAGACCTCATGGGCCCCTCATTTTACAGATGGGAAAACTGAAGTCTAAAGAGGTTACAAGATTTGTCTTCTATCATACAACAGACTACTCCAAAGTGGAGCCCAATTTTGAGCCCAGTTCCTTTGCCTCTGAATTCAAGGCTCTTTACAGAACATTGCCTGTAAGAAAGAAGAGTTGAGGGTTCAAAAAACAACTTCCCTCACTTCACCGTTTGCTAAGGTCCATCCCGACAGTGCAAGAGACATGTTTTCTTCTTGTTTCATGTGGGAACAGCAAGCTCAATAGCATGCTTCTGCAAATATGTGTAGAAGTTTGAGTATGGAGTATGCTAGGGAGGTTCTGGGTAGTGGAGTCCATTCATTTCCCTTGAAGCCCTTAGTATTTTGTTTTCAAATGGAGGCTATAGCATAAGTCTGAGATAGAGGAATGGCCAAAGAAGTAGGAGGAGGACATTCAGTCCTGTGGAAGGCCAACTCGTTTCTGGCCTGTTGCAGATTCTGATGCAACATGGGAAGGATGGCAAAGTGCAGGGGCCTGGATCTGGACTCAGAGGACCTGGGTTGGAAGTCTAGCTCTGTTGTTTCTTACCTGCGTGACTTTGGACCACTCAAATCACATCTCTAGGTCTGTTTCCTCATAAAGGCGCTGAACCAGATAAACTCTAAGGTCTCCTCTCCAAATTTGTCAGAACGATAGTGATACAACATATATTATTTTGTTTTACAAACTTTTACATTTCATGTACATGTCAGACATTAATATTATCATTATTCCATTTACTATGCTTTTCTTTATGTTCCTTTGGACCATGCTTATTTCTTACTGTTTGGTTTTTGAGCAGGTAGTTGGCACAGTGGATGAATTCTGGGGCTAGTGTGAGGAAGATAGTTAAAATCTTGGGGTGGCTAGGTGGTGCAGTGAATAGAGCATTGGCCCTGGAGTCAGGAGGACCTGAGTTGAAATCTGACCTCAGACACTTAACACAAAAACTAGCCATGTGACCTTGGGCAAGTCACTTAACCTTAACTGCCCTCCAAAAAAGAAAAAAAAAAGATAATTAAAATCTGAACTCAATACTTACTACTAGCTATGTGACTCTGGGAATGTCACTTAGTGGCTGTCTGCCTTATTTCACTCAGCTATAAAAATGAGAATCATAATATCACCTACCTCCCAAATAAGATAATATCTTTTCAGCTCTTTACTTCTATATGTCTGGTACACAGGAGATTCTTAATAAGTGCTTGTGTCTTTCCTCCTCCTTTCAGCTCTGACAGTGTTTTTGCCTTTTGTTGTATCCCAAGAATGCCCTTTCATGTGGGTCAGTGGTTCTCAACTTTCTTAATGCCTCAACCCTTTAATACTTGTATGTGGGTGTATCTGCATATGGGCGGGCCCGCCTGGAGATGGATAGAGGAGCAGTGTCTCAGTTCCTAAGACCATCAGAAATATGTTTTCCGATGGTCTTGGGCGACCCCTGTGAAAGGGTCATTTGACCCCCAAAGGGGTCGCAACCCACAGGTTGAGAACCACTGACAGTAGTTCTCAACCTTCCTAATGCTGCGACCCTTTAAAACAGTTCCTCATGTTGTGGTGACCCCCAACCATAAAATTATTTTCGTTGCTACTTCATAACTGTAATTTTGCTACTGTTATGAATTGTAATGTAAATATCTGATATGCAGGATGTATTTTCATTGTTACAAATTGAACATAACCCACAGGTTGAGAACTGTTGTCATACTATAATATCCCTGACAAACAGAGGTGTGCTGAATTCTCCTCTTATCAGTCTGCCAGCAATTGTTACATTTTCAGTGTGAGGATTTCTATCTCAGAAATCAGCAGTTGCTAAAAATTAGGGCTTAATTTATATATCCTTGTTGATTGTACATATTTAAGGAAATGTTAATAATGAAGATTAAACTAAAAATTGTGCATGTATACATCCTCATCCCCCCCTCCTCCCCTCTCCCCCTACCCCCCTCCCCCCGGCTCTGATTGCTAAACTTTTATCAGCACATACTTCCATTGCTCTCTGGACATGGATTAAGCTCAGCAGGCACGAAGACATTGTCTGACTGAAGACCTGGTGCCTGGAAATTAATAATAACAACAACCACAGACATTTCTATAGCACTTTAAGGTTTACAAAGCATTTGACATCTATCATCTCATTATGTCTCATCCAATATTTCAGACATACTGAGCTCAGGAAGCTTCTTTGACCCCACAATACAAACCCCAAGCTAACAAGTGGGTAAACCTCCAATTAAAGGGCACCCACAACATCTCTGGCTTCCCATTCCAATGACACATAGCTCTAATTGTTAGGAAGTGACTTGTTTTGTTTCGTTTTTCCCTGACATCAAGCTTAAATGTCCCTATTTAAAGGGTTCTCTCTCTCTCTCTCTCTCTCTCTCTCTCTCTCTCTCTCTCTCTCTCTCCTTTCCCTCCCTCTCTGTGTCTCTCTCTGTCTCTGTCTGTCTCTCTCTCTTTTCCCCCTTCTCTCTCTTTTCATTAAATTCTTACAACACTTTCAGCAGGTGAGGAGAATAGCTATTGTCCCCATTTTACAGATTATGAAACTGAAGCTCAGAAAGGTTAGCAGTCTCACCCACAGTCACACAGTTTTGGCAGCTGGAAGTTGCAAGTGCAGCTATTATGTCTCCCTTGAATCATGCCTTCTTTCAGTTAAATATTCCCCATTATTTTTACTGTTCCTCCTATGATAAGTGAGCAAACTTTTATCAGCTATGTTGGTTGCTTTGCATCGTATCTCTGTTGTATCAACATCCTTGCTAAGTATCAAATACAATTCTTTAGGCATGGTCTTATCAAGGTAGAGTTTAGTGTAGCAGCCCTACTACCTTAATCCTAGAAACTATGTATGCATCTCCAAATGCAGCCCAAGATCTTAGAAAGCTTTTTATTATTGTTACTGTCACATCACTCAGCCCAACCTATTAGCTTGTAGTCCAGCAGTTCTCAATCTGTGGGTCTTGACCCCTTTGGGGGTTGAACAACCCTTTCACAGGGGTTGCCTAAGACCATCAGAAAACACATATTTCTGATGATCTTAGGAAGAGAGGTACCACTCCTCTTTCCATCTCCAGGCTGGTCCATCTACATGCAGATATGCCCACATACAAATATTAAAGGGTTGCTGCATTAGGAAGGTTGAGAAACACTGTTGTAGTCCATTAAAACCCTAAGATCCTTTTCGGACAAATTGCTAATTGTGCCTCCCTATTCTTTTTTCTGTGTATGTGTGCTTTATTTTATGCTTTATTTTTTTTCTTAATTAATTTATTTAGTTTTACTTTACAACATTCAGTTTCACAAGCTTTTGAGTTGCAAATTTTCTCCCTCTTTCTCCCCTCTCCCCTCCCCAAGATGACATGCAATCTGATATAGGCTCTATATATACATTCACATTAAACATATTTTCACATTAGTCATGTTGTAAAGAATTATAAGCAATGGAATGAACCATGAGAGAAAAGAAACAAAACCAAAAAGAGAAAGAGAGCAAATAGTATGCTTTGATCTTCATTCAGACTTCATAATCCTTTCTCTGGATGTGGATAGTATCATGAGCCTTTTGGAGTTGTCTTAGCACCTTGCATTGCTGGGAAGAGCCAAGTCTATCAACGTTGGTCATTGCATAATGTGGCTGTAACTGTAAAATGTTCTTCTGGTTCTGCTCCCCTCACTCAGCATCAGTTCATATAAGTCTTTTCAGGTTTTTTTTTTCTGAAGTCTACCTGCACATCATTTCTTCTAGCAAAATAGTTTTCCATTACATTCACAGACCACAACTTGTTAAACCATTACTTAATCGATGGGCATCCCCTCAATTTTCTAGTTCTTTGCTACCACAAAAAGAGTTGCTATAAATATTTTTGTACACGTCGGTCCTTTTCCCATTTGTATGATCTCTTTGGGATACAGCCCTAGAAGTGGTATTGCTGGGTCAAAGGGTACTGTGCCTCCCTATTCTTGTACTTATATAATTGATTTTTTGAATCCTTGTGTAAAACTTTACACTCGTCCTTCCTGACTTTCTCCTTATTAGATTTGAAACTTCATAAAACAAATCTGTTTCTTAAGTGATTAATAAGGGAATATAAGGAAATAATAAGGAAAATAAGGGAGGTTTGGATTCAGTGAAAGGGCCACACTTGAGGACCTAGAAGGTCACATGTGGCTTGAAGGCCGCAGGTTCCCCACCTCACTCTAGAACATTAAGATCCTTTGTTATCCTCGCTGTTTTATCCAGTGCATCGTGTCATCTCAGCTTTGTGTTACCTGAAAAGAGGAAAAAAAAAAGTTAAATTTCACAGTCTAAGATTTAGTCCCTGGAAATCTCCTGCCAGATTAACATCAAAATGCCAATAACTACACTGTAGCTAGTTCTGAATTCATATTTCTTTAGCCCATAATATATTCTTTAGCCCATAGCTATCCATATTTTCCACAAGATTAGTAATTGGGTCCATAATCAAACACTTTGGCCCAATAGTGGTAAACTTGATCTGCAACATCTCCCTGATCTACCAGTGTAGGAAACATGTCAGAAAATGAACTAAGGTCAGTTCTATTCTTGATGAAACTATATGGGCTCTTTGGAATCACCACTTCATTTTCAAGGTATTAATCATCTATCTCTAATAATCTATCCTATCATTTCTCTCAGGATTCAAAGTAATGCCCTCTGCCTTATAATTTTCAGCCTTTATTCTCTTCCCTTTCATGAAAATTGGGACAACCTTTCAACTTCTTGAGTCACAAAGTATTTCACCCAAACTTCACAATCTTTCAAATATCACTCATTATGGGTTAGTGATTATACATGCCCTATTTGTTTGTTTTCAGTGCCTGAGAAATGTGTTTTATTTGGGTCAAATGACTTGAATTCATTAGGGTTACTAAGATTTTCCCTGCCCATTTCCTTACTTATCTTGGTCATCAACTAGCCATTAGCCATTTTTACTTTTTGCTCCCTCACAAAAGTGTATTCTTCCTTTTAGGGAAACCAAAGCAGCATATCAATTAAACAATTCCTCTTTCCTTCTTCTACTGTTAGTTATCTTCACCCATATAAACAAAGTCCAAGCTCTTCCTTTTTCCTTTTCTTTCTCCTAAGTATAAAACAAACCTTTTCTTATTGTAATGCCATGCACGAGCAGCTTCCCAAAAGGATGCTACTGTGAACAGCTTTTAAGGTTCTGATTACACAGTACAGTGAACATTCAATTTATTCCATAACAAATCAAGGCAAACATTCACAACAAATCACAATATAATATTCACAACATTATATCTTATCACAGAAAATCACAATATAGCATTCACAACAGCTTAACATTAGAATGGCCATATAGTTTTTACCAAAGTGGTCACAGTATTAAGAACAAAGAACAAAAGAATAATCATCTGGTTTCCCTAAGGAGGTTTGCCTCCTCGCTCAGTCATTCAGTCATCTCACAATACAATAATCAATCTTCCACTTATGGGACAATCATAGATTAACTTAATCAGTCACTCATCTAGCAATCAGTCACTAAGTATTGTTAATCACTAAATACTGTCATTAGAAAATTACACAAACCCTCCACCTCTCAGTGTCTAGTAAACTTCAATTTCATCATGCATCCAAAAGGAAGCCTTTTCTTCATCTTGACTCAGGGTGGTCTCTCAGATTC
>CM053585.1:76613717-76691172 GCA_028646515.1 Pseudochirops corinnae
GACAATTCTGCTTCCTCCACAGGAGCAAAAATTCTTGATTCTGACTGTCTCTTCTATGGGGCTTTTCTTAAATACACACACATTGGCTTCCAGTCTCAGCCAACACTTTCCTGTTATGTCAGCAACAAGAGACAGAGTTCACACCTTCTGTTTCTTTCACAGAGATCTGATTTGTTACTAAGGGCTAAGTATCTGCTTATTTGACATAACAAAAAAGGGGTCTTCAAATTTAAATTAATTACCATTACACTTATCTTTAACTTTCCTTCTAGCTTCAGTTCATCATGAATATTAATATTCCTGATGCTATTTTTATAGGATCATAGGACAAAGCTTTCAAATTCATTGTCTATTATTTGTTCTTCTATTTTCACATATATATATATATATATACATTCTAAATTAATTGGTGAGCTCTTTGTGTATCCACATTTCTTGTCAGTCATGTTTATTCCTTTTTTAAAACACTTGTCCACCATATATGCATATATATGTGAATATGTGTATGTATATGAATATGTATATATATATATAAAAATGTGTTAAATATATAATAAATATAAGAATATATGCAGATACATATGTATATAAATGTGGTCATACATTAAATAGCATATTCTTAATAATGTCATATAAATTATTTGCTGCTCACAAGTTTTTGCTTTTGCTAACTTGTAGTATGCTTATGCCTACCTTGTGTCTTTTTAGTCCTCTGTGTTTTTTGTTTTTTTTTTGGTGTTGTTATTTTAATTCTTCTGACATCATAATGTTATAGTATTCTCTACTATATTGAGAACAGAAGAATATTGAAAGTTTATTGTTTTAAAGAGATGAGCTTCATGTACTGACAAGCAATCTGCCAGATGTAATCCAGATTGATCTTATCCTAATAATTTTTTTGCTCGAATTATTAATTTATCTGTAGAACTTCGCTAGAGTTCTATTACAAATCCAAGGCTAAATCTCAGCAATAGATACTCTCTAAATTCAAACATTCACTGATGTTTAAGTCAGTAATGTCAGGTCAGTTTTTACTTTAAGCCTTCCTGCTATATTACTGCCAGGTTGTGTAGGCAAGTTTATCTTATTTCTCCAATTTCTAAAAAATTAGCATTCATGGTACCCCCTAAAGGACAGTGGATGGGTTATCTGTATAGAAACCTAGGCACAAGGTCTCTAATTTCTGATATTTTTTTTTTTTTGGCGTTGTAAAGTATTTTAAAAATCACAATATTGAAATTTTTCAAGAACCTTGATTAAATCTACATAGGAACATGGGCCTCCTCTGGAGGAAATAAGACTCAAATGATACTTATTCCATGACTTTGACTTAAAATTTAAGTAAGCTAAAGAATCAAGTTTCAATTCCATAACATCATGGTTATTATATGAACTCATCAGTTGATATCCTTAATATGAATGGTATTCATACCAATCCTATTTAATTATTAAGACTCATTAAACTAAAAAATTACATTATATTTTCCCTGTAACCTTAGTAAAAAACAGTTTGAATTTTGGATATACTTTATATTCTCCCATTTTGGAAGTGTAAAGATAGTAAAGTGTTTGTGTGTGTGTGTGTGTGTGCGTGCATGTGTGTGTAAGTATTGATGATGGTAGAGACATCTGAGAGGGGATGAGAAGCAAAGAAGTGAATTTAGGCTCAATGTCATGGAAAAGAAACTTCATAATCTGACCTGTCTAAAAGGAGGGGACTGTCTCAAGAGGCAGTAGGTTTCCCTTCTCTGATGTCTTTATGTGGAGGCTGAACAACCATGACCACTTGTCAGACATGCAATAGAGTAGATTAATTTTCATGTATGAGTTGGATGAAATGCACACTGAGATCCCTTCCAACTCTCAAATACTGTAATTCTATGATTCTTTGAAATGGTCTTAGGGAGATAAGAAAGTGAAAAGCATCCATAGCATCTTCCATCCATTAAACCTGGGTTCCATCCTAAACTCTCTTTTCTACATTCTGTCCCCTTTCTATCTCACTCATTTCTATATTTTCTAATCAGCTCTTTGCAGAGGACTTCCAAACCTATATTTGTACTCCCACTCTCTCCTCATGGCTCCAGTCTTATGTTTCCAAGTGTATGTTTGATATCTTCATAAAGATGTTCTCATAATATCTTAAATTAAACACATTTAAAACTGAGCTCACCATCTTCCTACTCCCTCCTATACCCCAAAGCACTTACCTTTCCTCCAAATCCTTTATATTGATGATACCACCATCTTCCCAGTAATCCAGACCCTTAATTTCAAAAGCATTTTTCACTCTTCCCACTTTTTATCTTCATTCAATATGTGGTCAATTCCAATTGATCCTCCCTCCAAAATACCTATTATGCCAATCCCCTCCACTCACCTTCCACTGTAACCACTTTCATTCGGTCTCTTATCTCTGCTTATGTATAGAAGAATGCTGTAATACCCTCTCAAGTAGCTTTCTTGACACCATTCTCTTGCTCCTTTAACCATTCCTCACATCCCTGATCAATTATTATTCCTACTGAATTGATATATTGCTGTCTCTTATCCTAGGGTCCACAGATCTGGAAACATATTGCAATGGGTCCCCAAACTTGGATGGGAAAAAATTACATCTTTATTTTCTCTAACCTTCAATTGAAACTTAGCCTTTCCTTCAATCATGAAATCACTTTAAGCATTATTCTGAGAAGGGCATGGCACTAACATGATTAAGAATTTCCATCCCAATATAGGGATATTTAGAGCTGAGAGATCTCAGAGATTATCTAATACAAGACCCTCATTTTCCAGATGAGAAACTTGAGGCTCAGAGAGGTAATGACTATCACAGGGTCATGTGAACTCAGATCCTCTGATGCCAGGTCCAGTGCTCTTTTTATTAAACCCTATTCTGTCCCCTCTGTGGTCACTGTCACTCCTCCCCTGAAATGATTCCCTATTGCCTATTACATAAAGTAGAAAATCTTGATCCTGACATTCAAGGTTCTTCACAATCTGTCTAAAAGCTATCTTTCTAATCTTGTAGCGTATTATTCTTTATCAGCTTTCCTGTCCATAATCTAAAGTCATCCTGCCCTTCCCTATTTCTTTGCCTTGGCTCATGTCATCTTCTATGCCTGCAACAAACTCCTCCACATTATCCTCTTTTCAGATCCCTTGGTTTCTCCTAGACCAATTTAGGTGCCACATCCTCCTGGAAGCCTTCTCTCCCTTAAATCTTATACTTTGAGATCTCTTATTTGCATTTATTTTATACTTCCTTATATTTTAGATATTAGGAATATGTCTTCCCTTATCCTAATTAGATTATTTGTTCTTTGCAAGCAGGGAGTCTATAACATCTAATTTAATATCTCAATCATCTACCATGCTGCATTACATATAATATGTGCTTAATAAGTGTTCTTTGAATGAATGAAGGCCTGATGGAACAGTTACATGGCTTAAACTTGAGGTCCTCTAAGAAAACTTTTCTTGCCATTACCAAAACCACCTCCCCCTTATAGCACTATCCCTGTACCCATAGAAATAATATTTCTCTTTCAATCTCTTCTTCTAATTACAGGATATTAGAGCTAGAAGGATCTTAGAAATCATCTAAGAATAACAGTTGACATTATCTCATTTGATCTTTACAGTGGCCCCATGGGGTACTACAGGAACAAGAAATTCAGGCTGAAAAAGGATAAATGTCAGAAGCCAGACCTGAATCTGAATCTCTCCAACATTTAAGTATCATTCTCATGTCATGTCTATCTAGTTCACTCATCTCATTTTACAGAGAAAGAATTGAGATCTGGTCAAAGTGATAAGGCCAATATAATGTACCTAATTAGTCAAAACAAGAAGGAGGCATGGCAGAGTGGCTAACGGGCTGACTTTGGATTTAACAAGACCTCGATTCAAATCCCACTTCCTCAATCTAGTTATATCACTAAGAGAAAATCATTTAAGTTCTCAGTGCTTCAGGAAATTCTTGAAATAAATTACAGATATGTTGCCAGTCTTCATGAATCAAGGGGGTTTCATAGCGTAGAGTTCCCAGCATGGACAAAGTTATCAATCCAGAAAGAACATAGCAGCAGAACTAGAACCTCATCCCCAGCCTTCAAGTCCAGTCTTCTTTCCATTTTTGTGTTGTGATCTATAGGACCATGTCCCTCCAATTTATGAAGTAGAATGTTTCTTTCACTCCAAACCAATCTTAGCAGCACACATTGAGTTTATGCTGTGTGAAAGCACAGGTCACTGGGTATACCAGAAATCAGTCCAGGTTTTGCCCTTTGGGATTTCTTTTTCATACACATATCCAAAGGGGGATGTTTGAAGGCTATATATATATATTCCCTGCAGTTGTAGCCATAGGACTCCACTGGCACATTGCCCATCAAAAGAATAAATAGATGATTCACCCTCTATGCTCTCTGTTCTCTCAGAATATATGTTATGCCTCTAACAAAATTCCATATATTATGCCACTTGGCACAAATGGGTCATAGCATCTGCAGAGTGGTTATAAGAGTTACAAGATGTCATGATGGTGGCATTTGGGTTACTAGGATATTTTGGCTGCATGGATACAAATAGAAATGTCTAGATAATCTTAACTGAATAAATATTCTACTAGACAGGAGAGGTAGTACTGAATGATATCATTTTGGAGTTGAAAGGGACTTTAGGAAACATCTTACCCAAAAATTGAGATGAAATTGAGGACTAGGGACATAAAATGAATTTCCCAAAGTTGGAACAAGTGGCAGTGTCAGATTTTAATTTAAGCAAGAAGATGAATAGAAATTGGGATTCAGAGTCAAAATTGGCTGTGTTCAAATCCTGTCTCAAGGTTCTATGAACCTGGGCAAATCATTTAAACTCTATGCTACCATTTGCTCATCCTCTCAAAGTGTAGATGATAATTATGAGAGGATTATTTTGAGGATCAAATTAGATAATATATTATAGTACTTTGCAAACATTAAAGTGCTACACAAATGCTATCATCATTATAACAAAAATTATTATTATCTGAAATTCAGGGATCTTTCCACTACACCATGCTGTTGCTTATAACCTTAACACACTGAAGAAAACAAGGAGAACTGCAACCCACTTTTATTTTCAGCGTATTTTTTGGTATCCAACAATTTTAGAAAGCCAAAGGCCAGAATAAAGGTACTCATTATTCAAACTGGGGACCCAATAGTAATGAATCTCTGTATTCCCTGTAGCAGAGTAGTGAGGCCAGATTTAAAAGTCAGGGAAAAACATGAGGTGGATACCAGAGAAGATAGAGTTTGTGATTTTTTATGAGATTTCGGCTTCCTTGCTGAGTATTCATGGGTTCATCTCCAGAACTCTGTTAAGGTCCAGAAAGAGACCTTTAGAACAGGAACAACAAATGGGCCAAGATTGGCCCAGAGTGGCAACCATGGAGATCAGTGGTTAGACAGCATATTTACCTAATCTAGTCCTAGAGACCAGTTAGAAACTTCTTTTTCAATAAATAATTATTGAGGACCTATTAAGTTTAAAGCACTAGAGTTATGGATCAAGATCTGAGCAAACCCTTCCAAGGAAGGCAATAGAATGTCCAATGGGTAAGGTTAATGTTAAAGGCTATGAAACCTAAGTGTGGCAATGGTAAAATTCTCTCTCAGTGGAGTTATACCCACAATTATTATGAACCTTCATTTACTCAGCATAGAATAGTATCTTAAAGGTCAAAGTAACCCTAAGAAAAGTCCCTTGGAAATTTATTTCCCTTTCTTTTTTATCTAAGACTGTAACCCAATACTCCAACAAATCTGTTATTTCATCAATGTGAAGATTCCAACCAGTAATACAGATTGGAACCCATCCATGCCTGCCCCTACAGTCACTCAAATCCATGTCTTTGCATGCATTCATCACAATGGCATCCATCCATTATGTTTAGGACTTCTTTTAGGGTCTCAGTAAATCAGTTGTTATCTTTCTTTCATACAACAGGCTTTTAAATATTTGAAGACAGCAATTGTATCCTCAAATAGTCTTTCCCTTTTCATACTCCTTCAGTTCCTTCAATAAACACTTTTGAGACAAGACTTCCAGTTCTCCTTCCACCCTGGTTACCCTCATGTGAACTCTATTTCAGTTTGCCATTATCCTTCCTGAATGGGGCACCCATAACTAAACTCATTTCAAATCAATTCACTGCAACAAACATTTATTGCAGTGATTTAGATATGTTCTGACCATGTCAAGTTATGGGGAAATAATTCTCTCTTTTCTGCACTCTATGATTCTACAATTTTCTTAATGAAGCCTTGCACTACATTGAGGCAGAATTTTGTAGTGGATAGTGTCCTCAGAGTCAAGAGGACCTCAGAGTCAAGTCCCAGCTCTGACACATATTGGCTGTGCAGTCCTGGGCAAATATTTTTGGCTCTCAGTACCCCCAGCCAATTCTCTTAGACTAGAATTTGCAAAAGTTGCTGATCTGCATTGATACAGAGTTCAATTATCAGGAGCTCTCTATAAATGATCACATCAAGTCAACAAGCGTTTATTAACCAATAAAGCTCTTTCAATTTTTGTGCCATATGTGACTCATGTTGAACTTCTGGGGTCTTTATGAATTCTTATCTAGTCACACATTCCATTGCCCCTTCTATATTTGGACAGTTTATGTTTCAAATCCAAGTATAGAGCTTGATATTTATATCTCTTAAATTTCATCTTATTTGGTTTAGCAATTTGTTCTAGCCTATAATCTTTGTCTTTATCTAGGTCATAGATAAAAATGCTGAACTGAGCTGAGCTATAAAACAACACGTATTCCATGGTAGACTGGTAGAATCATCCCAGGAACAATATAGAAGGATAGAACAATGAATAATTTGCTGTTTGTAATTCCATCATGAATTAAGTAAAGCATTATGGAAACCCTTCATGTTCCAGAACACTCTGGATGTCCCCTTCTCAGACACACTTTCTTTGCTTTCCCTTAGACAGGAAAATGAGAAACATGGTTTGCCACTTAGCCAGCATATCAGATTTCTCACGGACACCAACTGCTATTTAGTGATCTACATGTTTCCCACAACGTGGATATGCTGAATTGATTCATATTGATTCTCCCATTTCCAGACACACTAGTGTCATAACAATAGTAAGCCAACATTCAGCCACACTTCGTTTTGTAGTCCAGTTATTTATGGTGCCAGTGTGTGCCAATGTTGGATGGTGAGAAATCAAAGACCCTGTCACAATAAAGCTGAGTTGCAATTATCCAGGCGACTTCATTAAGAGTCTCTTGCACCATGAACAATTATTAGCTCTCTGGCTTCTGAAGTCTGAGTGTTTCCATCTGAGCCCATCTTTGGTAACTGGAAATTTACATCTTCTTCTACTGATCTGCACCTCTACCAGTTTTGACCTGTTTTTACCACTGAAATGTTTATCAAATATCTATCATTTTGAGAGGGTATCTGCCCTAGATTCATAGAAGCTCTGAAATGTTATTTTAGGCCAGTCATTCAGACTTTAGATGTTTGAGAAAAGCATCACCAGATTGAGAGAGAATTCAAATTTGTAATTCTCAAATTATTTTCCCTTTGCCAATGCTAAGGACCTTTAAATCCTGCAAAATGAAAATATAAAAATATGTTTCTTCAGTTCAAACTGCAATTATGAAATTCATTGTGAGGCTTTGGTACATTAATAGTGATAGATTTGTGTCTGTCTCATAAAGGATTTGGGGGGGGGGGCCCTTTATTTAGCTGAACTGAAATAAAGAAAATGTCACATTCTTTATGTAACCCTAGCCCCGAGGTCCACTGGGTATATAACTTTCTCTACATTGGTGGAAATCAATGCCCTACACCTGCATGAAGAGCAGAGCAGAATTGGTGAGAGGGGAAAAAAGAGAGATGCAATCTCTTCAGTCTTTGTCAGGTTCTTCTGGTGTCTAGCATTAGGAGAGAAGATATGAGAGGATCCCAACCTCTCTTCAGGAACATGAAGAGAAAAATCCCTTGGAAGAAGCTGACTTGTAGAACTATGACGTTCTCAGATTGCTACACTAGAGACTTGGCTGCACTGCAGCCCTATCTTTTCCTCTCACCCCTTTTCAAGGGAATTTCAGTTTCCTTTTTTGTATTATCTTCCCCATTAGGATATAAGCTTCATGAGGTCAGAGACTGTATCTATTTTTGCTTGTATTTTTATTATACTTGGTACAGGATTTGGCCCATAGTGTAATGGCCAGGAGTAAATGCTTCACAAATATTCAAGTAACAGAAGGAGTATCAGATCACCACCACCCAACTGATGCACCACTTTCAAAAGCTTTCTCTGTTTTTTGACTCTGTCTACACGCTACAGAATTAATGTCACCAACAATTGTCTGATTTCCTAGATCAGCAATGTTTTGCAATAGTGACTACCTAAATGCATACACATATGTAGCCTGGAATTAGAAAGTGGCTCTGGGATGCTTTTCTGGAGGCTATAGGGTGTACATCATTGTTAGCATGTTGTCTCTTTTAGACAGTCAGGTCCTTGAGATTGGGGACTATATTTTACCCCTCTTTGAAAGCCCAATATTTAACATAGTAGCTGATATACTAGGCACCTAATACATGTTTACTGACAGATTGAATGACTGTCTACACACAGGTTGCTAATGGTTTTTTTTTATTTTGGTTCTCTTGATTCACATTAAAAAATAATGTTTTAGATAAAAATAGGTTTATGCTCAGATAAACTCTTTATCCCTCTTTGTCAGGATATAAATTCCACCAGGAAAGCCACTCCACTGAAATATCACTATCTACCACCAAAACTTTGATCAGTGTCTGATATTGAGCCATTTGGGATTCATTCCTTTGGGTTAGGAAGCCTTTGGGGTCTATTTAAAAAGAAATACTCCCTGGGAGGAATAACTAATTAAGACTTAGTTACACTTTGGGAAATTAGTTGAGAATAGAGGAACTAGATACACTAGGAATGTCAGGGAGAAGGTGATTCAGTTTTCAGAAGGGTGACATACTCCAAAATGCTCCTTTTTCCATGCAGATGTAGGGCACTGCCTGATCCTTACGCATACACACACACACACACACACACACACACACACACACACACCACTATGGACAGAGAATGAAAAATTATGGCCATAGCTGATTAATGGAATATCTCCCACATCCACTGTAGGCTTTCTTGTTTAAAAACAGAGGCATAAAAACCAGTGTGGAGCACAGATGTCTTCCGTCTATACCCTAGTTTGCTTCCTTCCAGATACACTGGAATATTTCTCACGTGAAGTTTCTAAATGTAACTATTGCCAAGAGACTCCCATTGGATTAAGTTCTCTTGGGAAATCTCATTGTTTCTGTACGTGTGTATGTGTGTGTGTGTGCGTACATGTCTGTGTGTCTATCTCTTTATGTTCCCTGCTTGTTACAGCAGTCAGCGTCTATGCATCAGCTTTCCTCAAGGGAATTTGTTTGTCATTGCCTGTCTCAAAGAGGGAGCCCCAATAATTGTAGGAAGAGAGACAAGAGACAAGAAGAGCAGGACAAGATGAGAGAAAGCACTTTCTCATGCTCATTTCCCAAGCTGAATACAGAGGCTGGTGCGACACAGCTGGGATCTGGCAGGATCCAGACTATCAGTATCAGAGAGGCGCCTGTACCTTTCAATTTACTGCAGAGCCCAGGGCTCCTTGTGAAGTTAACATAATAATATATATCATTCTCATCATTATTGCCCAGAAGAATCAGAAATGCATTCTGATATTTCTCTTGCCCCATCCATCTTCATGCAGTGACCATTTTTGAGAGACTCATTATGGGGATACATAACAAGTTGCAAGTTCCCCCTGATTATAACAGAAGGGCAAGGAAGGGCAGAGATGTTCTTTCCTGCTCAATGATCCATGCAACCCAAGCAATATCCATTGTAGGCAAATTCAAGACAGAGATAAGTTGAGACGTACAGCATGGCAGCTCTCTTAAATGAATTTAGTTCAGGTTCAATTGAGGTGATCTGTGAAAATGTGCTCCAAAAATGTTTCTCTTCAGTATTGGGGATACTGAATCATTGACAACAAATGAGTTAGTACTTTGGATAAATGTTTCTATTAAGATCTTATAATTTCATAGTCGTCAGTCTAGGGCCTCTAATGAGCTTTTTGAAACTGTGAACACCAAATGCTTTTTCATATTCTTGGGAATTTATTAAGGATAAAAAGACTACTTTATTCTACTTTTTTTTTTCTAACTACGTTCAGCTGCTTAGTGAACTGGTTCAAAAAAGACCAGCCATTTTAAAAGAAATGTGTTAATATTCCAAATTTAAAATTATTGTTCTTAATGACAAAGAGACATGACATTGGGAATAGAGATGGAGATGTTCTTTCTGGTAGAACTTGGTGATTTGGCTTTCAGTCTGCTATAAGAAGAATTAGGTTACTGAATTCCTCGATTTAATACTACTTTTCAGCCCACACTCTATTGAAAACTATGCTTCAGAGAGGTGATCCAAATGAATGATCATTGATTGCTTGCCTCATAACTGGCTTCCCAACATTGAGTCTCTCACCTCTCCAATTCATCTGCTAGGTAGTTTCCAAACTGATATTCCCACCTCTGATCAAGAAGCTTCATTGACTCTATGTTGTCTTTAAGATAAAATACAAATGCCATTGACATTTAAACCCTTCACAGTCTGGATCCTATCTACTTTTCCAAGCTGATGAGGGATTTCTTCCCTTCACAGACTTCACTCTTTAGCCAGATTTGCTTACTTATAATTCCCTATATACAACATTACATTTTCCACCTCTGTCTTTTCACGGAATCTCTCTCCTCTGTACCTGAAATTTTTTTCTCTTCTCTTCTCCTCTTCTGGGAACTCTTATCTCACTTTAAGGCTCAGTTCAAACATCACTTCCTTCAAAAGACACTCCATATTCTACATTGTTTAGTGCTATAATAGGAATGAAATCTGAATTTCCCTCTCTCAAATTGCTACGTTTTTATTTTGTCCCTATCCTAGATTTATGACTGGCAACATTTATCCCCCTTAGTAGAATGTAAGGTTCTTGGGGGGCAGGGAATATCTGACTTTAGGATCTGTATTCTCAGCACCTAATGCAATGGTTGGAATATAGAACAGATTCAATACATGCTTGCTGGTTGATTAAGAGATGAGTTGCAATTGGCCATTTGGGCATACATGCCAGAAGAGTGATACAGCACAAGGACCATCAACCTTGACATATAGAATCCTTACTACTGTTGTTGTTGTTGTTTTTCAGTTGTGTCTGACTTTTCATTACCTCATTTAGGGTTTTCTTGGCAAAGAAACTGGAGTGGTACACCATTTCCTTCTCTAATTCATTTTATAGATGAGGCAAACAGGGTTTAGTGACTTGCCCAGGGTCACACAGCTAGTAAGTGTCTGAGGCCAGATTTGAATTAAGGAAGATGAATCTTCCTGACTCCAGGCCCAGTGCTCTGTTCATTGGCCCACCTAACTTCCCTGTCTTGGCTTAGTTGTAGCTCTAATCCTATTTCTGTGTGCAATTCATTCATTCCCTTTATGTCCTAATTTTCTATTCTGTAAAAAGAAATTATAATGCCTATTCTGCCTGCTCCAAAATAGCAAAGGCAAGATGAGATAGTTGATTTTAGGACAATAGGACTGAGATTTAGAAGGGGTCTAACTCCTTTAAAAAAATGACAAAAAGGGATCCAGAGAGATGAAGTCACTTGTTTAAGGTCACAAAGCCAATAAGTAGCAAATCTGAGATTTGAAGCAAGGCATTGTGATTCCAAATCCAATTTTTCCATTCTCTAAATTACCATAGCACCTATCACATGTACCACTAATTCTGTACCTAACGTACACTCTTCCATTTTCACCTAGTTGTTCCCCTACATGTCTGTTGCCTGTCTGCCCATTGAGACTGGTAATTCAAGACAAGAAGTCAACAAGCATTTATTAAGTGCTTGCTACATGCCAACTATGGTGCTAAGTGATAGAAATGCAAATATAAGCAGAAATATAGACAGTCTCTGCCTTCAAGAAGCTTACATTCTGAAAAGCTGAGGTGGGAAGAATACAAGATGGTCTTTTAGTGGGGCAAGATTAAAAAAAAATAAAGAGGTACAGAATATTTACATTCTTGAATCTTTCTGAATATTTTCTCTTTTTCCCTTCTGAACTTCTATTTCATACAGATTATTCAGATTTATATCAGAGAGAGAGAGAGAGAGAAAGAGAGAGAGAGAGAGATGGATAGATACAAGGTAACATTGTAGTGGAGGTCACTAGTGGCTCAAGTGATCAGAAAAGGTCTGATAAAGAAAATGGTTCTTGATCCAGGGATTCCAGAGGTGGGGAAGATGAGGGAGAATAATCAGTGAAAAAACAATGAGATAGTAATACAGATTATACAGATTTCATACATACTTATTATGATGTCACATCCCCTACTACCCTATTAGGCTGTCTAATTCATTCCTGAAAGGCCCTCTTCAAAATTTCTAACAAGTGGCCCTCCAGTTTTTCCTTTAAAACCTCCAATGAGATTTTTAATAGTTTCTTATATAATCTCTCTCCCTCCAACTTTTTCCCTTCCAATCTGGCTTACATTCCATTTCCATATTACCTTTGCTTATACACAGATGCAATCAAATTACTCCAAAAGTCAGTTGCTTATGATTATCTACAAAAAAACCAAATTCCCTGCCCCTACATTTAAGACTCTACTGTTGAATTTTAGCCTAACTTTGCAATCTTTTATCAGATTTTCCCCCTTCACATACTGTATGCTCCAGACAAATAAGATTATTTTTTGTTATATAAGTATACCCAGGCATCTCTAGCTGTTAAGCCTTGGTCTGTACCATTCCTTATATCTGTGTTAATCTTGCATGTCTCTGTGTATTAAAGAACAGGTAAGGTTTCAAGAACCATCTCAAATGCCCTCTTACCCAGAAAGCCTTCCTGATCCTTCCATTCAAAATATTTCTATTTTTGAGTCACTCTGAGTATCTTGTTTCTAATTCTCTTCTGAGCTTCTTTTCTAGTTTGTATAGGAGTTATTTATGGCAATATCTGCTTCCCTCTCAGACTGTTAGCACAATAATGGTAGACATTATTTCTTAGTTTGTGTTTTGTATCCTCAGAGTCCAGCAAAGGGTCTTATACATTCATGTGTGTAAAATTGATATTAAATGGATTTTTATTAGGCTAAAGATTTTCTTTTCTAAAATGTGAAGGTTTAGGTAGAATTTTTCAGAGTGTTCTTGGTATTCTAAACAAGAAATGGGTTGCTATGAAATTGATTCTTTGATATATCAATCAACTTAGTTAGCAATTATTAAGTGCTGCTGTGGCTGGATAGTATAGTAGATGCTAGAGATAAAAAGACAAACCTGAAATAATCCCTGATCTCAAGGAACTTGCATCCTAACAGATAATAGAACACACACACACACACACACACACACAGAGCGAGAGAGAGAGAGAGAGAGAGAGAGAGAGAGAGAGAGAGAGAGAGGAATAGGTACATAAATAGAAGGAGAGTAGAGAGAGAGAGAGAGAGAGAGAAAGAGAGAGAGAGAGAGAGATGGATAGATACAAGGTAACATTGTAGTGGAGATCACTAGTGGCTCGAGTGATCAGAAAAGTTCTGATAAAGAAAATGGTTCTTGATCCAGGGATTCCAGAGGTGGGGAAGATGAGGGAGAATAATCAGTGAAAAAACAATGAGATAGTAAATGGAATTTTATGTGCAACATTACAGCATATGTGCCAAAATGGCTAAATAATAAAGTGTATGGAGAGGAAGTAGTGTGTAAGAAGGTAGTAAAGGTAGGATAAGGCCAGGTGATGAAGAGTTTTAAATACTAACTAGTGGTATTTATATTTGATCCTAGAATTAATAAGTAACCACAGGGGGTTATTGAGTGGGGTGGTGACAGGGTCAGAACGATGCTTTAGAAAAATCACATTGGTGTCTGTGTGGGGGATGGATTGCAGAAGGGAAAGACCTGAAGCAATTAGAAAGTTAGTGGTCTGCTACAACAACGTCTACTACCAAAAAGATTAATTGTTCCTCCTTCAGTATATTTTTCACTAGGTAACTATAATGAGATAGTGATTTTAAAAATAACATGGGGAAAAGTTTCTTACATCCCAGGACTCACCACTTCTAGTGAAGATCATATTGAATTTCTCAACAGTCAGTGGTCTTACCAACTTTTTGGCTGTGAGTGGAAGGAAAATAATCTGTGACTAGAGTACTGGTTTTCTCACTACTTTGACACTGCTGATAATGACCGATGTTGCATCTTCCCTGAACGCCATTCTTTAAAACATTTCACTGCATGGTCAGGGGACATCACCACGGGAGCCTCTGTTGCAAAGAAATCAAATCTTTTATTTGCATGTATTCTTTCAGTACATAGGAACCCTAAATGCTTGATTAGTTGTGTTGTACAGAATGCTGGGCATATAGATGGCTTTGCTTCCCCCTCCCTAGTCATAGTTCATCCATTTCTGGGATGAATCTTAGGAACTGTCCAACAGCTTCCAGGAACTGCACAATGGCTTGAAACAGAATTTGAAAAATGCTGTTCTCTGCCAAACTTGAAGGGAGAATTTCAAGCATAGTGTAATTACCCAAAGAGAGATTTTCTTTGTTTCTTTACTTTTTGTCCTTTCTAAGTTCATTTTTCTTTCTTGGAATGTGCGTGTCCCTGCTTCTGGGATTTTGAAAAAGTCTCATTCACTCATAGGGGGCTTAGTGGGCACAAAAGAAGAAGGGACAGAGGTAGGAATAGGGTATCAGAGAAAGGTGCAGGTCATCAGAAAATGTCATTTGGTCTATTCTTTATGATATAGAGCTGGAAGGGACATAAGAGACAATCTATCCAAGTCTCTCCTTTTACAGATTAGATTCACTCCAATCCAACTCAAAGGCACTGTGCTAGGTGCTAAAGACATGCTAGGTCCACAAAGAACTAAATACAAAGTAATTTCAAGAGGAAGAGTGGGTTTTTAAGTTTGTAATCAGAGCATATCTTGTGTAGGAGTCAGCACCTCCCTGAGCTGTACTTTGAAAAAAGTTGGGAATTCTATAAAGCCAGGGAAAGATGGGAGTACAATCCAAATGTGGGGATCACTTACGAAAAGGCACAGAAGCAGAAGATAGAATGACACATGTGGTGAACAGCTAGCAGTCCAATGGGAATGGAAGAGAGAGTGTAAATCTATTGATAGCATTAATCAAGCACCTAATATGCGTCAGACATTATGCTAAGCATCAGGGATACAAAAACAAATGTGACATAATTCCTGCCTTCAACAAGCTTATATTCTGATAGAGGATTTATTTTTACATCTATACATGTATGTAATATGTACATATATGTGTATATAATATATTTACACATATATTACATATTTACACATATATTTACATATTTAAATGTACATATTTACATATTTACACATATATTAGGAACATTAATTACAATGTGTTTGGGGTGGGAATGTACTAGCTATTGGGGAACATAGGAACATATTTACACATATATTAACAACATTAATTACAATGTGTTTGGGGTGGGAATGTACTAGTTATTGGGGAGATCAGGAAGGGCTTAACATAGGAGGCCAGGCTTGAGCTGAGACTTGATAAATGCAATGGTTCTGAGATTTATAGGTGCTGAAAGCAGGCACGCCATCCGGGCATAGAGGAAAGCCAGTACAAAGGCATCAAGAGAAGGGATTGAGCATCATGTGTGAGAAAGTCAAGGAGGCTAGTAATATGTCAAAATGCTTATATGGAGAAAACTAATACATAAGAAGACTGGAAGGATAGGTAGGAGCCAGGTTGTGATGAGATCAAAATGCCAAATAAAGGAGTAAAATTGGGTCATTTTAAATAATCCTAGAAAGATAGGTGGAAGTCAAGTAGAGGGCAGCTTTCAATGCCAGGCTGTCAACTTATTATTTTATCCTAGAGACAATAAATCGAAATGAGGACTGAGGACCAGGAAAGGAAAAACTTTCCCAAAATCAAACGAGTAATAAAAAGATGAGCCAACATCTGAACTCAGTTCTTTTTATTCTAAATCTTTCCAGCAAAGCAGACAGCCTCCATATAAAAATGGAGAAACTGAGATCAAATCTTCCCTAGTTCAGCCAGGGATTAAATGAAGAATTCATACTTCTCAATAGGCTGTTTAGTTTACTGGACTCAAGAAACACAGTGTCGATTCCATTTTCATCTAGAAATTTCCAAGTACGTAATTCAAATGATTTTGTGTTGCCAACTATCTCTTGAGAGCCTAGCTCCTGGGTTTTCTTTCCACCATCCCCACCCTGCCCTTCCCAACACTAAACAGGCCCATCTACTATAAAGTAGATTTGTAAGAGAAGATTTATAGGCATCCCTTCCCACAGCATGGGATTTGTGCTGAAGAGTCATTAAAATCAGATATATTGGTAAAAGCAACAAACTCTAATTGATCACAGGGAGCAGGAATATGGGGTATGGACCTGAAAGTCGCACAGACACTGGGAAAATGAAGACAACCGTAATTTTCCTTTGTCTCTGATTATAGCCATCTGTGCCTCCCTAGTGAAGCCCCACCTAATGCATTCTAATGGAAAATAGCCTCTTCCCTTGTTTACTTTGGAACACAGCTGTTGTTTTAATTGAGCCTAACAGATAATATGAGTATTGTTGCTTGGTTTTAACCAGCAGTCTATAGTATTTGGAGGAGGTGAGACAAGGGGGAAAAACATTGGTTTTGCTGGAGAATTCTGTAACAGGTCAAAATCCACGTTGACTCATGGTAACAAATAGAAGGCAGGAGGTATTCATCATTCTATTCCACTAGCAATCAGTGTCTTTATTTTTTTTCATCAGTATTTTTAAAATATCAGGCATTCAATTCATTATTGATTCACTTATCAAACATTTACAAAAATACTGATTGTTTTGTACAATGACTAAGGAAGGACTCACTCTGCTTTAGAGCTCACTCAACACTGTACCTTTTGGTAGTTTGAAAGTATGTGGAGATAGTCGCCAAAATGTTCAAAGCCTTTGACACAGGGATCTCAATACTTGGCATATACCCCACCTTGGTTTCTTCATCTGTAAAATAGGGAAGAATAATGTCATCAACTTCTGAGGGTTATTATGAAGTCCAAATGAGAGATGCTAATTACAAAGCACTTAACACAGTGCCTGGAACAGTGTTAGTTCATAACATAACATAATGTTATATGGTGTTAGTTCATAACATAAATGTTAGTTATTATTATTATTAATTACAACTTGTTTTACACTAGCAAAGAACAAGAAACAAAACATATGCTTGTAATTGGGAATAGCTAAACAAGTTGTAGTATAAGAATATAACAGAATGTTTCTCTGCTTTAAGAAATGCTGACTATGATGAATAGAGAAAAATATGGGAAGACTTGTATGAATTGATTGAAAGTAATTAGAACCAAGAAAAATACACACAAGCATGACAACAATGTACATTGAAAGAACAACAGCAATAAAATGATTAAATGATGCTTCAAAATCCTAATGACCAAGTTTAGCCCCAAAGAAGAGATATAAGAAACTACTTCCCCTCCCCCTTTCTTCTTTGCAGAGGTTAGGACTCTGTATATGGAACACTGAATATTTAATGTCACAATTTTTGTTTGTTTGCCAAGATGATAGTTAGATGCCAATGTGACATGAGCAGCTACTATGAATATACATATATATTTTAAGAATCGAATCACATAGTATGATAAGCACTCTTCACTCAAAACTAAACCAGTACAACATTTATTCTGCACACTAGGACAAGATAAAATATCATTACAGAAATATAAGAAAACAAAGTTTAACAGAGTAACAGAAATATTTACACACATCACCAGATGGGGAGCACCGAGATTTGAAGTGTCGTCCAGTAAGCAAGCTCCACCCCCTCCAAGCAAGCCCCAGTAAGCAAGCCCCCCAAGCAATATTAATCCCTCTCAATATATGTGGTTTTCAAAGACTTTGCACCTGATTGACTCAGTGCCAAAAAGGCATGAAAACCCATGTGGCCCAGCACCTGATTTGTTCTGCACCAGAGCTCTATTGAGACTCTGCACAGGATGTTCACAGATGTGAACTGGGCCAGAGTTCAAAGGAGTAAGACATCTATGATTCATAAGGTAGAATACCTGTGTACCTTTAGACCTGGGAACATGGCCCCTGTTCCAAGGAGAAAAAGGGAACACATGTAGTCATACAGGTCTATTAATGGACAGGAAAGATCTTACATTCCATTAACCCTTCAGAGAGTTTGACTGAAAATTTTTCCTGTTGTACCTTGCTGTAAAGTATGCATCTTTGGGAAGAGAAGGAAGGAAGAATATATTGGGAATTTGGAAGTGATGCAAAAATCAAAATATATTACCAATTGTTTTTTTATCATGTAGACAGACACATGTACCTTTTGTTTTTTCTCATTTTAGCAGCTATCTGGTAAGTTCTCCTTTCTTCCACTATGATACATGTCATGTTTTAGGCTCAAGGAGTTTTCAGTTTCTTTACTTCATACTTCATGCTTCCAGAATGATTACTTTTTACACAAGAAATTCCACATTACTTTTTTGGGGCTACTTGTACTATTTTACATAGCAAATCAAAGATTTCAGATCATAAAAGACAACTTTGAAATCATCCATACCGACCACCCTTATTATTTAGAGGATGAAAATGAATCCAGAGAAGTATAATGATCTGCCCAAAGTAATCATTATTGAGGGCAGAGTTTGGACATAAACTCAGGTCTTTTGATCACAGACCTAGTCTTCTACCCTCCAGCCCTTATCATTGTTCCTTTGACAATTCAGTTTACATTGATTTCTTTTGACCTAGCAGATTTGAAAGACTGCTTTCAAAATTAGCTCTTCCCAGCAGCCTCCTCTAGTATTTACAGATGTCTCCCTTCTTTTTTTTCCTATTCTCCAGTAATTATTTCATATACTAGTTAGATTTACATACTGAATTAAATTATAGATTTCTTAAGTGTTGACTAGTCAGTTATAGACAGCATCTTCTTCAAGATGGGGCAGGTAGCTGGCACAGTGTATAGAGCTCCAGGCTGGGAGTCAGGAAGAGGCACCTTCATGAGTCCAGATCTGTCCTCAGACACTTACTAACTGTATGATCCTACAAATCATTTAGCTCCCTTTGCCTCAGTTTCCATATCTGTGAAATGAGCTAGAGAAGGAGATGGCAAACGACTCCAGTATCTTTTCTAAGAAACCCCCAAATGTGGTCATGAAGAGTTGAACATGACTAAAACCACTCAACAAAAACAATCTTCTTCAAGGAGAAAAAAGACATAAATGTACTGAGCAAGAGTTGATGAATTATATGAACCATTGAGAACTATTTAAAAAGACACTCTAGAGGAGAGCAGAACCAGGAGAAGTTTGTACACAATAGCAGACAATAATGACTAACTTTGATATACTGGGCTCCTCTGAGCAATGCAAGGTTATATGACAACTCCAAAAAACTCATCCAGAGAAAAGAACTACAGAATCTGAATGCAGATTGAAGCAAACTACTTGCTCTCTCTCTTTTGTGTTTTGTTTTGTTTTGTTCCTTTTTTCTTATTGTTCACTCCACTGATTATAACCCTTCTTTACAACTTGACTAATGTTTAATGTGAAGGTATTTGTAGAACCTATATTTGATTATATACCACCATGGGGGGAAAGGGAGAAGGAGAATGAGGGGGAGAAAATTTGGAACTCCAGGGACTGTGGAACTGAATGTTGTAAACTAAAAGTACATAAATAAATTTAAAAAAAAATTCAACACCAAAAGGATCAAAAAAATAAAAAAATAAATATTTTTTTAAAAATAAAAATAAGAAGACATTCTATTATCTAATCTATATTTCCATTGCAGACTGCTGAACAAATGGCAGACTGATTGATTAACTAGGTGTTGTTCTTATGACACATTAGACTGCAAACTCTGTGAAGACAAAGAGAATGCTTTAAAAACTAATTCTATCTTAAAATATTTAGAATCCCTAATATCCTTCAAAACTCAGCTCAAATGACAGCTATATCCTCCACCACCTAACTGCTAGTGCCTTGCCTTGTATTTATTTTGTATATATTTATATGTATTCATTTGTCTCCTGCAATAGAATGTTTCTCTCTCCCAGCTTGGTTCTCTTCATTAATAGGTGCCTGATGAATGACTGTAGGATTACATCATAGAGTTATAGCTGGAAGGGACCTGGGAGGCCATTGACCTCTACTCCCTCTGCCTCCCCCATTCCATTTTACATCTGAAGAAATTGGCCCAGAAGGATTTAGGAATTCACCCACAATCACAAAGGTAGTAATTAGCAAAGACTAAATTCTTTTATTTGAATTGCATTGACATTGAAATCCTGTGGCTTTTTAGCCTATGTTATGGTTTCCAATCCACGATGATGATTCTAGGACGAGAAGACCCTAAAAATACCACTAGGACAAATGGAATAGAAATAATTCAAAGGACAGAAAACTTTTAAAAAGGGTTTGATGTTATGTAACCTTCCCTCCACCCCCAAAAACCAACAACCCAAAAAAGACCATCTAAGTGAGCAGAGGCAATAAAAGGAAGAACACTAACATTCTCAAGGTTCTAGGATTCTATCTTTGACACAGAAAAGATAGACTTTGTGACATAAAGTAGAAAAAGCAAAAAGAAATGGCTAGATGAAGATTATCTTACCTAGGATTAGTTTAATGATGATGTTGAGTGATTTAAGATTAATGTAGAGTAGTGAATATGAGACAGTACACTATAAAATTTAAAATGGTTTATTACTTTTATATTAATAAGTGATATTACCTAATACTCTGAAAATAGGAATCAATAACACTTTATTTGCCATTAATTTATAAAAGAGACCCATTTGGGGTGATTTATTGACAATCTGGAGTCTAAGTTCCTATAAGAAAATGATAGATTTCTTTTGCAATCTTTATACAATTCCTTTGTAATGAAATGAACCAGAGAGAAGGAGGGAGGGAGGAAGATACACATAGGGAGAGAAAGAGAAAAAGAAAAATGGAGAGTCAGAGAGAGGCGGATAGATATGGAAGGGACAGAGACAGAAACGGACAGAGACAGAAACAGACAGAGACATTCTATTGGGGGAGACAATATGAATAAATACAAGTATATGCAAAATAAATAGAAGGTAATTTTGAGGTAAAGTCACTAGTGGCTAGGGCATAGAGAGAACAAGTTTCATTTAAACTGAATTTTGGAAACTACATATTCTGAGAGTCTGACATGAGAAAAAATTGTGCATCCCAGGCATGAGAGAAGTGGGGGCAGCCTGTGTAAAGGAATGGATATGCCAGAACAGGAATTCTTAACCTTGAACTTTAAAAAATAATGGCAATTGTATTTCAATAAAATTGATTTCCTTTGTAATCCTTGGTATTTTGTTTTAAGCTTTTAAAAATATCATTCTGAGAAGAGGCTCACAGATTTCAGCAGACTGCCAAAAATAGCCATAACCTCCAGACAGAATGTTGTGTGCTAAGATTTGCAAGAAAGTCAATTTGGCAGGACCAAGGTATACTTTAAGGGAAGTAAACCTGGAAAGGTAGATGTCAGGAAGGTTATAAAGGGCTTTACATGCCAAACATTGGGGTCTATATTTGATCCTAGATGTAATCCTCAGAATGGAAGCTGCTCGAGGGCAGGGACACTTTTATTTTTGTTTTTGTATTTCCAGATTTTAGCACAAACATTGGCACATAATGAGAGCTAAATAAATACTTATTTATTGTTGATTGATAGGAAGTCACTTGAAATTATTGTGCTTGGAATTGGAATGATTACATCTTTGATTTAGCAAAATCTGTTAGATAGCTGGGTAGATTGGATATGAAAGAGAATTGAGCCAGGGAGACCAATTAGGAGGGTATTACAATACAGGCAAGAGCTGATGAGGATGTTAACTAGGGTCCTGGTCCTATAAATGGGGAGGAGGGAAAGTATGTTGCATGGTAGAATTGGCAAAACTTTCTTGTGAACTTGCGTACCTGGAATATTGATATTACCCTTGACAGAAAAGGGGAAATTCAGAAGAGGTGTGGGTTTGGAGAGGAATGATAATAATAATAATAAACAATTATTCTTGTCCTTATAAAACAATAATTTAGTGCTTGAAATTTGCAAAGTGCTTTGCAAATCTTAACTCACTGTATTCTCACATTAACTCTGGAAGGTAGGTGCTATTATTATTACCATTTTACAGATAAGGAAACTGAGGCATATAGGGTGACAGTAAGTATTTAAGGCCAGATTTGAACTCAGACCTTATAAATTCCTGGTCCCATGCTCTAACTATGCTATCCGCCACTGCCCTACTAAGATAAGGAGCTTCATTTTGTCTCGATTTAGTTTGAGACATTTTCAGTACCTCCCAATTTAAATGGAGCACTGAATTACACAATCTAGCATTGCTGGTCAGTTATGTCACATGCCTGACTTTTGTCTTTGTAGTCAGACTGCGGGCAAGAATCATCCCCATTGTTACTGCTGTGAAACACTTAACACTAAGCTGGCTACATCCTGTATGCTAATAGATAATATTTGCTATAGAACAGACTGATTCACCGAAGACAGAGTTGATTCTAGAGGAGGGACAATGGAAATTCTTACAAAATATAGATAGCTGTGCTACTGAAGCAGGTAAAAATCATATAAGGGAGGATTATAGCTGCACGTTTATGAGGATCATAGAAATGGTGTTCAATCTGTAGAACATGCACTAGCCTGAAAGACTTGGGTTGCTGACCTTCCAAGTGCACCACAATAGTCACTGATTCAGTCATCCAGCACTAGATACTGTGACAGACAATGGAGATACCAACACAAACACAAATGTAATCTGTCCCCTTTAGATGGGAGAGGGGGCAAATATATACAGATAAGTGAATAAAACAATACAGAGAATGCAGTTATGAAGCAGTATGGGGAGCAGGGTGCTAGACCTCCTGAGGGAAATTAGGAAAGCCTTCTATAATAAGTATTATTTGAATTGGGCATTGGGGGGAGTGAATGGGGAGGATGCTAGGGATTCTAAAGGCACAAATGAGAGAGAACATTCTAGGCATGGGGCGATGGTCCATGCAAAGACCTGGAGTCAGGAGATAGACTGTCACGGGCAAAGAGCAGCAAGCAGGGGAGTAAGGCTGGGATATAGAGTATGTATAAAGGGAGAGCTCTCTAATGAACCTGAAAAGGTAGGATGGAGCCAGATTATAAAGAGGCTTAAATGCCAAAAAAGAAAAAAAGAAAAGGAGTTTGTATCTGATAGTAGAAGGAATAGGGAGATATTTTCAAGGAGGGGAGTGGCAATGTCATATTTGTACTATAGGAATTTCCTTTGGCAGCTATGTGGAAGATGAATCAGAGAGGGAAGAGATTTGAGAAAGTGAAATTGAAATGCTATTCCAATAGCGCAGGTGAGAAGTGATGAGGGCCTGAACATGCCCATGTTTCACTGACCCTTGTAGAGGAAAAAAACCTCATCTGATCCTTCCATTTCTAAAACTCTTCCACATCTAAAACAAAAAAGCAATTTATATTAGGTCCCTCCACTTTCTTTTCTTTCACTATCTTCTTCACTCTTTATAATCTGACTTCTGATCTGATCATTCCACTGACACTATTCTCTCCAAAGTTAATAATGATTTTTTTAGTTGCCAAATCCAATGGCCTTTTCCCAATTCTCATCCTCCTTGACCTTTCTGTAGTCTTTGACACTGTTCATCACCCTTTCCTCCCTAATACTCTCTTCCCTTTAGAATTGCAAGACACCATTCTCTCCTGGTTCTCCTACCTATCTGACTATTCCTTCTTCTCTGCTTTCTTTGCCTGACCCTCTTCCGGATCATAGGGTCATACCCTCTTGCCTATAAGTATCCCTCAGGGTTCTGTCCTCGGCCTTCTCTCCTCCTCCTATACTACTGCACATGGTGATGTCATCTCCCATGGGTTTAATTGCCATCTCTATGTCACTTATATTGCCCAAAGTCTTTGCTGACTTCTAATCTCACATCTCCTACTGCCTTTCAGACATTTCAAACTGTCAGAAGACACATTAATTTCAAAATGTCCAAAATGGAAGTCATAATCTTTTACCCTACCCCCACTCCCGTGCCTTCCCTTCTACTGTAGAGGGCAACAGCATCCTCCCAGTCCGTCAGCCTCACAACCTAGGGGTCATACCGGAGACCTCACTATTTCTCTGCCCCCCTTCCCATATCCAATCTGTTGCCAAGGCTGGTTGATTTCACCTTTGCCACATCTCTCCTATATGCCCCTTTCTTTCCTTTAACACAGCCATTACTCTAGAGGAGACCCTCATCACTTCATGCCTAGAGTATTGCAATAACCTGCTGACCTGGTGGGTCTGCCTGCCTCAAGTCTCCTTTCATTCCAATCCATTCTCCCTTTCACCACTAAAGTGACTTTTTTAATGTGTGGGTCTGATGATGTAACCATCCCCTCACTCAAGGAATTACAGTGGTTTCCTATTCCTCTAAAGTCAAATGTAAAATGTTCTGGTTGGTATTCAAAGTCAAGCAGCACCCTCCTACCTTTCCAATCTTCTTAATACCTTATACCTGCTGCATACTCTTTGATCCATTGATTCTGGCTTCCTGGCGATTCCATGAATAAGATACTTGATCTTTCAGCTCTAGGCATTCTTTCTTACTGCCCTCCACTCCTGAATTGCTATCTGTCCTCCACTCTGACTGCCGACCTTCCTGGCTTACTATAAGTCCCAATTAAAATCCCGCCTTTTCTAGGAAGCCTTCTTCCCCTCTCTTAATCTCAATGTCTTTCCTTCGTTAATTATTTCCTGTTTATCCTGCAAATGCATTGCTTTGTATAGATTTGTTTGCTCGTTGTCTTTGCCTTTATTTTGACTGTTAGCTCCCTGAGGACAGGGACTTTCTTTTGCCTCTTTTCCTGTCAGAGCTTAGCACAGTCCCTGGCACATACTTAATAAACATTTATTGATTGAACTGCCACTTTGTGAGTGGAGAGAAGGGGATAGATTAGGATCAAGTGGCTTTCTCGAGGGTTCAGTAAAGAATACTACCGGTGCTGTTGTTCATATGACATACACAGAGTCACAAACAGGCACAAAGCTCTAAGTAAGGCAAAGCAAGTCAGACTTTGCCCCAGGTCACTGAAACCTTGGGAATTAGATATTTTTTTTTCTCTGATCACTGCTATCCACAAATTTTACTAGTAGACTGTGTTTACCCAAAAGAACATCAGCTCCTTGAGGGCAAGGTAAGTTTGTTTCATTTCTGTCTTGGTATTTCCAGTGCTAAGCACAAAATGTTATTCATTGATCTCTGACTCTTTGTGACCCCACTTGGGGTTTTCTTGGTAAAGACACTGGAGTGGTTTGCCATTTCTTTCTCCAGCTCATTTTACAAATGAGGAAACTGAAGTAAACAGAGTTTAGTGACTTGCTTAGGGTCACAAAGCTAGTGTGTGTCTGAGACCACATTAGAACTCAGAAAGAGGTGTCTTCCTAACTACAGACCTGGTGTTCTATCCACTGTGCCACATAACTGCCCTTTGCACAGAAGAGGTACTTAATAAATAGTTGCTGTTTGATTTACTTCTTGGTCCTTAGCCCATTCCAAAGCTGCTGTGCAATTTGGGCATCCAAGAATCCTAACCCTCAGGGTCTTGTCATCATGGTACCCCTCTCCTTGTGGGATCTGCCTTCTCCCTTCTCTGTCGCAAAAAATTTGGGTTGTTTGTGTGACCCTCCCCATATTGTAAGTATACTTAGGTCATACTTCCTTCTTCATCTGTGCCATCTGTGATTTCCCCACAGATTCCTAGTTATAGATTCAGATAAGGAGTGACCATCACTTTCCAAAGATGGGAGGAACATTGATGGCTTTACAGTTATTTAAAGATACAGTGGGGAGAGAGGAGAAGATATTTTGGTCAGATGGTGGTGAAAAAAAAACCCACCAAAACTGAAGCTCATACATATAACCTATTCGTGCATAAAATGATTAGAAACATAGAATTCCAGGACCCAGAGAGGTAGGGACAGCTCTATGCCCCTTGCAAGCAGGAAGCACTTTCAGAAGCTGAGACCTTTGCCCTTTACCCCAAAGGAATTTGGGTCCCATTTGTTTGAGGAGGGAATGATGAGGTGCAGGCTCTGGGAGCCCCCTTGAGCTCTCCTTGAGTCTTTGAGTTACAGGCTCTGGGAAACCCCTTGAAGTCTGATTAAATCTTCCCACTTGATGAGGCAAAAAAAAAGAGAGAGAAATATAGAATTCAAAGCTGCTCCTTCCACGTCCCATTACATATTTGCTTTATTTCACTCCCTTCTCCCACCTTCAAAGTCTAATGTCCATATATACCTAATGGGAACTATTTTACAGTGTTGTGTGGGGGTCAGTAGAGAAAATTTTGAGATGGAAGGGATCTGAAAGGTATCTGGTTCAAACCCCTATTTTACAAATTAGGAGAATATGTTCTAAGGCTAATAAATGTTGATTCTCCTTTGCTCACAAGGTACTTTTTCTGCCCCTCAACCTTACTGCTAAGAAACACAGTGCAATGGAAAGAGTAACGTATTTGGAACCTAAAGCTATCGGTTTGAATCCAAACTTTGGCAATTAACCAATCAATAAGTATTTATTTAATACCTACTATGTGTCAAATACTGTGCTAGGTACTGGGGTTAAAGTTTTTTTTTTTTTGAAAAAAGTAAAAGATCTGTTCTCTCAAGGAACATACATTATACATATATTATCAGAGGAAGTAATATGTCAATATATTTTATGAACATTTATGGAATAAATTAAAAATATATACTAAGTAGTTAAATGCAAGATAATTAGGGAAAGGAGGATCCTGTGAATGAGAAGTATCTTGAATGAAAAGGTTTTTAGGAGGCTGAAAGAAGTAAATGAGCATTTAGAGCCAAGCACTATACTAAGTACTTTACAAATAATATCTCATGTGATCCTCAAAATAACCCTGGGAGTTACGTACTAGTATTATGCCCATTTTATATTTGAGGAAACTGAGGCAGTGGGCAGTTAAATGACTTGCCCAGGATCATAGAGTTAGATGTTGTCTAAGGCCAGATTTGAACTTGTGTCGTCCTGATTCCAGGCCCAGCACTCAATACACCATGGATCTAGATGCCTAGGTGAGGAAGGAGTAAAGTCAAAGCATTGTGGGCTGAGGTGAGTCATTGTCATATATAAGGAAATGAAAGATGACATTTAGGCTGGACTATATAGCATAAATGGAGTAATATTTACATAGGCTAAAAATATAGACTAGTACCAGGTTGTCAAGGACTTCAATAGCCAAATGGAGGAGTTTATATTTTATCCTAGAGACAATAAGGAAACACTGGCACTGGTTAGGAACAGGAATGACATGGTCAGGTCTTTGCTTAAGGAAAATCCTTTTGCTGTTTTGGTGGCTGTGTGAAGGATGGACCAGAGTTAGAAATGTCCTGAGAGAGAGTATCTCAAATATGAAGTCATTGCAATAATCAAGGTGAGAGATTATGAAGGCCTGTGTGTGAATAGAGTGAAAGAGTCGGTTGCAAGAGATGTTGCAGAGAGGTAGAAATGAAAAAAAAAAGGAATCATAGGATTGAGAGAAAAAGAGAGAGAGAGAGAAAGAGAGGAAGAGAGACAGAGACAGAGAAAGACAGACAGAGAGAGAAAAAGAGAGAGAGAGAGAAGTTGAGGATGACGCCAAGGTTATGAACCAGAGGGACTGGAAGGATGGCGGTGCCTTCTACAAAAATATCAAAGTTTGAAGAAGTATTGTTTAGGGGGAAAGAAAATGAATGTTGTTTTGGACAAGTTGAGTTTGAGACATTCAGTTTGAAATGTCCAGTAGGCAATTGGTGTTATGGGGCTGAAGCTCAGGAAAGAAAGTACTATCTGTGAATTATCTGTATGGAGCTGGTATTAAACCCACAGGAATTAATAAGGTCAACAAGAGAGAGGGTGCAGAGAGAAGAAAAGAGGGCCCAACACAGGGTCTTGCAAAGCATCCACTGTTAAGGAGCATGATATGGACAATTGGCTGCTCATTACCTACCTGACCATGGGCAAATTACTTTACCAACGAGGGTCAGTTTCTCAAAAAGAAAGCCTCTTCTAAAGTCTCATATATTCTTATGACTGCATAATGCTAGGAACCCTTGACCCCTGCCTCTAGGGGCTAAGACTAGTCACAGTTATATAAGATCACATTCTATACTATTAAACCAGATATGAGAGACCAACCAGAGTGTTCAAGTTGCCTTGTGGTTTGTGACAGAGGGAGAACATTTATATTAAAAAAAAAAAAAAAACTTTCAGAAAGTGCTGATGGGAACTCTCTTGATCACCATGGGCATATATACAGGGCACAATGCCCAGTGTGTGATGATGTGTCATAGTTTTATTATTCCACAACTGATTTCCAACTTTGCTTTCTAATTCAGATTTTAATCACATGTGGGAGTGGATAATGCAGTTCACTGGGCTGGACTCACAAACTCTTCCATGTCCTGAAATTACTATGCTCATACAGGTCAATTGTAAATATGAGTTGTGCTAGCAGAGCAAGGGAAAGGTCCTAAACAATGACATTCACAAAGAATATGATCTGAGCAAAGGGTAAATATGTGGAATTACCTAGGTCCAGATGTAGGAATGAATAACTCTTCTACTATCATCTACAGGAACCAGAAGGATAAAGCCCAAATAATAAGATAAAATTAATTCTTTGGGAGTTTACCCCTGTGTCTTTGTCTTTGCTCATACTGCTCCTTCCACATATGGACCACTGCCCCCCTACTTCTTGCCACTTGTCTATGATAAATACTATCCACCCTTCAAGGCCAACCTCTTTTAGGAAACTCTTCTCCTCTGTTGAACATAGTTGAGCCTTTTCTATAGCATTCCTATAATTCTTATGATCTATTCTATATAAATTAGAATTTGATTATATATCACCTATTTGTCTCCAGTTGTTTTTTTTTTTTTTTGCATACGAATCTCACATCTATAACCGGATTGTGTCCTCTTCAAAGGAAGAGAACAAACTTTGTCTCTTTTCTATACTTTGTAGACCTTAACAGAAACATCCACATCCCCACTCCAGCCAGGATTACTTTTTACTTCTCTCAACCATCTATAGCAGCAGTTCTCAACCTGTGGGTCACGACCCCTTTGGGGGGGTCAAATGACCCTTTCACAGGGGTCACAGGGGTCACCTAAGACCATGGGAAAACCCATATTTCTGATGGTCTTAGGAACCAAGACACTGCTCCTCTATCCGTCTCCAGGCGGGGTCCGCCCACATGCAGATATGCCCACATATGAGTATTAAAGGGTCATGGCATTAGGAAGGTTGAGAACCACTGATCTGTAGACTTTAGGACACAGTCTGATATAGTGAAGAGAGTTGTTTTTGGAGCAAAAACGATATGAGTTCAAATAAGGTAAAAATTGTGAAAGCTTACCACAGTGCCTGGTACATAGAAAGCACTAGACAAATTTCATCATCATCATCATCATCTATTATTGTTATTATTATATCCTTCCTCAGATACATATTGACTGAAGTTGTCCAGGTAAATCAATTATTGTCTCTATTCCCATACCATCTGCCCCAAATCTTTAAGACTTAGAATTGCAAGAAAAGGCACTAATGAGTTTTGATAGAAGAGCCTTAGCCTCACTGCCCTAAACCAGGGAACTCATTAACTCCTTAAAAACAAATTCACCAATCATAGGATAACTACACTTAGGGACTGGTTCTTGCCTTTACCAGAATTATTAAAAAAAGATTATTTGATGAAGCAAAATTCCCTGATGAAGTTCCTTTTAAAATTTTATTTATTCATTTGCTAGTTCTTGGTTTAGTCCAGTCTCCTCATTTGACTCTGTAATCTCCTGATACCCTAAGCCTTGACTGAACTACTGATTACCATTGCTAAGTTTGCTTCTCCCATTTAATTTTTCTGAACTTCATCTTCCTCATCTAAAACAGGTAAAATCACATTTCTAGGTAGATATGTATCTGTCTCACAGGATAGGTAGAATTTTGTGGCTGTCTTTGATCTATAATTTCATCAGCACAGGGAACTCCTAGCAAGGAAATTCTCTCTTTAAATACGGATTTGTATTCTGTACCTTAGTTTTAGATAATTTCTTGGGGCACTAAAAAATTAGATGATTTGCCTGGATTCACAAGCCAGTATGTGTCAGAGGAAAGAACTGAACTCAACTCTTTGACCCCAGCTGGCTCTCCACTAGACCACAGTGCCTCTTGACAGTACAGAGTGGTTGTACTGATTAAATGAAAGAATATGTGGGAAACACTCTATAAACCATAAAGCATTATACAGTGTCCCAAAAGTCTTAGCGTGCTTTTTACCGCACTCAGACTTTTGGGAGACACTATACACATATGTCGGCTAGATTCTTGTCATTAAAATAATTATTAATTCCTGCACTTCCTATACCTATAGATTCCTTGGTTCTCAGTCCTCTAACTGACTTCTATATCCTACTATCTCTATCCAACTACAGAATATTTTATTCTTCTACCTCTAATCTGTCCACCTGGATCAGATCCACATCTCATCCAGACCTTGTTGTTTATTTGTGCCATGACCTGTAATGCTCCTAATCCACTACTTGATTTTGACACCACCCCAACTCTATTTTTCCAGACTTTCCTGGTTCCAGGTACTTGTGATGCCCAGATTCTTGCTTACCTCCCATACATAGCCTGACATGGAAGGTATGTAGTAGATGGTCAATAAAGTCTTACTGACTTAGTGGCTTCTCCTAGCATTAAACCAATTAAAAAACAGATACAGGTCTAGGAACTTCTGGCATTACAAAAAAAAAATGTTTAAGAGATGAAAACGCATAAAAGAAACTTAAGATCTAGAGTGATGTCTATAAAAAGAATTGGCCATATGTTTTATTCCTGCATCTAGCTGTCTTTACTAGGCTAGAGGTGCTTTGAGCTGAATGCATAGGAAAGTAAGAAGCCAGATAGGCAGCACGAACCCATGCTCCCCTAAAGGATGAAAATCTGAAGCATGTGCTGGGAAGCCAAAGGAAATTGAAGTTTCCACAATGTCGGCAGGCTGGGCAGAAGTGAGGATCTTGAATTTGTGAGTTCTGACACCTCTCAGTGCACAAACACAAAACACAACTACATAATGCAGTGTGGAAATTAAATATGATATGCTATATCAGTTCTAGGCACATTAGCGAAGATTGAAAATGGCTTCACACTTAGACATTTTCAATGGATAATAAATAGGGTTAATGGATTGTGACTGAAACACTCCTGCCCTCCTAAATCTTCCAGGAAGCTTTTAAAACTGGTAAATACATATTCCTCACAATGGTCTGCTGAAGTCTACTTTAATTCAATTTAGTGCTGCTTAGGACTCTGCATTAATGTACAAACCTCCATGCAGAATGATCTAATCCCAAGCATTTTTCAAAAGGAAGAAAACACTTGAAATCCTTTGACTTTTCAGATGCCTTTGAAGTCCTGGACATTCACATTAGCCTATGGACATTTGAAAACTGTAAAACAAGTTCACTGTTCAAGTTCAATAAGTGTGTTTACCTGGGAAGATTTCATATCCAGTTATTATTTGTACTTAATTTGCAAGTGTACAGTTACAGGAGAGGGTTATGGGAAAGTGGTAAAACAAATGTAAAGGAATTATGGGTGTTTTGGTGCTTGGGAGTAGGTGAGAGATAGGCCCTATCTCAGTTCTCTGAGAAGGAAGGTACCCTGAGAGTGTGAAAACACACCCAAAGAAAAATGGGTTCATAACCACAATCAGAAGAAAATTAAGAAATAATTATGAACCTCAAATGCCAGGAGGCTTTGAACCCATTCTTTCAATGAGCTATAGGGCCATAGTAATGAGCCATGTCAAGGCAATGCAGGTGACAGAATGACATGGAAGGAATTGATACAATCAAAAATACACTGGATTTGGAGTCAGAAGACTTGAATTTAAATCCTGCCTCTGCCTTTCAATACCTGTGTAAGCCTTGGGCCAACTCTCTGCATCTTAGCTTTCCTCATCTCTAAAATGAAGTGGTTGGAATAGAAAACTTCTAAATTACCTTATATCTCTAAAATCTAGAATCTTGTGCACCATCAGTAGATGTAGAAGCAGCCTGAAGAGGCATAAGACAAAATAAATTTTATAGGGATATAACATGGACTTAGAACATCAGGACCTGTTTAGGGAAGTGGAAAGGGAGATACTAGTTGCTCAGGGAGTATCAACAGATGAAGGAAAATCATTACCTGGAGACCTCTCCTTTGAATCATCATAAACATGCTTCAATATGAGTCATCCTTGAGGGAGAGGGATGTGCTACCCCTCTCTCCTTGCTTATAGTAGAATAAAGTCAGTGGGCCCTCCTGGATTATTGTCTTGTCTTGGCACAGGGGCTTGCATAGCTTAATGAAACTATGAACTATGCCATACAGGGTTATTCAACACAGGTTGTAGAGGAGAATTCTAACAAAAGGTGATCCACTGGAGAAGGAAATGGAAAACCACTCCAGTATCTTTGCCAAGAAAACTCCATAGACAGTATTCAAATGCTAAAAGATACAACATCAGAAGATGAGCCCTTAGGTCATATGTTACTGGGGAAAGGCATGGGACAACTAAAAATGGCTCCAGAAAGAATAAAGCAAGTGGGCCAAAAATGAAAGGCTGCTCAGCTGTGGGTGTGTCAGAACATAAGGGTGGGCAGACTTCACGTACTAGTGAAGAACAGAAAGGCCTGATGTGCTATCTCCATGGGGTCACTAGGAATTGGACCTGACAGAACAACAATAGCCAGTGGGAAGTCAAGGTTTCTCACTAAAAGAGAAATTAATAATTGAACCCTCAAGTGAATTAGCATGGTTGGAGTTGCAAAAAATCCAGGTAGTAGCCTGGGCCAACCACAGAGAATATTAGTCCTCCAATTCCCAATGGAGAGTGTGGTCTGGGAAAGAGGGTTAGATAACCATCTGGGTATATAGTGCGACTTCTTTTTCTCTCTCTTTTTTTTCAATCTTAAGGTTCCTAGCATGCTGTCTCAAGCACAGTGGATGCTCAATGATTATTTCATTAAGAGAAACTCTCATTGACAATAATTAGGCACAGGTGATACTTCTGCCCTGGAGAGCTTCAAAAATAGATCAAAGGTCATTTTAGGGATGGGGACATAGTTTTCTGAATGGCATAGATGGGGAAGATTCGGCAAACTTTCTGTATCTCTTTTCTGACTATATCATGTGCCTCATTTCTGAGAACATATTTAGAATTCAGGGGCTCAGGTGAGGGTCTACAATTCTTACCAGGCACTAATAACCTTCCCTTAGGCATTGGAGCCAGATTCTGTAATTTCTTGGTCTTTTGACAGTCACTCACATTTCCTCCTGTCTTTCATGCTAGACGCAGAAAGTAACCACTCAGGATAATGAAATGGAGTGCCCCAGAAGGAGCTGTGAGCATATGTACATTTATTCACAACAATACTGCTCAGAATTCAGGCATTTAAACCAATTGGGCATGCATTTGCTATATAATTTAATTAGCACTTATGGCAGGCACCCTAAGAGCTCCTATTGCACAGTCCTATTATAAATAATTATAAAAATACACATATAGCATTAGGCCCTTTGTGATTGTAAGAAGTTAATTCATTCAAGAGTTCTACTGACGTCATGCAGGGCAATAGCTATTTGTCAGTTCTGCGAAGTGCAGGGGATAGATAGATCTTTCTCCAAGGAAAGTGCATTTGTCACGATAGCACATCACATTATTTAAATATTCATGATGAAGCCAATAGAACAGACACACAGATAATCACCAAACTGTGCAAACTGCTTCATTTTAAATCTAAATAAAGACTTCAGGCAAAAGAGAGGGGGAAAAATTCCTACCCCACACCTATGTGAAAGATCCAGTGTCTTCATGAGCAACCAGGGTCAATGCACTGAACTCTTCATTAACATTTTCACTGGAGAGGAATCCAGAGATATAAGACGTTTGGGGTGGTGCAAATGTCCCTATATAAGAGATGGGAAAAAAGTTGTGCCTGCTTTGGGTCAGATGGACTCAAACTTAGTCTCCATGTTTGTTGTCTTATTCACCTAAAAACAGTCAGAAAAGTGGATTAAATTAGATATTCGACAAAGCACATTCTTTTTCTAGGCTACTTACCTGGTCTTCAGAGATCAGTGAAGAGGATTGCAATGCCTTTCAGCTACAAACATGATGAGCTCTTCATCTGACAGCAACATAGAAAACCTCATAAACTCGGCAACTACTCATAATCTGTGTTATTTTGCATAGGGCTTGGGATGAAATTTCATTCATTTATTCAGGTACTTAAAGAATTCCTAATTCCATAGTACCTTACATTGGCAAAGCCTTTCCTCAGAGATTATGCAAGTAATTCATGCAGACAAGAAGCTTGGATAATGCTTAAATAGGTATTTTAAATATTTCAATTACTTGGCATATTAATTACTAGTGTACTTTATATATTCTTTAATGGAGGGGGGTCATTTAAGAATAATCAAAATGTCTGCAGGCCAGGGAGGGGTAAATGAGAAAGTGCACTAGAAAGGAAGCAAGAATTGGTTTTGTCTTCTTCCACCTCATCACCAGAATAGCGTAAGAACAATTTCCTTCCATCTGTGTCTCTGTAAATCTGGAAAGGGATCATCTGGCCAGATGAACTGTGAGAATAAATCATTCTTCATGGTCCTAATTTCACAGTCTTTGAATGTGAAATCACTTAAATAATACCTGAATTACACCAAGGATTTGCTATTTTCATCACTGAAACACCAACGTAGTGTACACTATAATTTGTAACTTGGTAGATAAGTCCTAGGAAGTTCTTTAGCTATCTAATGGTTAAGTGACTTGCTGAGGCTCACCTAACTCCTACATATCAAAAGGCAGGATTTGAACCTGTGTTTACTATTTTTCCCACTGCACCAGGTGTTTGTTGTTCAGTCTTGTCTGACTCTTCCTGACCCTGTGGAATACACCAGTGCTGCCCGTGGGTTGTTCTTTTGTTTTTTTCTTTGTTTTTTTATTTTGGCAAAGATACTGGAGTGGTTTACCATTTCCTTCTTTAGTGGATTACAGCAAACACAGTTAATTGATTTGGCCAGGGTTACACAAGGCTGAATTTGAACTCAGGTCTCATTCCAGGCCCAGCACTCTATCCACTGAGCCATCTAGCTGCCTCTGTTTCAACAGGCTGACACCTCACATTTCAATGATAACAACCATATCTCTATTTTTGACCCTTCACTTAGTTATGCAACTTTTGAAAGGTTGTTAGACTAATCTATTTTGTTGCATATGGAAAAAAATGGATCAACAAACACTTATGAAGCATATGGGAGAAAGGGGCAGGATACCTAGGAAGTATATATGATATAGTTCCTATCTTTAAAGTGCTTATCAAGTTGGGGAAACTAGGCAAAACTATGGAAAATTAAGCAACAACAGAAAAGAAATAATAATCAGTACAGAAGATGTCACATGGTAACATAATATAAGTGCTAAATAAGTCATAATAACAGTTAACTGGTCAGTCAGTCAACCAGCATTTATTAAATGCCTACTTTGTGCCAGGCAGTGGGCTGACAGTGATAATAGCAGCGTAAGAATAATGTTTCTAGAAACCAGAGAATCAAACATGATGGAGGGAAATTTGACATCATGCTAAGATGTTAGTAAGTTGGGATCTATGACAGGAACATAGCTATATAAGAATATACTTAGTTTAAAAGGAATGGCAGATATAAAAGGGGATGGGGACAGAATAATATTAAGAAGTTATACTCATGTGAGAAAATCTAGTAACCAAAGGGGAAAGGGAAGATGGAGAGCATTTGGGAAAAAATAGAGGTAGCATTGTCAATGAGGTATACTATGGACTATCTAGGGATAAAGAGGATATGGAAAAGTTGGTAATGGTCATAAGCTTGTCACAGAAATATGATATACTGTGATAGTAGGCCTGGACAATCTGGATATCTGCTAGGGTCTCTTTCTGTCTCTCTCCTTCTCCCTTTCTGTGTGTGTGCGTGTGTGTCTAGCTATCTCTACTTTCTTCTCTGTCCTTTCTCTCTCTGTTTCTCATAGAAAGATCAGTTAATAATTTTCTAAGTTGACTTAAATTACTTAAATATGAGTGATCCTTCAAAAGGTATAGGAAGCAATGACAGGAACTGAAATTCTGTACTTCATTACCATAGCCACTAAAGAACTACATTTCAAGACTGAAAGTGAGGAGAACCTTGGGGGAAATTAAATAACATGTATTGGAGTTGATGATAGAGAAGAAAATCAGTATACTCTGGTATTGGGTACAAGTTAGGAACCATTATAACTTTCCTAGGAGTACGCTTACAATATCCTATATACCTTGGGAGTATGCCTGATACTTGACTCCAGAATGGAGGATATCGTCTTGCTGAATAAATACAACAATGGCTTCCTGAAATTGAACCAACCCTTCTTTCGAATGATCCTTTACTTAGAGACACTATTTAAGCAGTCCCCCTCACCCTTCCTCTAACAAGAAGATAAGTCTCTCAGCTCTCCTAGTGGTCAAACTATATACAGAACACTCTCGGTGTTAGTAATCACATCCCTGGGTTTTGAGACTGAGTAGTTATGGTTAGTTAGGCACATACAGACAATGTCAGTGTCTCTATCTCCATATATCTTTCAATAAAGACTATACTAACAATCAATCATCTGTGAACATTCAGAAAATAAAAGCAGTGACTATAAAAAGATAGAGTGGCTTCCTAGAACAGATAATGTTAGATTAACTTCATTTCCTTTGTTGATAGTATAGATCAAGAGAATGTTGCAGTTAATTGTATCAAAGTATTTGACAAAGTCTCTTATGCCATTCTTATAAACTACATGGAGACGTATAGACCAGATAATAGTATAGTTAGATTTGGAGCTGGTTGAATGCTTAGATCTAAGGAGCAGTTATAAATGGCTTGATGTCAGCTCGGAAGGAGTTGCTAGCATCATACAACAAGGGCTAGAAAGGACCTCAGACATATTTGGTCATACTTTTTCATTTTACACATGAAGCATCTATGGCCCAGGAATGTGGGATTACTCGTCTAAGGCCACACAAGGTAGTAATTGTCAGAGGCACAGTTTGAACCCAGGTCTTTCAAAAATCCAAAGCCAGCACCGATTCACTGTACCTACCATCACAAAGTCTCAAGAATCTTCAAAGGCATTTGTTATTTTTATCAGTGACTTTGAAATGCCAAATGGCATCAGTTCCTGGAACACACTACTCAGAAATAGTATAGTATAGGTATAGGAGATAGGCAATTGATCTTAAAGTCAGAAAAACCTGGATTTAAGAAGGGACTCTGACACATAATGGCTATATGACCCTGGGCAATATAATTAACCTCAAAGTGCCGCAGTCAAATCTTTGAGACTATATTAAATTCACTGTAGTTTGCAGATATCCATTGACGGAAGGAGTTTCCTTCCTATATGTTCCCTACATCAAGGAAATCACAGGACCAGGCTCTGTCTCCTGTCTCCATCAATGCCTTGAAAATAGGCAGAGACAAAATGTTTATCAGATTTGCCTGTGACATAAAGTTAGAAGGGTTAGTTAACATACCAGATAGAAGACAAAGTCAGGATCAAAAAAAAAAAATAAAGATTTTAATGGAATAGACCATTAAGCTGAATCCAATAATATTAAATTGAATAAGGACAAACATAAGTAGCTTTACGTTTGGGTGCAAAAAATCACCTGCAGTAGTACAAGCTGACAGCAGTGTTTGAAAAAAATCTCCAAACTTTAGTGGAATTCACACTCAGTACAAATAAAAAATGAGAGGAAAGTCATATTTTAATTCAATCTTAAGTGACATTAATATAGGCATAATGTTCTGGACCAAAGAGGTGATAATATTATATAATTATGCTTTATCTACTTAGACTATAGTGACACAGCACTACAGTATTGTGTTCATTTCTGGGCAGCACATTTTAGGAAGAGTTTTGATAAGCTGGATATCATACATAAAAGAAATATCAGACTTGTTGTCCTTGGCCTAGAGGGGAGAATCAAGAGCAATGGGAGGAAGTTGAAAAGAAGTTTGACATTGAGGTTTAACATAAGAATATACTTCCTGAAAATAACAATCTTCAAAAATAATAATGAGCTCCCTCGGGAGGTAGAGGGTCCCTTGTCACTGGAGAGTTCTTCAAGCTAAGGGTGGCATCTATTCTTCATGTATATCAAAACATGATCTGGTTCAGGTATAATTTGGATTAGATGGTCTCTGAGATGCCTTCCAATTCTATGTTGTATAATACTTTTCAAGTTTATAAATTATTTTTCTCACAACAATCCTGTGAGATTGATAGTACAAACATTATCCCCTTTTTACAGATGAGAAAATTGAGGCTGAGAATTTTAAAATGATTTCCCCAAGGTCACACAAATCATAAAGGTTTAAACCAGTTTCACATTACTATCTGGTTTCTAGACATTTCAACTGGAAGACCCATAGATATCTCAAGTACAACATTCCAGTACTCATCAGTTCTCCTCTAAACCCACTTCTCTTCCTGATTTCCTATTTTCCGTACTTCCTCATTTCTGTTGTCACCCAGGATCACAATTTCAATGTCATCCTTGATTCTTTACTTTCCCTTACCCGATGTATCCAATCATTTGCCAGATCATGTTTCTACTAACATCACTGAAATTCATTCACCTATCTTTACTTACACAGCATCACCCACCTTAGTTCTGGCCCTCATAATGTCTCACTTGGACTATTGCACTAGCCTGTTCATTGATCACCCTTCCTCAAGTCTCTCCCTTGTTCAATCCTTCTTTCACAAAGCTGCCAAACTCATTTCCTAAAACATCAAATTCTCTAAGTCATTTCCCTGCTCAGTAAACTTTATTGGTTTATTATTACCTCTAAGATAAAATGTAAACATGTTTAGCATTTAAATGCTTTCACAGCCTGGCTTTAATTTCTCTTGCCAGCATTTTAGTACATTACTTTCCTTCTGGAACTCTGTGGTCCAGGTAAACTGTACTTCTTGCTGTTCTTCATATATAAGACATCATACCCTGACTCTGTATCTTTGCATGGGTTGTCCCTCTCGTCTGGAATGCCCTCCCTACTCATCTCCATCTCCCAGAATTCCTTGTGTCATTCAAGGCTTAGCTCATGTGCCGCTGTCTAAGTCAAATCTTTCTGGATCCTTTCTGTTGTTAGGGCCTTCCTCTTTTATATTGATTTAGTTTATACCTTTGTATATCCACAATTTGACCTGTGGCCAGACAGTAAGATCGTTTCAAGACAGGGACTGTTTGCATTTTTGTCTTTACATCTCCAAGTTAGCAGAGTGGAGACCCAATAAATCTTTCCTGATTGATTGACTGAATCATATTAAAAACCAAATATTTTTATTTCAACTTATCTATAGAGCATTACCTCAATTTCCATGTGTAATGAATAAGACAGCAAGATAACTGTCAGTCAGTTAATCAAATAAGAATTTATTAAGCCCCTGCTACTATATGCCAGGATGTTGTGTTCAGTGCTAAGTATTTAAAAAAAGGCAAAAAACATGTTCCCTGCTCTCAAGGGGCTTATATTCTAATGTGGGAGACAACATAAAAATAACTACATGCATACAAGACAACAGAGGTCAGTGGAAGGTAATCTCAGATAGGAGACACTCATCTTTCTTTTTCCCCTGGGAGTGAGAGTGAAGGGGGAATGGGAATGTCTTTTGCAAAGGGTAATGTTTGAGCTGAATCTTAAAAGAAACCAGGTAAGCTACAGTGCTGCAGCAAAAGAAAGGGAGCATTCCGTAGCCGATAAGGTCACCTGAGCTGTCTTCATAAAGGAAGTACTTGAGGTGGGTTCCAATCCCAACATGTTTGTTTTCAGGCATATCCAATGAAAAATGTCCCTAATTCTGTTCAGAACAGTAAGAATATTATTTTTAAGTCTCTATATAACTGGCAAAGTGGCACACACCTGTAGTCTCTGCTACTGGAATTGCTGAGGCTGGTGGATGTATCAGCAACGCGATATTCACAGCACCTATGGTGGCTATGAATATGCTGGTATAGTGGTGAATCACAAAATGTAACAGGCTCTCCACAAGGAGGTCAGAATCAAATTTATTCAAATACCAGAAAACTGAGTCCCTAAATCAGAAAGTCAAAGTCATTACAGTAAACATGAAATTGGTACACATAGTCAATGTTGTGAACACCCATATTCCCAAGCCTTCAAAACAAAACAGGCTCCCTCAAGCAAGGATCCTCCTCTCTTCACTCACTGTAACTCCTCAGCCTCCATGCTGCTCACTCCCAGCTTCTCATTCCTGGCAGCTCTGGCTGGCTCTTAGCAGTTCTCAAAATAAGTTCTGGCTCTCTAGCCTGGGCTTTTCTTTATATATGGTATTAGCTCCTCCCTCTGGGATTCACAAGTTCCGGATCTTAATACTTGACACAATCATGAACTTGAAACAAGGTGCTAAATACCTGTTTGATTGCAAATACAAGGGGCACAGAAGATCTTCAAATCCCATTACCATTACAGTGGATCACTTGAACCCAGATGTTCTGAGCTGTAGTTGGCTAAGCTGATCATGTCTTTGCCAAGTCTAGAGACTGTATAGTGAGCCCTCAGGAGTGAGAATGTACCAAGCTGCCTCAGAAGGGGGCAAACTGGCCCACATAAGAAAAACAGAATGTGTTCAGAGCTTTCATGAGGATCACCAATGGCGTTGATCCATGAGCGATGACTGCACTTCCAGTCTAGAAGAGATAGGGAGGTCCATAACATCATCACCATCATCGTCGTCACCATCATTATCATCATCATCATCTCTATTCATACATGGCATCTTGCTGAGCATTCTTCACTGAAGTAACTCCAGAAGAAGATATTGTCCTCTAGTGATCACATTTTCTATAATAATAAATCGCTGACAGGACAAATGTTGCAAAATGGGTGTTCCAAAGCCATATGATGGAATAGTGTAAGGTAGGAGTGGGAGTAAACCAATAAAGAAAGACACAGATACATAACATTTTCTGTCGACTTTAGTGACTAAGTTTGTTTAATTTTAAGCAGTTTCTTTTGTGGAGTGGGCAAAGAAGCCAAGGATAAGTGGAGTGCGTTAGAGGAACAAGGGAGGGAGAGGGTGAAGGTAAAGGTAAGAGATAGGCCCCCGTGAGGGGGTGGGAAGGTGGAGGCTGGTATCTTAAACCTTCCATTTAAAGCTGTCGGAGAAAGTAATTAAATCTAACAGAAGCTGCTGCACATAAAGGAAGAGCTGCATTTACATAGATACCAGCACCATTTCATGTAGAGGAAATGTCAGTTTTCTATAAATATGCAAGTTCTGTCATTACCACCAGAATTATTCATTAGACTGTAAATCAAAACAAGACGAATATACTGGGCCAACATTTGGACTCCAATCCCTTTGGAGGCAGCTTGTAAAACCCATGGAGGCCTTTCATGTATATTTCTGGTCTGTATTTGTTCATTCATAAACAGAAGGTTCATAGGTGCATTGTTGGGTCATCATCAGAAGGATGGCTACCAGGTGATCAATTTTTTTTTCCCCCAGAAACAACAGTTCACAGGATTTGGTTTCAGGAAGACTCTTGAGATCGTCAAAAGCACTGTACCAATTCCCAAACAGAATTCAATAGCTCTTTTTTCATAATCCTGACTCCACTATTAATTACATATGTGACCATGGGCAAACCATGAAACCTCTTTCTCCCTGAGCCCAGTTCCCTGTGAACAATGATCACCATGTAAACTCAATCTTTAATGAGTACATAATTCCATCCCCATCATACCCAATTCATCCCTGTGATTCTGAAGCCCCTTTTTGCATCCTTCAAATCTCATTCTCCATTTCTCACTGGCTCCTTTCTCTCCCATAGTCCTACTCCCTTCAACACAATCCCATCCAGTTTACCTCTCTAAAGTGCCCCGAGCCTCTCACTGTGCTCTCTGGAATGCCTGATCTCTTTCATCTGAAATATTTCTCCATCTTCTTGCAATCACTGAGACTTGGCTTACTCATGACACAGTTTCCCTGGCTACCCTTTCCAACACTGGTTGCACCTTCACTCATATCCCACTCTAATGGTAAAGGTGGGGCAACTGAAATATTCTTTGTTTGCCATTGCTGCTTCCAGGATCTCTGTCTGTCACTATCACTGAGTAGCCTCTCCTCCTCTGAGGTTCATTCAATCCATATTTATCACCCAGTCAAGATTCTGGTAGCTTTTATCTACTAACCTCCAAGACACTCCATCCTTCCTTAATAAGTTCCATACCTATTTCACAGTCTGCCTCTCCTCTTCATCTCTTGCTTTCAATCTAGGGGACCACAATATATATTAATACTTGCTCAACACTCTAACCTCCCAGTTCCTCAACTTATTCATTTAAAATTATCTACTCCATCACTCCCCTGCTCTCTACTTTTTTATATTCTTTATTGTGGTCCAAATTTCATGCTTAGCATATTAGCATTATGATTTAGAGCAAATAATTTTATTCCCCCAAATACCTATTAGCTGTGTGACCCCTAGTCAATCACTTAACCTCTCTGAGCCTCAGTTTCCTCACCTGTAAAATGAGAGAATTGAATTCCGTGGCCTCTGAAGTTCCTTTCAGTTCTAAATTCATGATCCTATTACTCAAGTCAGCCATAAGTTCTGATCATATGTGTTTGATGTAATTTTTAGAGCAGATCTCTCTTATAAGAACTCCTAAGACAGAATTGCTTTTGTTGACTAGCAGTCACTATAGAAATAACAGCCAACGTAAGGGGACACTTTTGTTTTTTTCCAAAATTTTGCAAGAGTTCTTAGTGTACAAGACTCCTTCCTACCTTGTTCCCTTAGAGCAAAGGTTCTTAAGTTTATAGATACATCCTATCCCAAAGGGTCCATGGGGTAAATTTCAAAGAGTCTTAGAACTTTGATAGGGAAAAATGGATTTTTCTTTCAAAATAATTGGTTTCCTTTGTACTCCTACATACTTTATCTCATGCATTTGTGCAATTCATGTATATAATACAATAATGTCTTACATTATTTTGACGAGAGGTCTATATATTTCACTAATCATCCAAAGGGATCCCAGGAAAGGTACAGAGCCTTTGCTGGGGAGCTATATCCATAAATACTTGAAAGCCATCTAAGGCTGCCTCTGTTTGTGTGCTTTTTATGACTGTCAGCACTAACTATAAACCAGGCTAGTGTCTTTTTTGCCACTTTAGTCAATTATGATACCCAAATTCCCAGGCAGTGATTTTGAAATGTAAGGGAATTCCTAAGAAGCAGAATAGGTAGGCCTTAAACAGTGGTAGGCTGGTACATGTTTAACATTCTATGAAAAGAGAACAAATAAACACGAAAACACTGCAAGACACACTTTTGAATTTAATCTGTTATTAACACTTTCTTAAATCTAGACCATCAACAATATAGTAAATCAAGTCCGGTTTTGTGGCACTTGCTGATTTCTGAGGTGTAAATGCTCACACTGGAAATTTAACAATCAAGTTCTCCTGAGGCAATTCAAGCTGGCTTCCGCAATAAAATCACAGAGACCACATCAACACTTGCTCTGCCTCCCTGCTCTATCCATGAATGTATTGGGTGACAGAGGCAGCAGAGAAACTGAGAAACCACGTATGGTCTTGAGGAGTGTGGATTAAAAGCTCCCACATTTCACCCAATTTAGGATTAGTCAATTGTGGAGTTGTATCCTTATTGAGTTTAGGAATAAAACTCCTGTTTGGCTTTTAAAGACTTGCATAATCTAGCTCTGATGAGGTACAGGCTCTGGGACCCCCTTGAGCTCTCCTTGAATCTTCCCACTGAGGCATTTGCCTGAGGCCATAACCTTTCATTGTGGCCCTGCCCAAATGATTCTCCCAAAATATCCATACCCAAATCAACTGTTACACCCTTAAACTGGCCTAGCCCACCTTTGAGCAACTTCACTCCATTACTGGAGTCTGACCTCATTAACTCCTCTGGAGGACCCTCCCCAAACTCATTACTGGAGTCTAACCTCATCTGATTCCTCCTGAAGACCCTCCCTGAGCTCCTCCTCTAGACCATCCCTGGATTCTTCCCACAAGCTTTCTGTATATAAGACCCCATCTTGCCTCCATGTGGTGTGAGAGCACCGTAGAATTTTCTAGCACAGACTTGCTCTGTGTCCAATACAAGCCAGCTTGTCCAATACAAGCCTTACAGATACCGCGGCTCGTTAAGAGTCTACCCAATATGGCGAACTTTAAATAAACTTTACTTTTCTTTGGCTGAGAGAAAACTTGAGTCAAATTCATTCATCAGGACCTGATGTGTTGGTATTTTTGGGTCTCGAGCACTCCTGCCAATTACCTCAACATTTTATGCTGACCTCTTCAGCTCCAGTCTATATTTTCAGACTTAGTGCACAACACTCTCTCTCTTCATGTACACTTAAGCCAAATTCATTTACCTGCCCTTCCCTATACGACAACATCACATCTCCCATTTCTTTTCCTTACACAAAGTCTCCCACGCCTGGAATGTACTTACCCCTCACTTCTATTTCAGAAAATTCATCTTCCTTCAAAGTTCAGTTCAAGTATCACCTCCCAGATATGCTGGACCTCCAGGAAGTCTAATCTGATCTCCATCTCCACCCAGTTCCTAGGGCCCTCCCCTCAATCCTTGGACATTTTTGTGTGTGTATATATTTTTTTTACTTAATACCCACTCCATCCCCAAAAGAATATATGCTACTTGAGAATAAATAATTGTTAAACTGACTTGACTCAAACCAGGACATGAAAATGAGCATTCTGCTATTATTCATGTGAAAGAAATGATTATTAATAACCAATGATTTGGGGAGATTCTGAGTTTCCCACCTTTTTCTAAAGTCCTGATTTTAAAAAGTTTAATCTTTTGAAGCATTTTGCCAATAATGAGCTTGGACTAACTTTCTTCACCCAGGTGGAGTAGCCTTTGTGTCCTGCTCAGGGTTGGGTGGGTTATAAATTCTTTGAGTAGATTGCCTAAGGCTGGGGGGGAGGGGGGTAGTGGGGAAGGGCACTTAGAAATGGATGACATAATCAAAGTTCAGGTCCAGCCCCTTGATCTAATAATATTCATTCCCTCATTAATTGTTAACCACTCTGGAGAACACCCGTTTTTTGAACACACACACACACTCACACACACACACACACACATGACCTAAGAGGGACAGCCAAATGACCGTTCTTTCATTAATAAATGTGCTGACCTTTTTAGTAAAATGATTAAATTACCCAGAAACTATTTTTCTTGAACTTTTTAATTGCCGTACGTGGAAGAACTAATCAGCTAGTCCACCCCGTCAAAAACCAAATATAATGTGTAGTGCATGCTTCCTACAGCCCAGGTTCCAGAAAATAGCCCAAACAGCTCTCTGGGCCTCAATTTCCTTATCTATAAAATGATAGACTAAATGAGATGATCTCAAATGTCTTATCCTGCTCTTAATTCTGTGATCATATGACCTAATTAAATACTACCTTTAAAAAAAATAATCCTCCCACAACTCAGATCTCAGTTATCTGCTGAAAAAATTCAAATTTCTTGAAGACGCAGGTCTTCTATGATTGAAACCACCATATTTGTCCAGTCCTATGGCATATGTGTATATTACTCCTCTTTATATTAAATACATATGTTATATGTAAATATGAATTACATATTTACACATGTTTATATATGATATCTATAGTATGTCTCCAAAGTCTTTATGTGCTTTTAAGTTATTAAAGTTATCAAAAGCTTTTAAGGCTTAAAACTGAATTATGAATTTTTGTTCATTCCATATAATAGAAGACAGATAGATAGATAGATAGAGATAAAGATATATTTAATCTAATATAGATTAAATAGAGAAACCTAATCCAATCCAAAATCAATTATTAAGCACCTCCTATATGAAAGGCATTAAGCCCTGGGGATACAATTAACAAAAAGAAAGACAATCTCTTTCTCAAGGAGCTTAAAATCTAAAAGAGGAAACAACACCCAAAAGAAGGCAGAAAATGAGGGAAGGATGGGATACCAGGAGTTGCTAGATATGGGTGTATTTTTTTTTTCTGTGGAATTGAAACCAGGCAGGGCAGCAAATGCAAAGTGTTGTGAGCCTCAGCTAGTTTCTGCCCTCTATAAAGGAAGGCTTTGACACTCTCCAGGCCTCTAATCAGAGGGGAGAAGAGGCTGATGGAGGTGGTGTAGATCAAGGTTTGAATCAACAGCATGGTGGTGAGTTTAATAATGATGAGCTTGTCTTGGGAGGGCATCTTGTTTCATGGAGTTGAAACCAAGTAGAGCTGCAGATGTAAAGTGGAGATATATGATATGAATATGTGTGCTGGACCTCTGGTTTCACTGATATATGAAACTCCTGGAAAGGAAGCTCCTTCTACCAATGCAGCTCAGGAAATATCCTGCCACTTACAATCCAAGAGAATTGCCTTTGCCCAGAGTTACACTGAGAGGTTACCATTGAGAGGTTACATATCTTGCTTATCCATGTATTTCTCCCTAACTGGACTACTCTGTGTTCCTCCTAACACTCCTCTTCTCACAATATTTCTTTTTACATAGAATAGCCTCATTCTCTCTCCTCCATAAAATCCATCACTTCCTTCTCATTGTTTAAAATGGCACCTCCCTAGCCGGGCTTCTATAGTGAAGTGAGCACTCATATGGAGTCATATCACATGCCTTTGATATTCATTCCTGTGTATCCTTGGGCAACTTCCTTTACCTCTCTGGTCCTGAATTTCTTCATCTGTAAAATAAGGAATTGTGATTAGATTATCTCTAAGCTTTCTTACCCACTCTAAACCTATGGTTCTCTGTCATATAATCATTCAAGCACCTGAAGATGACTCCTTTCCTCCAATATCAAATACCCATTGTTTCTTCATCTGAGTTTCAAACTGCAGCGTTTGTGTGTATGCTTTGTCTCTTCCCACCCTGGTCTAATTAGGACTGTAAGCTCATTTTGGGCAAGGACTATGTCATATTACTCTTGCCCCACAATAGGTCTTCAGTAAATTTAATTTATAAGGTGATCAGAGTTGGTTGACAATCCACAATCATACTCAATAAAGTTCAGTAATTTTTGAGATTCTTACTTTGATATATTAAAGAGTGGTGGCTAATCCATAGTTATATGGCAATCAACAACAATTAATTGCAATATAATTTTTCTCTACAGCAACTTTGCCTATCTCCAGAAGGCTACAGAGATGTTACTATATGAGAAAGAGAAGATTCCTAGATAATTTATAGTATTCAATATTTTTTTCTTTTAATTTGTCTGGATGTATGCAGTTTTGGTCTAGATTTGGACTAGACAGCTTGAATTATTCATTACTTGGCTGTCTCCACAGAACTGGAGGTACACTTGGGAATCAATAATAATATTTACTATTTACATAGGATCTTAAGGTTTGCAAAAAACTTTGCACATAGACGTACCTTGTATCTTCTCAGTAACCTTCAGAGGTAAATAATACAGGGATTATTATTATCCCCATTTTACAAATGAAGTTTGACGTTTGGAGTGTTTAACTTACTTCCCCCCTGAGTCATACAAGTAGTAAGTGTTAAAGCAACGATTCAAAGCTGGATCTTCCTGATTCTAAGCCTAATGTTCTATTCATTGTAATCAATCAATCAACATTTATTAAGCACCTACTATGTACTAAGCTCTAGGGCCACAAAAAGAGGTAAAAGACAGTCCTTGCCCTCAAGGAGTTTACAATCTAATGAAGGAGACTACACACAAAGAAATATATACAAAGCAAGCTATATACAGAATAAACAAGAATTAAAAGAAGAGGTGTTGGAGAGGGCTTACTGTAGAAGGGTGGATTAAAAAGAAATTGGGACTTAAAGGAAGCCAGGAAGGTCAGTAATCAGAGCAAAGGAGGAAGAATGTTGTAGTCATGGGGGATAGTCAGAGAGCATGCCAGGAGCTGAAAGAGAGAGATATTGGTGGAATAGCAAAAGAGATTAGTATCACTGGATTGAAGAGTACAAGTTGGGAGATAATGTTTAGAAGACTGGAAAGGTGAGTGGGATTAAATGACGTTGAATGCCAAAGGAAGCATTTTAGATTTACTCCTGAAGGTAATTGGTAGCCACTGAAGTTTATTGGACAGGGAGATGCCATGATCAGACCTGAACTTTGGGAAAATCACATAAGCGGCTGATTGGAAGATGAATTGGAGTAGAGAGACATTGGCAGAGCCACCAACAGATTATGGCAATAATACAAAAGTGAGTACCTGCACTAGAATGGTAGTAATATAGGAGGTAGCAATACAGAATATAGTGAAGGGGGTATATATAAGAGATGTTGCAAAGGTGAAGTTCACAGACCTTGGCAATAGATTGAATATGGGGGTGGGGTGTTACAAGATAATGAGGAATCCAGGATGACTCCTAGATTGTGAACCTGAGGGACTGGAAGATTGATTATTTCCCTCTACCGTAATAGGGAAGGTAGGAGGAGGTAGGAGGGTTTAGGAAGAAATCTAGTGTGTTCCTTTTTGGACATATTTATTTTAAGATTTCTATTGGATATTTAGTTTAAGATGTTCAAAAAGCAACTGGAGATGTGAGACCGGAGGTCAGCAAAGAGACTGAGGGAGTATAGGTGGAATTGAGAATCATCAGCACAGAGGTGGTAATTAAATCCATGGGAGCAGATGAAATCATCACATGTAGCTGTTGTAACCTAACCCCTATTACCTTTCCATGGAGAATGTGGAGTATGTTCTGTTTGAAGAAGATTCTACACAGCAGAGAGTTGCTATTCAAAAGCAGTCAGGAGTGTTGCAAGGAGGGAAGGAAAGAGAAAAGACAGATAAAGAGACACAAAGGGAAAGAGGAGAGAGAAGTAATTTTTGCCATGAGAATACTTTTTTCTTGATTGTCATCTAAAAGTATGTGTCAGAAATGCAAAATGTATATGGATCTGAAATGCATTTATTCAGGTTTGTGAATACCCCAGAAGCATTCATGAATATACTATCATTACAGTAAGAAACAATGCAGTACGAAGCAATTGGAGTGTTTTGTGTTATATCTACTTCGAGTTTAGTGAGCTAAGACTTCCTTGGTTGTATAAGGAGTTAGCTTTTGGAAGTCTATCAGTATAGGTCTTTTTATCTCAGGCATATAGGTTTTACAGAAACAGTTGAAGGTATGTCCTTAGAATAACAACAAAAATAACAAAAATTATGGATAGAGGCAAAGGCATTTTGAAACAGCAGGGCTTCTGCCTCTACCGAAAATAACATTTCTTCTACTGAGTTCTGTTACTGGGAAACAATCATGCATAACTACTGAAAAAAAAATGGTTGTTTCATTCAAATTGTATTTTGAAATGTTTAGTGTAAAGATCAAAATGGCAGCTGATTCAAAGAGCAATAGAAAGCCATGGTAGTTGTCAGCAATCTGCTGTATATTACCAGTGCTGACCACATGAATGAAACCGACCATTCTCGTATTTGAAAACTGGCATTAAAGACAAAAGCCAGGATATCAATGACAGAAAAGGAAGGAACATGAAAAATGTGGCAGGGCCAAAAGATTAAAAGATGAACAGTCCAGTTGTTGTAATGGTATCCACGAAATATTAAAAAGTGGCAACACATTGATAAGAGCCATGAATGAGTACTAGTGGAAATATAATAGAAAAAATAGTACAGGGTGAAAAGACACAGATGATTAGTGGATAGGGTGCTGGAGTGGAAGTCTAGAGGGTATAGAACTTTGAACAAGTGCTAGCTATGTGACCCTGGGCAGATTGCTTAACCCCTCTGAGTCTTATTTTCTCATCTCTAAAATGAAGGTGTTGGATTTGATAACCTCTAAGTTACCTTCCAGTTATAATTCTATGGTCCTATGAGTTTTGTTCTCTAGTAATGTAATACTCCATATCGATAGGATCACAGCTCCATAGAAATCTAGAAATATTAGTGAAAAAGAGATTTGGCCTAGGCAAGGAAAAAAAATTCAGAGTGGATGCTCCCAGAAGGAGCAAGACCTTTGGGGTTATTATGGTTAGGGAGATTAGATAGTCTGGTCTTTGGAAACTATTCTGTCACCAGGCTCATAGTCAAAACTTACCTAGCTTGCTAGAACTTGCCAGACTTTTTTACCCTAGTTGCAAAGTAGTCAACAACTTGGGATTATTTCTACACTATATAGCAAGACATTAATGTAGGATTTACATGAAAAATTCATCTTTATATCAAGCTAAAAGTAATTCCATTCATTGATTTTATTTCTTTGTTCCCAGAGCAAATGAGAACAAATGTCCTATGTTCCATGTGATGGTCTTTCAAATAGTTTGAGACTGGTATTATAATCCACCCCTCACCCTCACCCCTAGAAAGTCTCTTTCCCAATCTGACCATTTCCAATTCCTCCACCATTTCTTCACATAACATAGCCTCTAAATCCCTCATTATTCTGATCACTTTCCAATTATAAGAAATTTATTCTATGTTTGAGATGTAGTATGATGAATGCTGAGAGCAGTTAGACTTTTGCCTCCTTTGATATCAAACCAAATACTACCCAGCATAGTGCAATAGCAAACAATTTGGAGTCTGGGGTCTTGCATTCAAATTCTGATTCTGCCCCTTTTGACATATGTACTTATGAGATAGCCACTTAAACTATCTAGACCTTAACCTCCCCTCATTTGTAAAATTATGAGTTTGTTTAAGAAGTTTGCTAATGTCCTTTCTAGCTACAAAGCTTTAGTAGAATTAGAATAGCCTATGATTATATTTTCTTTTTCTTCCTCTTTTAAAAAATGCCTTTATTGAGTTCTTTTGCTTTTATATAACCTTCACTTGCCCCTGTATTGTTTCCCTCTCCTACATCAAAAAGCCATCCATAGTAACAAATAAATTTTTGAAAAACTAAAAAAGAAAAAAGTGTGAAAATTCAGCAAAGCTGATAGATGCACAGAAAAATCTGACATTAAATCTACTATTCTTATGAACCTCCCACCACTGCAAAGGAGCAATCATCTCAATGGAGAGTTATGACTTCATGTATCTTCTTGAGGCCTAGATTGTTTGCAATTACATAACATTCATTTTCAGTTGTTTCCTGAGTGTTGTACTTTTCATTTATGTTGTTGTAGTCACTGTTTATATTGTTTTCCTGGCTGTGCTTTACTCACTTTGCATCAGTTCATGTAAGTCTTCCCATGATTATAAAAATTTCTCATTTTTTTTTGTTTCTTACAGCATAATATCCCATTATATTCATGTATCATAATTTGTTTGGCCATTCCACAGTTGATGTATATCTGTTTTATTTCCAGTTCTTTGCTACAGCAAAAAGTATCACTATAAATTGTTTGCTGTATATTCAGCCTTTTTATTTAAAATAACTTCCTTGGGGTTGATGACTAACAATTAGAGTATAAATATTTTTGCCACTTTATTTGCACAATTCCAAATGGCTTCAAAATAGTTGTTAATAATTCATAACTCCAAAGAAAAGCATCGGTGTGTCTGTCTATGACAATCCCTCCAATGTTTGCAATTTTATCTTTTCTCATATTTGCCAGTTTCCTGGGTAACAAGTAGAATCTCAAGATATGTTAAAATTTTCATTTCTCTAGTTATTTGTAATTTGTTGCATTTTGTAATATGGCTACTAATAGCTATGATCATATCCTTTTAACATTCAATATTAAATATTAGATAATGAGTTTTGGTCTTATGTATTTCTGTTCATCAACTACATGTCTTGAATACCAAATCCTTATCAGAGATATTAAGTATAGGGATTTTCTTCCAACTGATCATTTCTCTTGTTATCTCAGACACATTAACTTTGTTGTGTAAAAAATTTTTCATATTAGGTCATTAAAATGATCTATTCTGACTTTTTAAAATACCTCTTTTCAGGTTTCTTTAAGAATTCCTTTACTATCTATATCTGTGAAAGTTTTATGATATATTTTAAAAATTTTTCATGATGTCATCTTCCATGTTCATGTTACATATTCATTTTGGGTATACTTTGGAATATAGTATAAGATGATTTTCTAAGACTAATTTCAGTCAGACTACTTTCTACTTTTCCTAGAAGCTCTTCTCAAATAGGAGGGTTTTCCTAAGTAATTTATGTTTCAAGATTATTGAACACTGGGTTATTGAGTTTTTTTAGTTATAATTCTCTCTTATCTATTCTATTCCATTAATTTAAATTTATATAAGATATATATTTTATCAATGTCAAGTGATTTTGATGAATGCACCTTTATAATGTAGTTTAAGGTTTGGAGGTGCTGTTCCCTCTTGATTCCTAACTTTGTTCATTAAGTTTATTTTAGATCTTTTGTTTTCCAAATGAATGCTGTTGTTTTGTCTATCTCTTTAAAATTCCTCTTTGGTAGTTAGATTAGTATAGCAATAACTGTTTAAGTTAACTTGACAATGTTGTCATTTTTGATTATATCAACATGACCCAGTATGATCACTGCGTATTCCTCCAACTATTTAGCTTTATTATTTATTTAAAGAACATTTTGTAATTGAACACATGTAAGTTTTGAGCATGTCTTGGTAATCAGTTCCCAGATATTTTGTGCATATTATAGTTTTAAGAGCATTGAGAAGGAACTTTAAACTAACATTTATTGGGAAAGCATCTAGTTCTAGTATCTTTCCATTGAATATAATAGATGCTTTTGTTTGTTATTTTCTATAGATACTTTCTATTAGTTTTTAAAAAAATATTTATTTTTAATTTATAATTCAGTTCCACAACTTTTGAGTTCCAAGTTTTCTCCCCCTCTTTCCCCTCTCCCCCAAGATGGAATATGACAATGATTTTTTTTTTTTTTAAAGATCCTACTATGCCTATATTTTGTTTGAGTTTTTTTTAAAGAATAAATCAATATTGCATTTTGTTTTAAAAAAAACCACTTTTTTCTCCTTTATCCATTGAGACAATTGTGTGCTTTGTGTGTCTTTATTTTTATAATAATTAATTATTCTGATTGTTTTTCTAATGTTGAATCATCCTGGCATAAATCCAACTTTTTCATGATGAATGCATTCTTAGGTAATTTTCTGTTTGACGGGATTTTCTTTAACATTTTTTAATCCAGTAATGATATTGTTTTCAATGACTCCTTTGCTTTTAACCTTCTCTGGTTTAGGCATTAGGGCTATATTTGTCTCATAAAGTTAGTTTAATAGAGTACTTTTTCAATTTTTGAAGATGACTTATGTAGTATTAATTTTTATTTTTCTTTAAAAGTTTGAAAGAATTCTTTTATAAGTCCATCCGGACCATGACTCCCACCCCACCCCCTTTGGTAGTTCCTTTCCAAGTATTTCTATAACTTTTTTTTTTTTGAGATTGAGAAATTATATTTTTTTATTCATTGTCTATATACTTAAGAGTACCCTCTTCTAACAAATTTATGTTATCGTCTTTGTATATCTTGTACCCTGACTGCTTTTTTTTTAAAAATTTGGCTTCACTCCTCAAAGTATCAGTTACTGAATTAAGTCATGAGAATAGAAACATTATCAAATAGGAGAAAAAAAATTTCCTTTCTCCCAAATTTTGCTCTCCAATTCTACTCCCTTTCCATCTCATGATGATTCTTTTTTCCTATTTGTTCTTTCATTTAAGTGGTGAGTCCCAAATCCTCCATGCCAGATGGCCATGCAATTTCCTCTACAGGTGTCAGTTGCCCATAGGAGCTCTGAGGTAAGATGCTGTCCATGGAAATACAATACTCAGAGGAAATGGACTCCCTCTTCAAAAACACTAGAAGGTCCCCATCTCTTCTTATAAAATATAGCTCTTCACCCATTTGAGTACTTTTCAGTGAGATCCCCTTCACTGAATCAAAGCCTCCCTCTTACCATCCCCATCTAATTCATTCCCTTCTTTCACCATCTCTTCTTGCTGAAAGACACAAGATTTACTTTCCCTTTATTTTTGACCTGTGGACTTTAATTCTAACTTCTTCCCTATTCTCTTTTTATATACTTCTGCAATTTAGGCCCAAAGAAAATATTCATTCATCTTTAGAACTGAGCTTCCAGGTTTTAATTCATGATGTTTTATGCTTGCTCTTTGAGCATAAGACCTATTTCTTTAAATTCTACTTTAATCTTTATCCTCTTATGTACTTTTGAAAATAAATCTTATAATGGTCTCTCTATTATTCTCTTATTTAATCCAATATGTGCCTTCCTCTTAATTGTTTTATTTTAATAGTCTCTAGAGATGGACTTATTTATTTCACTACTAATTCTTGACTTGGTTATACTTATCTTGTGTTTCTGCTGTTTGTAACTTGTTCATATCTGCTTTTTTTAAGGAATACTTCAAACATGTCTCTTTTATGGTATGTCCATTTTATATTAATAATTAAGCTTAATTTTGCAAGTTATCAGTAAAACAGTGGATAGAAAACTGAGCTTCGAGTCAGAAAAACCTAATTTCAACTCTGACCTCAGACACTCCATAGCTATATAACACTGACAAGCCATTTAACAGTTCTCTTTCTCCATTCCCTTTCTGTAAAATGGGGATTGTAATAGACACTGTCTTCCAGTTTTTTTTTACAATAAAATGAGATAATATTGCAAAGTACTTTGCATACTTTAAAGCACTATGAAATTTTTGACCATCATAATGATGTCAATTTGTGTTGCAACTTGAATCCTTTGCTTTTCAGTATATATTATTTCATTCTCATCTGTGTTTTCAGATGAGTACAAAGATGGTACAGTGGATAGAGCATGAGACTTGGAGTCAGGAAGACCTGAGTTCAAATCTGTCCTCAGACACTTACTAGCTGTGTAACCTGGGCAAGCCACTTAACCTCATTTGCCTCAGTTTCCTCATCTGTGAAGTGAGCTGGAGAAGGAAATGGCAAACCATTCCAGTATCTTTGCCAAGAAAACCTTGAAAGGGGTCACAAAGAGTCAAATATCACTGGAACAACTCAACAACAACAACAAAATAATCTTGCATTTTTCAAATTTCCTTTTCTTTATATTTTAAACCCTGTTTATTTATTGCTTTCAGTATTTGATTGTTGTCATTGAAATTCCTAAATTTAGTCACTGTGTCTTAGTGTTTAAAACATAGATTTTTATTGTAGAAGTTATCTGTAGATTACTGAATCATTTAGATTGGTATTTTGTTTACTGTATTCAGAAATTCTGGAAAGTTTTCTTTTCTATTATTTCTTGACTTATGGTATTGAGATTTTTCGATTTGTCATGTCCTGCAAAATCTATGATCACTGAGTTAAATCATGTGGTTGTTCTAGGCAAAGGTTCTTCAGTCTTTGAGTTTATTAGTCTAAGAGCCTGTACGAGGCAGCAGTAAACCCAATTTCACTTTGTTATGCCCCCCTTTCCTCTACAAGTACCTTAGAAGAGTTGATGTCTGCTGTTTTTTGCAGCAGTATAATGTGGGAAGGGTAGGAGTCTGCTGTATTGACCAAAAAAAAAAACAACAAACCACAACCAAACACAAATCCTTTAGTGGGTCCCAAAATACAGTTTCTGAGCCCTTCTGGGACACAGAAGTTATTAGGGGAGGGATACTGAGTGATGACATAAGAATCAACATCCACTATTAGTTTTTTGGATTGTTACCTTTATTAGCCTTCTGGTTTTCTTGTGTTGGGACTAATCTTGGTTGTTTGTTGTTGTTGTTTCTCACAGTTAATGGTAACTGGATAAACTATCTAATTCGCTATCTTCACATTTGTTTGTTATTTTATGTAACTGTCATGTAATACTGCTGGCTTATATTAAACTTATCTCTAAGTAAAACTCCCAGGTTTCTTTTTCACTCAGTTGAACTTCTACTCTACTCTTATCTATATTTAAATATATGCTGTTGTTATTTTAACCCAAAGGAAAAAAATTTATATTTATCAATATGAAGTTCCCTTTTATTTTGAGCCATTATTTGAATATCAGTATCTTTCTGAATATTTATTTGGACATCCTTTGAATTACAGAACCTGTACTGTCTCATGTCATTTCTGGAACTGATTCTTTCCTGATGTGTCAAGGCACTACGAAAATAAAAAGTTGAATAGAACAGCATTAAAGGTCTACTTAGCCATAAACCAATGGAGATGTCTACTCTTTGCATGTTGGACATTTATCTGCTAATCAACTTGGGAAGGGAGGGTAAGAAAATTTAATTTTAGTCATCTACTTACTAGATTTTATTTTCTTCATAAGAAGATAATAAAATATTATATCAAGCGTCTTCTTGAAATCAAAATATGCCATCTTTTACATTTTTCTGTTATATCAATTTATCAAAAAATAGAATTAAGATAGTTTAGGACTGTAGAATATAAAATATAAGGAAGCTTTAGAGATCATCTAGTTTAGTTCTCTAATTTATTAAATGAAAAGACTGTAACCCAAGAAATTTATGTGACTTGCCCAAGATTTTTAAAAAATGGCAGCAGAGACAGAATTTGAATATGTATTGTCTGATTCAAATCTAGTGTTCTTTTCACTACACCATGCCAAGTTTGTGGCTTGTCTTTAATGTAATTTATACTTTGTTATTTTTATTCTTGAAATCTTTTTCTATATTGTATCTTGACTAAAACAACAAGAAAAAGGAGTAATTGTAGGAAATTAACTTTTTATGCTATTCATTCTTTGGAGGTCCATTTCCAGAGAGAAAAAAGTACCAATGAATGAAACTTGCACTACTACTGCTTCTCTTATTAATCATACAGAAGGAAACTTAGGTTTGGCGTCCACATCCATTTATATGCAACACTATTCACCTAGTGTCAATTACCAAAATTGCAAGAATAAAGCCTAGAAGCAAACAGTTCCTGATACAGCACTGCCCTAACATTTCCCAATCTGTTAAGTGTTTTATGAATAGCATAATCATCGGTTTCCTAGTGCTAAAATAAAGAGGTTGGAGTAGATGACTGTTAAGGTCCCTTCTGATTTCAAATCTATGATGCTATGATCCTTGACAGTTTCCTCTTTAAAGTGTTTGTGCTGATGTAAAGCAAAGACAGGGAGACACTTATCTGGAAACTTCAGAAAAGGATTCTTTCATTATATTTGCTACTCTCATATATCAGGGACATTTTAAGGAATTCTGCTACCAGGTAGAAAGCTGAAAGTATTCCATAGATTGTCTGGTGGGGCTGGCTGAGAGAAGAAGCCAGGGTTGGCCAGAAAAGCCAAGTTACTCTTGTGACATGGATGAAGCATATTCAGAAGCATAATTCCTCCATGTTTTTGGCAGGGAGGCAAAGGGAATAGCTACACCAGGAAACTTAGAAATTGCCCTTCAAAAGCAAAAGAAATTAGAGAATCAGTGGTTACTCATAGTATACTGGATTTAAATCACTTTGCTGGAGTTTTCTCCAAAAGTTTGCTCTATTTTGAAGATAGTGGAGAAAGGGCAGGGACTTGCCTGAGTTCTCCCAAATTCCCCTTCAAATAACTTTTAATGATGTCTCAAAACAAGTTCTGGAGTGGCAGAACCCATGAAAGGACAAGGCGAAAAACCTTTTTAGCTCAAGACAGCTTAGAAGGTCAACAGGAAAGGTCTTTTGCACTGGGGTGATAGTGGAGTGTAGGCCAAGCCCCAACAAACTAGCACCAGGCCTATGGGATGACTGAATGCACAGTGACAGCAGCTCTTATCCTAGACAGTAAGGAGATCAGACAACTGGTCAGAAGGAAGTTATAGGGGTTCCTTTGCTGGCATCTGGAGCAAGACTGTCACATTGCCTATACTCAGACTGGGGAAAACAGTGTTGGGATTCGGTCTCAGGGTGGAAGGAACAGCAGCACACCAGATCTTGCAACCCCAGGAAATCAGGGACTCTAGTCACACAGGAAAAGTTTTTGTGGTCACTCAGAAACCAGAGCACAGGCCAGGAGAATAGTGAACACAACTCTCATTGAATCATAGCACCTTGAAATAAATAAAAAAATTTATAGACCCCCAGAATTATCTCTGAAAACAGATTCACAAAAAATCTAAATCTTGGGACAGTGCCCCTTGTACCTTGGGAGCAGAGTTCCACTTCAACATAATATTACAAGTCAAGAAACCAGTTGAAAAATTAGCAAACAAAGAGGCATCTGACTATAGAAAGTTATGATTACAAGGAAGATCAAGACACAAACTCAGAAGAAGACAATGAAGTAAAAAATACTATATCCAAAGACTCTAATAAAAAGGTGAATTGATCTCAAGCCTCAAAAGAATTCCTGGAATAGCTCAAAAAGGATTTTAAAAATCAAATGAAAAGTAGAGGAAAAAGTGGGAAAAGAAATGACAGTGATGGATGAAAAATCATGAAAAATGAGTCAACAGCTTGTTAAAGGAAATACAAAAAATACTGAAAAAATCCCTACCATAAAGACAGAATAGATTAAGTGGCTTTTAAAAAAGCACAAAAATCCACTGAAGAGAAGAACTCCTTAAAAAGAATATTGGTCAAATGAAAAAGGAAGCACAAAAACTCACTGAAGAAAATAATTCCTTAAAAATTAAATTGGGTAAATGGAAATTAATGACTCCATGAGACATCAACTACAATAAAACAAAATCAAAAGAATGGAAAAAAGGAAGAAAATGTGATATATCTCTTTGGAAAAATAACTGACATGGAAAACAGACTGAAAAGAGATAACTTAAAAATTTTCCAACTATCTGAAAGCAGTGATCAAAAAAAAGAGCCCACATACAATCTTTCAAAAAATTATCAAGGAAAACTGCCCTGATATTCTAGAACAAGAATATAAAATAGAAATGGAAAGAATACAGTAATTACTTCCTGAAAGAGATCCTAAAGTAAAAACTCCCAGGAATATTACAGCCAAATTCCTGTGCTTCCAGCTTAAGAAGAAAATATTGCAAACAGCCAGAAAAAAAATTCAAATATCATGGAGCCACAGACAGGATAACACAAGTTTTAGCACCTTCTAAATTAAAAGATCAGAGGGCTTGGAATACAATATTGCAGAGGGCAAAGGAACTAAGATTACAACAAAGAATTACCTCCCCAGCTAAACTTCAGGACAAAAAATAGACATTCAATGAAACAGAGGACTTTCAAGCATTCCTGATGAAAATACCAGAGCTGAATAGAAAATCTTACTTAAATTTGAAAATCAAATTTAAGACTCAAGAGGAACATGAAAAGGTAAACAAGGAAAGAGAAATCAAAGGAATTCAATGACTATTTACATTCCTACATGGGAATATGATGCTTGTGACTACTAAAACTTTGCCACAGGGCAGTTAGAAGGAGCATACATATACAGAGGGTACAGGTGTGAGTTGAATAATATTGGGATGGGATAATATTTTTAAAAAGTAAAATTAAGGGGTGAGAAAGAGGAATGCACTGGGAGAAGGGCATAAGGAAAGGTAGAATGGGGTCAATTATCTCACATAAAAGAGACACAAAAGAACTTTTATAATGGAAGGGAAGAAGGGGGAGGAGGGAAGGGTGGTTGAAACGTACTGTCATTGAAATTGGCTCAAAGAGGGAGCAACATACACATTCAGTTGGGTATAGAAATCGTTATTACCCTAGAGGAGAGTAGGAAGGGAAAGGGATAAGAGAAAAGGGGGTCCTTATAGAAAGTAGGGCAGATAGGGGAAAATGGTAGTCAGACGCAAAACATTTTGGAAGATGGACAGGGTGAAAGGAGAGAGAGTTAGATAAACGGGGGAAATAGGATGAATGGAAATGCATAGTAATCATAAGTGTGAAAAAAAATTATAGAAAGTTTCTCAAATCAAATTTATAAAAATACTAGTCATTCCCCAATTGATAAATGGTCAAATGATATGAATAAGCAGTTTTCAGATGAAATAATCAGCTATCTATACTCATATAAAAATGCTCTAACTCATTATTGATTAGAGAAATGTGGATTGAAACAACTCTGAGCAACAACTCCACACCTATCAGATTGGCTAATAGGACAGAAAAGGATAACAACATAAGTTAGAGGGGATATGTGAAAATTGAGACACAAAATACATTGCTGAGGGAGTTGTGAACAATTCAACCATTCTGCAGAGTAATTTGGAACTATGCCAAAGGGCTATAAAAACATGCATATCCTTTGGCCCCACAATAACAGTACTATTTTTGTAGCCCAAAGAGATGAAAAAAAAAAAGTTAAAAGGACGTATATGTACAAAAAAGACTTATAACAGTTCTTTTTGTGGTGGCAAAGAATTGGAAAATGAGGGGATGCCTATCAATTGGGGAATGGCTGAAGAAGTGTATGACTTTGTTAGAATACATTGTACTATAAGAAATGATAAGCAGGATGCTTTCAGAAATACCTGGAAACACTCATATGAACTGATGCAAAGTGAAATAAACAGAGACAGGAGGACATTGTATACAGTAACAGCATAATGTTGATGATCAGTGGTGAATAACTTCATTATTTTCAGCAATACAATGATGCAAGACAATTGCAAAGGACTTATGATAAAAACTGCTATCCATCTCTAAAGAAAGAACTGATAGAGTCTCTAAGCAGCTTGAAGCATACTTTTTTTTTAAACTTTGTTTTCTTTTTTTCTTTTAAAATCTGTTTTCTTTCACAACATGACTAATATGGAAATGTTTTACATTACTGCACACACGTGTAACATATCAAATTTCTTGCCTTTTCAATGAGGGAGAGAATTTGGAACTTATTTTTTTGTGATCATATTAAACATATTTCCACATAATTCATGTTATAAAGAAGAATCTGAACCAAAGTGAAAAAAACATGGAAAAGAAGACACAAAAACCAACCAAAAAAAGAGAAAATAGTGTACTTTGATCTGGATTCTGACTCCATAATGGAACTTATTTTTTTAAACAAATGTTTAAATTGTTTTTACATGTAATTGGAGAAATTAAATTATTAAATATAATTTTAAAAGAAAAAAAATGAAGTTTCCCTATCTTCACAGAATGAGCTTATGCTAACCATGTATGTAACAGTCACAACCCCATCCTCTTCCTTCTATGGAAGGAATATCACTGACCTAGCTCTCAGTAGCTGTATTAAAGAGAAAAAAAAAATGAAAACATAGGGTTCAAAATGTCAGAAATACAAAGATGGTACTTAAAACCTCCAGCAAAAGCAAATGAGAGAAATGGAAAATCCAGAGCAACACCTTGGTAAAGTATTGAAAGAGATAAAGTTCATGAGATAATACAATCTAAAGCCAAGATAAAGATTATAAAGATCACCAAAACCTCTATTTCGCATATGTAGAGATGGAGCCCACCTCATCCCCCAGAGGTGAACTGCCCAAAGGCCTACAAGTAGGGAATCAAGGATTTGAACACAGAGGATCCTAGAAGTAGAAATATTTCCCATGACAAGGTTTCTAATCGTACCCTGGTGATTCACAAAGCCAATCTGCTAAAAATGTGGAAGGGTCATGATCTATTTTGGTAAAGGGAACATAAACAGTAAAGGGTCATGATCTGTTTCAGTAAATCTCATGGAACCGTGTATCCTTAATGTAATAAAGAAAATGTATCAAAATGTATCTAAGAAAAAAAAAATCACAGTTCTCCACTTGCCAATTAAAAATTCTGGCCACCAGATTTACAACTATACAGTGTCTTGGAGTTCTGAGTATATCCATTTCATGCTTATGTTAAAATCAAGGAATAACTTCTTGTCTCCAAAGACAGCTCTCTAATCTGTTCTCTGTTAAACAGTTGTTTAACGTTAGAACAAATATTTCTTACTCAAGAATGGATTGGGGCAAAAATCTCTGGCCACAGAGACATCTAAATTGTCTACATAAAATAAGCCAGCATAGCTATCTCATGTAACATTGAAAATTGTTACAGGTCTCTGACAAAACCAGCATAAATCTTTAGTGTAGAGTAACTTCTTTGAGACTTCCTTTCTCTCCTCCCCTTGAAACATCTTCTCCAGGCTGCTCTGGAAATAGCAGATGTCACAGAGACCATAGAAAATCTTCAAGTCATGCATCATGGCAGGAGCAGGTGTCCCCTCAAGAGAAAAAAAATAAAAAGCAAAAACGATTCCTGTTTTCATGCAATTATCTTTTTTAATGAAAATAAATGAAGGTGAAAAACTCACAAGACTGTATCAACATTGGCAATCTCTGTCTCATTCCCTTTCCCAAATGGCATGATTTTCAAAGTTTTCCAAGAGGCAGTGACAGCTCTTTAACCTCCTCCCTTCTGGAATCATTGACTAAGTAAGCACTCATCAGGATAAGTACTGAAATTTGAAAAGAATCCCACTGATTGGGGTTCAAATGCTGTCATTCAACCACACAAGAGTAACTTTTTAAAATTAAGTATTGAACACTAGGTAGATTACAGGAGAATGGTAGAACGGCTAAAGGAAGACATTAGGGATGCAAAGAGAATCTGTGATAATAGGTGAAGAAAGGCATGCTAAAAGTGATGCTCCCCTTTTTTTAAGGCTGCAAAACAAGATGTCATGAAAAAGAGAAAATGAGTTCATAATACATCAGGATAAGAAATTAAGATTTTGATATATATGATATTGAGAGATGTCCCAATGTCATACTCTTTACTTATCTAAAAGGATGAATAAAAAAAACCCCACTACAAGTGTGTGTGTGTGTGTGTGTGTGTGTGTGTGTGTGTGTGTGTAAAGGATAGACTATAGGATTATGGTAGGATCATAGATACAGACTTATAAGTGAAATTAGAGGTCATCTGGTTCAACCCCCTCCTTTTGCAGTTGAGAAAACTGAGAGAGACTGTGACTTGACCAAGGTCACAAGAAATAGGTGACAGATCTGAGAGGCAAATCCAGGTCCTCTGATTCTGACTGTAAATCAGGCTCTCATTCCAATGCATTACTGGTTTGGGTCAGAGAGCACAAAGCCTTCATTCCATAAGACTTTGGAAACCACTAGTAGGCTGAGACAAGGAATGGGGCAAAAGCAATGAACACGCAATCTTCCTCAAAGCAAGAGTGATAAAGGAGCAGTAAAGAATTGAGAACTGAACTCTATAATTTGCTAGAGTCTCCATTTTTCTGATGGGGCCCAGGTTGGCCTTCATTCCCCTTGGTTCCTGTTGTTATATTCTAGACTTCAAAACCAAACTTCAATGCATGTGCCTTTGCTGGACCTCCCTGCTGGCTCCCCCCCCCCCCCCCCAACTAGTTCTCTTTTATATCTTTTGTTGTTGTTGTTAGTCATTTTTTTAGTCTTGTCCCACTCTTTATAAACCAATTGGAGGTTTTCTTCGCAAAGACACTGTAGTAGTTTGTTATTTCCTTTTCTATTTCAATTTACAGATGAGAAAAGTGAGGCCAACAGGGTTAAATAACTTGGATAGTCTGAGGCAGTAAGTGTCTGAAGCCAGATTTGAACTCTGGAAGATGTCTTCCTGACTCCAAGCTTGGTGCTCTATCCAGTTTTTTGAAGGCAAGGAATTCCTTTTTTCCTCTCTTGTATTTGTATGCTCAGCACTTAGCCCAGTGCCTGGCTCATAGTAAGTGCTTAATAAATGCTTGGTTCCTTCCCTTCTTTCCTTGAAAACTCCATGTCACAGAATATGAGAGTTAAAAGGGACTTCAGAAGTCATTTATCTTCATCTCTACTTATAAAATACTTCCATATGTACAAGTTTTCAGCTTTGTAAGCACTCTGGATATCTGATCTCATTTGAGCCAAAAAGCCGTGGAAAGCAGGTATTGGCTTTGTTGTTTCAGCATATCTATAATCTCATCTGTGTTAGTATTCTCTCCAATTATGCAGATCATAATCAATCAAATCTTACCATCTTGAATGACAAAAATAGAATCAAAATACCAAACGTTCAGAGCTGAATGGACCTTAGGGACCACTGAGTTCAGCACCTTCACTTTACAGATAGGCATACTGAAGCCCAGAGGGGTTTAGTGACTTGTCTAGTGTCATACAGTTAATAAGGATCTGAAACACCATTGGAAACAGCAGCATTTCTAACAGCAAGTCTAGTTTCCTATCTCCTATCCCATGTTTCCTCTCATTGCTGTATTAGGGTCATAAACCTAGAGTTAGAAGTGACTCTGAAGCTATCTTGTCTAAACTTCTCTTAAAGATCAAGAAATTGACATCTGATGAGATGAACTAACTTGCCAATGGTCATTCAGGTAGTTAGTCTTAGAGGTGGCATTTGAACCCAGGTTCTGTGACTTCAGGGCCAATCCTCTTTTATTGACTCCTTTTTTCAAGTCCTCTTAGACCTATTCCACAAGAGGTCGACCCAAAATACTTGGTGACTCCCCAAAACTCCCAAAAGAACTTTCGTATAAGTCCTTCTCTTGTACACGTCCTTGCTTGTAATATGTTGTAGACTGTACATGATTATCATATTCCTCTCCATTACACTGTAGGTGAATCACATCTTTGTTGTTTGAGGATTCTGGTATCCCATGTCTTGATCTCACAGCTGTATGATAGCAACACACGTTAGTAGAAGAATATCAATATTTTTAAATTGACCTTTGTTTCAGCTTAGTGACTCTTGTTTGTGTTCTCTCCTCCAGGAGAAAGTCAAGGAACTTGAAGAATGTTTCTCTACTCTCCAAGTTTTTAGGGAGGATGAAATGTTCCTGAAGGAAAGAGAAGTGATGTTTGAGTGGGGAAAGAATATGATCTGAGGTATACAGGGGGAGACTTCATCCTTGTTAGAATATAAGAGAAAGTTGGAATGTTTCACAAAAGAAAAAAAGAGAGAAAGACAGATATACAAATAGTACAGCTTAAAAACAAATTGGAAGCTCTCCCTCAAGGTGACGGAGTCAAATGCTCTGAGGAAGAAGGAGCTGCCTGGTCCCTAAAGAATAATACAGTAGAACTACAAAAGCTACCAGGAGGCAGATTACCCAATGAGAATCAGAGGAAGAAAAGAGCAGTAGTAATTGATGACCCCCTGCTCAAGAGTACCAAGGCAACTATTTTACTTGGTAAGAACAGTGTAGTAGTCTGTTGTCTTATTCATCTGATACATGACAGGGAAACTCACAAGACTTACTAAAATGGACAATAACTGCCTACTCTTGGCATTACAAATGATATCATCAAGAGGAGCCTAAAACATATTGCCAAAAATATGAAGTATTGAGCAAGAAACTGAAGAGCATTGGGGTACAGGTTGTGTTTTCTTCATTCTATTATTGCTTTGAAGGCAAAAGATAAAAAAAAAAAGAAATAATTAATTTGGAAAGTGGATAGCTGTCCAAGAAGGTAGTCTATTTATTTGGACTTGTAAACTGCAGCCCAAAAAACATGAATAACAGATTTCTGATCAAAGATAAAGTGTATCTAACAAGGTTTGGTAAGACTGAATTTACCTAGAGACTTATAAATCTGGTTCTTAGCCTTTCTTTCTGGACTTTTTTTATATTCCATCCAAACAGGTATTCTTGCCTTTGCCTATCCATGACATTCCTTCTCCTGAATCTGTCTTTGGATAAATAGCAATCATTTTCTGTTCTGATCAGAAACTGAGGATGTTCCCCTCCCAGACTGATATCTTTGTGTTCGTAAAGTGGGTTATCTTTTGTCTTAATTCTCACCCAGCCCTTAGTCATTGAATAGAGGTGGCCTCAGACAAAGGGAGATCTAGGAAAGACCTGTAATGTTAAGGAAATTTGAAGGTCTTCCCTGCCCCTTACTAGGCCCATGTGCCCTGCTTTGAGCTTTGACTCAGCCCATAGCTTGAGTCGTATGGACCCCATGGTGAGAGGAGCTTGCCAAATGGATGGGGCAGAAAGGATGGACCAGAAAGAGAGTGAGGCAGAGATGAGAAGAAGAGGCAGAGCTGAGGCAGCTAGCTTGAGTGAGAGAGGGAGAAATTTTGCCTAGGGGAACTTGTTTGTGGAGAGGCCTAAAGAAGGGAGGACTTGGGGATGTCAGCACTAGCTTGATTGGTGATGTGTACAAAACTTCTTTATTACTGTGGTGGAATTGGCTTCCTGAAATCTGAATAAATATCTTGGTTTAGTCTTTGAGGAAGAGAGTTTGTTATATTTTGCAATTCGACCCTGGAAATATGTCTGCATATTCATTGCAGTCGCTATGGGTATTGCACTGGCAATATAAGACCTTAATTTGGAAAGGTCAAGGTCACCCAGTGTATCCCAGATAATCACCGGTACCTTTGTCTTGCCACTGGACTGAGATGACTTTGGAGAAGACAGCAACAACTTTTTGCACAGTTCTGACTCACTTAATCCAATTCATGCAGGAGTCAAGACATGACACTCATGATGTCATTGGTCCTCTTCGAGAACGAAGGATTTGCTACAACAATAACAACATATTTGCATAAGTTGTGCCCCATGTTTGGAATACTCTTCCTCCTTACCTCCAAGTCTTCAATTAACCAACTGGATTTATTAAGTGCCTACTATGATCCAAGTACTGTGTTCAGACTTGAGCATACAAAAACTAAAATTCAACAATCTTGGGAGCCCTAGCTCTCTTCAGAATTTTTTTTTCCCCAGGAGTCATCTCCTACATATACCCTTACCTGATCTAAGTTAGTAGTAGTTAATGTCTTCCCCATCTGTAGTTTAAAGGTATTTTGTACATTATAATCTATGTCCTTATTGTACCCTCAATGCTCTCCCTGCCCCCACTCCAATAGAATGTAAGCTCCTTGAGGACAGTGACTATTTCCTTCTAAGTACAGGGCCTTACATAAGTAGTACCTAATGAATCATATTATTATGGTTTGTATTGGGAAACATCCAGACAAGAGTAACCAAGAATCTAAATGGCCTTGAAATCAAATGGTCTTGTGAGGACCAGTTGAAGGAACTGGTGATGTTACTCTTGTGGAAGTACAAACCATCTATACTTAATACATAATAGTTGTTTCAAATATTTGAAGAGCTATCATAAGGAATATGGATTAGATTTAGCCTGCTTAGACTCAAAGGGAAGAACAAATAAGAAATAAGAACAAATAAGAACAAAGAGTGGAAATTTCAAAGAGGCAAGTTTAGGTTTGATGTAAGGAAAAAAAAAACTTCCTCAAAATTAAAGTTCTATCTTGTTCAACTATGGGTTGGACTAATTGTCTTCCCTGAGATCCTGTGATTTAGATGAGGGAAGTTGTATAACAGAATTCAAATCATGTAAGTAATAAGGGGGAGAGCACCACAGTCCTATGACTCTTTTCCATAGGACCATGCTGATTCCCTATTAAAACAAGTGATTTTATATTAAATTTTAAAGAATCCTGAAATACTGGGTTGGAAGGGACTTTAGAGGTAACCTAGTCTAACCTCTGCTCTAAATAAATTCAACCACTGATATGTCAAGCACCTACTATAAGTAAAGCTGTTTTCCTATGTTTGAAATATTGGGAGCATTTTCTATTTTTCTCTGCCCTTCATCTTTCAATATCAAAGGATTATCAAGCTTCATTGATTTTAGTTTCCTAAAATAATTTTGGTTTCCATCTATTCCTCTGACCCAATGACTATTGCCCTGGTATAGGTTCTCCTGACCTTATACATTCAGATCTCCAATCCATCCTTTAGACTAACTTCCTTACATCTATATCTAGTCCTGTAATTTCTCTCTTCAAATGATGATGACATTGATGACGATGATGACGACAGTGATGATGATGCTATCTCCCTTTTGTTTGCTGAGTAAAATTCAAGCTCATTTGCCAATAGGCCTTCTGGAATCTGAAGCAGTCATATATTTCCAGGAATATATCATTCTCTACTACATCCTCTCTAACCAAACTTGGCTGCTGTCTGTATCCAAATGTTTCCTCTGATCTCCTGCCCCCTTGTTGTTTCTCCCCTCATTATCTGATATGCCTAGAATGACTTCATTTCTTCTCTTTGCCCAATGCTTTAAAGCATATCTCAAATATTCCCCTATAAAAAAATAAATTTATTAGGTACATTCTCAGACTTTGCATAGCTTTTAGTTTGTTTGTCTCTCTCCCAGAATATAAGCTTTATGAGAGAAGACTGTGTCTTTTTGAAACTATTTTCTCTGTTTTTAGTTCTAGATAGGTAAATATGTACACACATATGTATATACACATATTTATGTATATATATGTGTGTGTGTGTGTGCATATATGTGGGAGAAAGAGAGCATGTAAGATGCTTCATCTATATTGAATACATGAATAGTATCCTTGTTTCTGTGCTAATTCATATGGCTCATTACTTGAAGGATTTTAATTCTCCTAGATTTGGAATTAGTAGGCAGCAAAACTGAAAGCAAAATATGAAGTTAGGTGTATGCTAAAGGTAAGGGACCAGGTAGTGATGGAAGAAAATAAAGTCTAAATTAAAACAGACGGCCTCAAAAGCAAACTTCACTGATTTCACTGTAATTCAATCAATAATCATTTATTAAACACTATCTGTTAGGCTCAGTGCTATGTTTGGAGGACATAAAAGAAAAAGAAAGACGGTCCCTGCCCTCAAGTAACTTACATTTTAATGGGGAAGGAAAAACAGAAAAGGAAGCTGAAAAGGGACAGAGGAGAGGGGTGGAACAGGTACCACTGTCAAGGCATAACAGAAAAGTCTGGAGGATGCAGCCGGTGAGTAATGAAGAAATGACTGGTCTAGGAGTCCTCCTCGAATGAAGGTAGTGGGAGGAGTCATCCAATCAGAAGGTGAGATTTCAGGGGTGGGGGGGAGGTGTTTCCAAGGTGTCAATTTCAGGACTGAAATAATCTTCCAAGATGAAGAGGCTCCTGGGGCATGATGGGGAAGCCTGAAGCAATGCAATCTGGTGGGAAATAAGGAGATGGCTGGTCTTTGTACCCTCTTTAAATGGAGGCAACATTTTCAGGAAACCTAGGTTCTAATCCCAGTTCTAAATGAACCACTCTGAGCATCAGTTTCATCAAGTAGACCAATACTACATTCACTACCTACTATAAAGGACTGTTGTGAAGAAAGCAAACCTGAAAGCCCAATAAAAATAGGAGCTGTCATAATTTATTGACTTGTTGAGGGCCAATCCTGCAAATGAGGGCTGTAAACATCCTATATTTTAATTTTTTAATGAAAGAGGAAAAGACTGTCAAATGCAAAATTGCTAAAAACTATAAAAATGCTAACTCAAATTAAAAGAGAGAGAGAGAGAGAGAGAAAGAAGGAGGGAGAGAGAGAGAGAGAGAGAGAGAGAGAGAGAGAGAGAGAGAGAGAGATGTGACAGGAGAGACTTTTGCCAGATGTGAGCCTGAGAAATTAGTGTGTATGATATATTGGAAGGCTAGTGTTGTGATTTGTAAGAAGGGCAAATCTGACAATCGTATTTTTAGCATTTCAAAAATAGTAGAGGCCAAAGAAACACATGACCTGAGAAGTTTCAAAAGCTAATTATTTGCATATTGTCTGGAAGCAAGATGAGCAAGATGGTTTAAATAGTAGAGATGAATGAGTTGCTAGGAAGGGATAAAATTAACCATTATGTATGGGAAAAAATGAATGAGATGTTTTACATTCAGTGAGTATGTGCCATCCTATTGTATAGTCTTGAAGGCATAAAATAGCTCATTATAATTAGTGGTGGGTGAAATTCTAAAGATGTATATATTTGATAGCAATGAGCATTTGGATGTTGATCTGAAATTCATGTGTACTCTTTACTTCTCAGGCTGCAGAACAGAGGAAATCCCACAAGGAAATTGCTTCTAGGGCTTTGGAGTTATTTGGTTTTGGTCTATTCCAAAATGCGTAAGAAGAGGAAGACAGCTTACAAATGTAAGGGTGAAGGGAAGATTGAGGAAAAGAAACAAGTAGAAGTCTGTAAGCCTGAAAATTGTTTGGTAATTGGATACAAATCAGAGGGGAAGGGAAAGGAGAAGGAGATTCAGAGAGAGAGAGAAGACAGAGACAGAGAGACAGACACACAGAGACACAGATGCAGACAGACCAGCAGGCAGGTAGGCACAGAGACACAAAGAAGGGGAAGAAAGAAGAGGTGAGGAGGGAGAAGGGAAAGAGACCAAGACACAGAGGTAGGCAGACAAGCAGACAGGGAGAGATAGAGACAGAAAATAGGAAGAAAGGAGAGGAGAGGAGGGAGATAAGAGATAGAGAGACAGAAACATGCAGGCAGACAGGAAGAGACAGAAAGAAGGGGAAGAGAGAAAGGGTAGAGAGAAGGGAAAGACAAAAAGTGAGAGAGAAGAGAGGAAGAAGAGAGAGGAAAAAAGGGAAAGAGGGAAGAGAAAAGAAAGGAGGAGGAGGAAGTACACAAGCAGGGTCGGGTCATCTCCCTTTTCATCCAAGTAAATCGCTTTCCTCTAGATTATATATTTAGGTGGATAGACTCTACAAGATTCCCCAAATCACTTAACTTTCTTTCACCTATATCTCTTTAGTTCAGCCAGTAGCTGTGTTCAGGAAATGAAGGCTTACCGATTGTAGCCGGGCTATCAGAGGGTGAATCTTTACACAGGGAAAGGATCAGGAAAGGTCTGGGCCGACAGCAGGAGCAGCCTGTGTGTCAGCTAGCAGGAGATGGAGAATGAGAGCCAAAAAGGGAATGTGCTTTTCAAAGGCTGCTAGCTAGCTCTTTATTCTTTCCCCAGATGTGCTTGCTCTTGTTGACTTCATAAAGTCCCTTGCCTTGTGTGTCTAAAATGAGACTAAGACCTTGAAAATAGACTGTTCCTAAGGCTCAGGGCCAGTTCATTAAAGCTTTAATTGCTGATAAAAAATGACTTCTTGGGACTTATTGCTTAAATAACCTTCCAGAGGATGGTTGGAAGAAGGTGGGAAATTTTCACTTAAAACCATCTACTTTCTGCCTAACCAAACATATTTCCATAATGCTATTTGGGAACATGAAGAAAAAGGGGGCAAAGGCAAATATGAGAATGTGCATGATTTATTCAAGGAAGACAGTTTAAACTCAGGCAATACATGCCTGTCATCCTGTCAGCTGTCAAAGTGACAGTGGCCTTTTATAGTCAGTTGTTTCAGTAGCTACTCTGTTATCATCATTTTTTTTAGAATGAACACTCTAATTAAAGCATAGACAGATGTGACTCCAAGTCTCTAGATGCTGTGTGTTTGTATATTGTACAGGCATGTATGTATATATAAGTGGGGAAATGTATTGTGGTACCTATATAAAATACATATACATGGATATATTCAGTTTCCTCATCTACAATCTTGTGGAATAGGCTAGATGATGCCAAAGTTTTCCTTACAGCTGAAAAATCTGAATATAGTCATGTATGTAGCCATCCTTACACAGGTAGACTTAATTTCATAGGATATTTGTCTGGAAAAGTTGTATATGAAGCAGATTTTAATCTTAATCCTAAATTGAATGATCACAACACTCAATGTAACCTAGATATTTAATGGAATCTTGCTATGAATAGTTTTGGAAAAAAAATAATCATTTTGCAAAATGAAGAATCAGTATCGGGATCAGAAAAGTTGGGAGTATAATGGTTACCATGAATATGGACTTTTATGGACAATGAAGATGTTTGTGGAGAAATGAAAATTAAACTCCTAAATATTCTGGACTTCATTTTCATGCACTCTGTATTCTAGTTAGGCTAGCCCACCTGTTATTCTCCATACAGGACATTTCATCTCCCACTATTTGTATAGCATGTCTCCCCTTCCTGGAATGTTCTCCTTCCTCATCTCTGCTTTATGACATCACTAGTTTCCTTTAATGACCACCTTTTGATGCTGTTTCCCCACTTGTTATACTCTCCTCACCCACCTGCCCCCAACTCCAAACTGTACATTTCAGATTGGATACACCAAAGTCATTTCAAACTCAAAATATACAAAACAGATCTCCCCAAATCCACACTTCTTTCAAACTTCCCTATTACTGTAGAGGATATCACTATTCTTTCATTTACTTGGTTTCATAACCTCAGTATTGTCCTTGACTCCTCATTCACCAACATATGTGATCCATTACAAATTCATTGTCTTTTTCTTTCTCTACAGCATCTCTTAGATATATTTCCTTCCCCCCACTCATATAGCTGACACTTTAGTTCAGGTCCTCATCACCACTCACCAGTACTACTATAGTAATTTACAAATTGGTCTCTTTGCTTCAACTCTTTCATAGTCCATCCTCCAAAGAATCGTCAAAGGGATTTCCCTAGGTTTCATCATGTCACCACCACCACTACACATACACACACACACACACACTCTCAATAAACTCCAGTGGTTTCTTATTACTTGTAAGAATATAATAGTATATAGAAAAGAGTACATATAGATAGACAGATAAATAGATGGATAATATAATAATAGAAACTATATTTATAGATTTTTACAACTTTGCCCTTTCATAGCTTTCCTTTTTCCTTCCACATTACTCACATAAGAAATTTCATCTCTTGACTCTAAATGTTTTCACCGACTACCCTCCATACCTAGAATTCCCTCCTTCCCTGTCTTGCTCCCTCAGCCCAAATGCCACCTTCTTCAAGAGGTCTTTCCTGAACCACTTCCCCCCGCCCCCCACTTAATGCTAGTGTCTTCCATCTAAGATTATCTTCAATTTATCATATATTGTCTTTACATAATGGTTTTCATGTTGTTGTCCCCTTCTATCACTACCACCCACCTCCACCTTTAGACTGTGAGCTCCTTGAGAGTAGGAATTACTGTATCTTCTTTTGTATCCCAAATTCAATGTATGGGAGGCAGTAGGAACTTAATAATGCTTATTGATTTGACTTGACTTGTGTACATGCTATGGTCCAAACATAACTGGCTTACATACTTTTCCTCAGACATGATTCTCCATCTCTTGTCTCCAAGTCTTTTCACTGGCTGGTCACCATGCATAGAATTCCCTAACTCCTAATCTTCACCTCTTAGGAACCTTAACTTCCCTCAAGACAGCCCAAATTCCACTTTCTATGGGGAGATATATCAGCAAGCACCCTAGCATACCCAGGATGGCTGCTAGCACAGGTTTTTACATCTGCTTTTCTAAAGGAAAGCAACTCAAAATGGGTTAATAATCTCACTTTAATCAATCAAACACATATCATTTACCTAGTTCAGGGGAAAAAGTCAGCACCCTGAACTTCAGAGAATGCAAACAGAATACAAACATAAGTTAACAAGCAGAAATTACAAGCAGACAAAGAAACAGATCAGCAGATGGGCTTCCAATCATCTGATCATTACATCCATACCTATTCAGTTACCACAGAGGGAAGCACCAACATCTGGGTTTTTCAAAGCCGGGGGCCCCCCTCCCCCAGCTTTGAAAAACCCAGATGTTGGTGCTTCCCTCTGTGGTAATTGAATAGGGGGCTCAACGGCTTCTCAGAGTTTCATCTGGCCAAATCACACAACTCTTTTCAAAGTGAGCCCCAAAGCAAAACCTCACATCAGGGTGTATATATAGCCTTCTCCTAGATCAGAGAATGTCACAGCCCTCTTGACCAACTGCCCAATCACAAAGCAGCAAGGCACAGGCATTCTCGAAAAACAAGCTTCCCGCCACAGGCTCCATGTGACCACATTCAGCCTATTAGGGGGAGAGTATATTTTCAAGTCATAGAAGGTTCTCAGAGTCACTTAAGCCACTTAAGCAAAGGGCCTAGGGGCAGGAAAGATCTTCAGATTCCCATAACAGGAAACTTTTCCTAGCCTCTGCAATTCTAAGTGCTTTACTATCCAAGGTTATCTTGTATCTATTCTATATATGTTTTTATATGATTGGGCTATGGTTTCAACTTCATTAGAATGTAAGCTCCTTGAAATAAGAGGTTATTTTTACTTTTTCTTAGTATTTCTAACTCTTAGCATAGTTCTTGCCACCAAAAGTTGTAATCTTTCACTAAAGATTGCTGAAAACATACTTTTCTGCATACAGTTTCTTATAATAAAACATTGATTCTGATAATATGTACTTTTCCTAATGCAGTGAGCATGAAATAATTCATAAAATGTAGTATGCAAAGTAAAATTGGTAACATGCAAAACATTTTTTCTCACTAGTAATTCTCTAGAATTCTGTGACCTTTTGTGCTAAGATCTTAATAGAAAAAATGATTTCAGATAGTATTCACTTTATTACATATGAAATCTACAGTGCTATAAATACTGTAGAGCAAATAAAATTTTAAAAACTTAAACATTTTTAACCCGATTCTTGTCTTCCATTGTGTCAGATAGTGATGTAAGGGTATTTTAATGTATGCTATGCTATTATGAACCTCTCTCTCTACGTTGGCCACCCTCTGAAAACCAAGGGAAATTTTGCTGGGACTTTAGTCATTGCTGTTGGAAGACCCAAAGGCTGGTGAGGTCTCAACATTACCTCCAACACTGTTCTTCATGAATGTCAGGTGGCTTTGGAGATTGTACAGGATACATCAGCTGTAAATAATCCATCAGTGATGTCTGCTTCACACTGTTTGAGATCCTTAAGGGCCTTGAAATATGGGAGAATAGCAGGCAGTAGATGACATTTAACCCTGAAGCTATAATCAGTGACAGGATTAGTGAGTGTACACAGTTGCCAACTCTAAAGTGAAAATGAGGTTACTAATAAAATCACAAGAATGTTTGAAGTTGCAACAATTCAATGCTACATATTGAAGATTGACTGTATTAGTTTCATAACAAATATTTGTCTTGAATATCATCAGACCTCCTGAGTTGTGTTCCCCCAACCATAACTATATTTTAAATTTGCCCAACCTAAACTGAATATACAGTCAAGAAAACCAAGACTATCAAAAATTTAGATCTGGAAATGACATCAGAAAACATCTAGCCTAAGTCCCCTATTTTCTTGGAAGAGTAACTGAGTCCAGGAAATACATTACCATGATACACTCTTGGTAACTCAGTGAGAAGTAGGATTTGAACCTAGGTTTTTCTTATTCGACATCCTTCACTCTCTTGGCTCTGCCATGCTTCTTCTCAAGGCCAGCCTCCTAGGCATCACAATTTCCTTTACTGAAAATGAAAGGACTTTATTTGAGTAGATGAACACTTGCTTCCTGACTTTTTCATATGCATGTGGACTATTCAAAGTTTTTAAACTATGACTAGTCAGTCAGTCCATAAACATCTGTCAAGATCTAAGGGGGCTAAGCCCTAGGTGTAAGATGAAAGGCTAAAACAATCTTTGTTTTTCAGAAACTTATATTCTTTGGGTTTTTTTTTGTTTGTTTTGTTTTTGTTTGGAGACTGGTTCTTATTGGCTCACCTAAACTGGAAGTGCAGTGACCACTCAAGGATCTAATCCCACTACTGATCAGCATGGGGGCTTTATTTTGCTCTGTTTCTGACCTCCACCATTCACCCTCTTCCTTAAATAACCTGTGTCATCCCTTCAACCCACTCCAGCTTCCAGGGGCTCATTCTATTGGCACTGATCTTGATGCAGACTTATCAATTAGCTTTTCTTACTCCTCAGCTCAAGCCACACACCAACACTTTCCCCCAACAGGAGAGACATTTTCCACCATGCAAGTCAGGGAGCTTACATTTTAATGAAATAGTCCATTCAAGGTTTGGTAAAGTCTAAAATGGCCTTTGTCCCATAACTTTGTATGATGTATATTGGGAAATTTATTGAACCTCTTGCAAAGAGGCAAACTGATCAGCAGGAATCCAATGGGTATGGATCAAATATAGGATAAACTGAAAGCAAGGGGAGATTAATTTGCATTCTAAGGAATCTGCTTTCACTGACAGGAGATTCAGATTCCTGGGATGCAGATTATTTTTTTTTAAATAAACTTTAAGGCCTGCTTAGACTGTAAAACCAACTAATAGCAGTCTACAACTGGGATAGAAAAATAAAGCATTTCATAGGAGAGGGTATAAGGCCAATGCAATATTCATTGTACCCACCACGGCTATGAATATGCTGGTGTAGTTGAGAATCACAAAATGTAACAGACTCTCCACATGGAAGACAGAACCAAAGCATTCATTCAAATACCAGAAAGCTGAATTCCCAAATCAGAAAGCCAAATCCATCATATTAACCTGGAAATTGGTACACATAACCAATGCAGTAAGCACCAACATTCCCAAGCTTCCCTCTGTCAGGCATTCAAAACAAAACAGGTTCCCTTAAGCAAAAATGCCCCTCTCTCACTCATGCTAGCTGCTCAGCCTCCACACTGCCTGCTCCCAGCTGTTCTGGTTCTCTCTCCTGCTCCTTCCTGCTCCACCCTTTCAGCAAGCTCCTCCTCCCATGAGTTCCATGTGACCATTAAAGACAGTGAGGTAGAGGATGGGGGAATCAGCCAAAGGAGAAAAGGGCAGTATTTGGCAAGATTTATTATTAGAATGAGAAAACATTCTCTGTTCAAGGGCAGGGGACAAGGGGAAAAGATCAACTCCTTTTATAATTGTGAAAGAAGTCCTTTTAGGCAGAACTTCAGATTCTCTCATCCCAATTGCTTCAAGTAGATGAGACCACTCACTTTACTGTGTACTTGCATAGGGATCGGGGGCTTTCTAATATCAGGCCACCAGGAGGTTAGAGATGTGTACACTGTTAATACCTCAAGATGTCCTGAAATGATTATGGTTTCTAATTTCCCCCAACATGTGCAAATTTTTTATCTTTCTCTTGACTTATTCCTCATCCATTCCTTCCACATTTTTTTCACTTTCTTCACTTTTGCCCACCTTTTCACTGAACTGTCAAATTATGTGTTGATTTATTTTTTTTTATTTTTAAAATTTTTTTTTATTTACTCATTTACTTTTAATTTACAAGATTCAGTTCCACAATCACTTGAGTTTCAGATTTTCTCCCCTCCCTTCCCCCGCCCCCCATGGTGGCATGCAATCATGTATAGGATCTGCAAATACTTTCACATTGTACAATAGTTTGGTCATATAGAAGGGCTGTAACCAATGTGTGACCCCTGGGAAAAGAAAAGAAAAAAAAAAAAAAGCAAAACCAGACATAAAAGAGAACGATAACGAGTTTTGCTTCAGTCTCCATTTAAACTATAGTCTTTCTATATCTTTCTCTGAGTTTAGGTATCTCCTTCCTTCTTGAGGCTTGT
>CM053585.1:76691672-76712082 GCA_028646515.1 Pseudochirops corinnae
GTTTTGGCTCTTCCTGGATTGGGTATCAGCACCATATTTGTGTTGTAAGGGGAATTTGGTAGGAACTCTGCTTATTTTTTCTAATAGTTTATACAGTATTAGAATTACTTGTTTCTTAAATGTTTCGTAGAATTCGCTTGTAAATCTATCTGATTCTGGTGATTTTTTTTCTTAAGAAGCTCATTGATGGCTTGTTCAATATTTTTTTAAAATAACATTGGGTTATTTAAGTATCTTATTTTTTCTTCTGTTAATCTAGGTAAATTACACATTTTGGTAGATATTCATCCATTTCATTTAGATTGTCAAATTTATTGGCATATAACAGCACAAAATATCTCCTAACAACTGTTTTAACTTCCTCTTCATTGGTGGTGAGTCCACCTCTTTCATTTTTGATATTAGTCTTTTCTTTTTTCTTCTTTCCTTTTTTTTATATAATTTATTTTCAGTTTTCAACATTCATTTCCATAAGATTTTTGAACTCCAAATTTTCTCCCCATCTCTATGCTCCCCCCACCCCAAAACAGTATGCACCCCAATCACCCCTTCCCACAATCTGCCCTCCCTTCTATCACCCCCATTCTCCCATCCTTTTCTCCTCTATTTTCCTGTAGGGCAAGATAGATTTCTATACCCTGATGCCTATGCATCTTTATTTCCCAGTTGCATGCAAAAACAATTTTTACCATTCATTCCACATTCTCTCCCTTCCTCCCTAATCACTCACCCTCACTGAGAAAGCAAGCAATTCAATATAGGCCATACATGTGTAGTCATGCAAAACACTTCCATAACAGTCATGTTGCAAAAGACCAACCACATTTCCCTCTATCCTGTCCTGCCCTCCATTTATTCCATTCTCTCCTTTGACCTATCTCCCCACAAAAGTGTTTGCTTCTGATTACCCCTTCCCCCAATCTGCCATTCCTTCTATTATCCCCCCTCTCTTATCCCCTTCCCACCTACTTTCCTCAGGGTAAGATAGATTTCCATCCATGTGTTATTTCCCCCGTAAGGCAATTCCAATGAGAATAAGGCTCACTTATTCCCTCTTACCTCCCCCCTCTTGTCTCCATTGTAAAAGCTCTTTCTTATCTCTTTTATGTGAGATAATTTACTACATTCTATCTCTCCCTTTCTCTTTCTTCCAATACATTCCTCTCAACACAATTTTATTTTTTTTTTGTTTCTTTCATAATGTATGTATGCCCTCTGTCTCTACACACACACACACACACACATACATACACATATATTTCCCTTCTAACTGCCCTGAGAAAAGTCTCATGAATTACAAATATCATCTTTCTATGTAGGAATGTAAACAGTTCAACTTTAATGAGTCCCTTATGGCTTCTCTTCCCTGTTTACCTGTTCATGTTTCTCTTGATTCTTGTATATGAAAGTCAAATTTTCTATTCAGCTCTGGAATTTTCAACAAGAATGTTTGGAAGTCCTCTATTTCATTGAATTTTCATTCCCCCTCCCCCCCCGAAGTATAATACTCAGTTTTTCTTGGCATAGGTGATTCTTGGTTTCCATCCTACCTCCTTTAACATCTGGAATATCACATTCCAAGCCCTCCAACCCCTCAGTGTAGAAGATGGTAAATCTTGTGTTATCTTGATTATGTTTCCACAATACTTGAATTGTTTCTTTCTGGATGCTTGTAATATTTTCGCTTTGACCTGCAAACTCTGGAATTTGGCTAAAATATTCCTACTTTTCTTTTTGGGAATCTCTTTCAGGGTGTGATCAGTGAATTCTTTACATTTCTATTTTACTCTCTGGTTCTAGAATATCAGGGCAGTTTTCCTTGATAATTTCTTGAAAATTATAGCAGGTAGACCAATAATTTCTAAATTATCTCTCCTGGATCTATTTTCTAGATCAGTTGTTTTTCAAATGAGTTATTTCATATTGTCTTCTATTTTTCATTCTTTTGGTTTTGTTTTATAATTTTCTTGATTCATTACCTTTCATTTGTTCCATTCTAATTTTTAAGAAATTATTTTCTTTAGTGAGCTTTTGGACTTCCTTTTCCCTTTGGGCAGTTCTGCTTCTTAAAGGCATTCTTCTCCTCATTGGCTTTTTGAACCTCTTTTGCCATTTGAGTTACTCTATTTCTTAATATGTTATTTTCTTCAACATTTTTTGCGTCTCCTTTAGCAAATTGTTGACTTGTTTTTTATGATTTTCTTGCATTGGTCTCATTTCTCTTCCCAATTTTCCCTCTACTCCTCTTACTTGATTTTCAAAATCCTTGTTGAGCTCTTCCATGGCCTGAGACCACTTCATATTTTTCTTGGAGGCTTTGTATGAAGAAGCTTTGACCTTGCTGTCTTATATAAGTCATATGCTTTTATCTTCCTCCAGTTGTATGTTTTGATCATCCTCATCACCAACAACCTTAAAAAAAATACCTTTCACCAAGAAAGTAACCTTCTATAGTCTTATCTTTTTGCTCTTTGCTCATTTCCCCAGCCAATTACTTGACTTTTGAGCTCTTTCTTAAGTGGAGAATATACTGCCCCAAGTTTTAGGGTCTTTTGCAGCTGTTTTTAGAGATATCTCTAGGAACTTATAAATTCTCACTTCCTCTAAAGTGATATGATCAAACGAGAAGTGTTTACTCCTCTCCTAGCCTGTGCTCTGGTCCATAAGCAACCAGAAGCACTCTTTTCTGCCCTGTAATTGTGAGGATTCCCTCTCCACAGCTGCCACCACCTCCACCACACCAGTGCTCCTCCTCTCCTCAGGGCTGCCACCAAGGACTGTGAGCCAGATCAGCTGCTTGATTCCCCCGCTGTCTGAAGGCTGAGAGCTCTAGAAGCAGCTGCCACTAACCTGGGATCGGGTCTGGGTCTGGACCCAGAGAGGATGCTCCTCTCTCACCCAGGTGAGAGAGCTTTTCTACTGACCTTTGAAGCTGTGTTTGTGGGTTCAGAAGTCTGGAAACCACAGCAGCAGCCAGTGACTCAGTGCTCTGAGGCCTGCTCCAGTCCCATCTTTGCCAGTGCAGCCCATACATGGCTGTACTCTGCTCCAAGTCTGGCACAATAAACTCCTGCCAGTCTTCCAGATTGTCTTGGGCTGGAAATCTGTTTTACTCTGTCATTTTGTGGTTTCTGCTGCTCTGGAATTTTTTTTAGTCATTTTTTTACAAGGCTTTTGAAGGGTTCAGGGGGAAGAGTTCAAGCAGGTCCCTACTTCTACTCCATCATCTTAGCACTGTCCCCCTCCTTTCCTTTTTAAAATCACATTAACCAACAATTTATCTACTTTGTTTTTTGTCCCCATAAAACCAGCTTCCAATTTAATAGTGCAATACTTTTCTTACTTATTATTTTATTAATCTCTCCTTCGATTTTCAGGATTTCCAAATTGGTGCTTAATTGGAAATTTTTAATTTGTTCATTTTCTAGTTGTTTTGTTTTTTTTTTTTTAGTTTCATGCCCAATTCATTAATCTGATTTTTCTCTATTTTATTGATGTAAGCAATTAGATAAAATTTCCCCTAAATACCACTTTGGCTTCATCCTGTAAATTCTGGCACATTGTCATTTTCTTTAATGAAATGATCAGTTGTTTCTATGATTTGTTCTTTGACCCCCATGTGTTTTTCAGGATTAGATTATTTAATTTGCAATTCATTTTTAATATCTCTTTCCATTGTCCATTACTGAATGCATTTTTTATTGCATTATGATCTCAAAAGGATCCATTTACTATTTCTGCTCTTTTGAGATTGGGTTGTGAGCATTTTATGTCCCATGATGTGGTCAATTTTTGTGTAGGCACCTGGGAGCTGTCTGCCCCTGAATCCAGAAGACTATTTGGTGGATTCAGGAAGGAGCTGGGACCATGGAAGGGGATCCAAGGTATCAGAGACACCACCCTGAGTCAAGATAAAGAAAAGACCTCCCCGTGGATGAAACTGAGGTTTGCTGGACACCAAGGGGTGGAGGGTTTGTGTGGTTTTCTAATGATTGTATTTAGTGACTGATTGCTAGATAAGTGACTGACTGAGTTGATCTGTGGTTGCCCTATGAGTGGAAGATTGATTATTGTATTGTGAATTGATGAAATGATTAAGTATTGATTATTATATTGTGAATTGATTGAATGAGTAAGTAAGGAGGGTTTCCCTCTTAGGAGAACCAGAATATTATCCTTTTGTTCTTTGTTCTAAATATTGTGACCACTATAGTGAAAACTGTGTGGCCATTCTAATGTTAAGCTGTTGTGAACACTATATTGTGATTTTTTGTGATAAGATGTAATGTTGTAAATATTGTACCATACCTTGCTTTGTTGTGAATATTATATTGTGATTTGTTGTGAATGTTGGCCTTGATTTGTAATGGAATAAATGGGGTGTTCACTATACTGTGTAATCTGAATCTTAAAAGCTGTTCACAGTAGTATTCTTTTGAGAATCTGCTAGTGTATGGTTGTTACCACAATATATTGTAGGATTCCAGTTTTTAATCCATTCTGTTATCCATATCCGTTTTGTGGGTGAGTTCATTACATTCACATTTATAGTTATGATAACTAATTGTACATTTACTCCACACTATTTTTTGCTTGTTTATCCCCCTTTCCTTTCCCTTCTCACAAGTGTTTTACTTCTGATGACTATCTCCCCCAATATATACCTTTTTTTTTACTCAGTTCCCTCTCCCCTTCTATTATTCCTGTCCCTTTTTACTTCCTTATAGGGTAAAATAGATTTCTATATCCAACTGAAGGTATACATTATTCCCTCTTTGAGTCAATTTTGCTGAGAATGAGGTTAAACTTTGCCCACCACATCCTGATTTTCCCTTCCATTAAAATAGCTTTATCTTGCCTCCTTTATGTGGGATAATTTACCCCATTCAATCTATACCCGCTTTCTTCCAGTGTGATACTCTTTCTCATCCCTTTATTTTGTTGTTGTTGTCAGGGTATTTTTTTGGGGGGGAAGGTATCATTCCATCAGTTACCTTATATCCTCACCCTCTGTTTACTCCTATTTGCTCTTATAGTAATAAAGTTGTTAAGAGTTACATCTTGTGATACAGAAATATAAACAATTTAACATTACTGAGTTTCTCATGTTTTCTCTTTCTTGTCTCTTTTTTGTTTCCCTTCAGTCTTGTATTTGGAGGTCAAATTTTGTATTCACCTCTGGTCTTGCAATTAGGAAGTCTTGAAAGTCCTCTATTTTGTTAAATTTCCATTTTTTCCCCTGAAAGATTATATTCAGTTTTGCTGGATTGGTGGTTCTTGGCTGTAACCTTAACTCCTTTCCTTTCTGGTATATCATATTCTAAGCCCTCCAGCCATTTAATGTGGGAGCTGCCAGATTCTGTGTAATCCTGACTGTACCCTCATAATATTTGAATTGTTTATTTTTTGCACTTACAATACTTTCTCCTTGATCTGTGAGCTCTGAAATTTAGCTATGATGTCGCTGGGAGTTTTCATTTTGAGACCTCTCTCAGGCAGTGATTGGTGGAATCTTTCAATTTCTATTTTGCCTTCTGGTTCTAATATATCAAGGCAGTTTTCTTTGACAATTTCATGAAATATGTTCTCTATATTTTTTTTTTATCTTGGCTTTCAGGTAGTCCAATAATTCTAATATTATCTCTTTAGGTCATGTGTTTGTTTTTTTCATAAAGAGTAATTTCATTTTTTTTTTACTTTGTTGATTGTTTTATTGTATCTTGATGTCTCATAGAATCTTAGAGTCATTACTTTCCAATTGTTGAATTCTAATTTTTAAGGAATTATTTTCTTCAATGAGCTTTTGTACTTCCTTTTTCATTTGGTCATTTCAATTTTAGAAGGAGTTATTTTCCTCAGTAAATTTTTGTATATCTGTTCGCATTGACCCTTTTTTTTTTTTAAATCCTCTTGCATTACTCTTATTTCTCCTTCCAATTTTTCTTTGGCTTCTCTAATGTGCTTTTAAAATCTTTTTAAAGCTCTTTCAGGAATTCTTTTTGGACTTGAGACCAAATTACATTTTTCTTTGAGGCTACACATGTCGCCATTTTGATACTATTGTCTTCCTCTAAGTTTATGACTTGATCCTCCCTATCACCATAGTAACTTTCTATAGTCAAGCTCTTTTTTGGTTTTGTCTTTTGGTGGTAGGTTTTTTTTTTTTTTTTTTTTTGCTTATTTTTCTGTGTTTTTTGTGATTTGGTTTTTATGAGTTGGATTCTGGTCACTGTCCAAAGTGTTTTATGTCAGGGCTCTGGGTCTCACTCCTGGCTTTCAGTGGGCTTCAGGGCTTAGCTACTTGCTTTCTCTTGAGGTCAGGCTACCCTTATGGCTTGTACTGGAGGGTGGGGCCCCCCGCTGGTCTACCCTGAGTGTGGGTTTTAGTTACTGGCTGGCTCCAAGGATGGGGCCTTGCTGCTGGATTGCTATGGTAACAAAGTCTGGTGGCTGGCCCTGCAGGAGTAATTTTATTGTTGATCTGGCAAAGGGATGGGGTCCTGTTGCTGGGTTGCTATAAAAACAGGGTGGGACCTTGCTTTGCTGCACAGATTGGTCACTTGCTTAAGGGTCTGCTGGTTTGCAGGAGGGTAGGGCCTCTTGCTGTGAGGCTGGCTCCTACTGCTATTCTTAGAACTTGCTCCCCTGCAACCCCAGTGTGTTAGACTTTTCCTGTCTGGCTGGAAAGCTGTTTCCCTGCTCCTAAAGCAATTCTAAACTGGTTTTCTAGTTGTGTGAAGGGGAATTTGGGAAGGTTTCAGAGGGTTCCTTCCTAACAACCATCTTGGCACCAGAAATCCTACTTCAGAAAAGTTCAATGACCATTCATTTTAATATATGTTACTGCATTTTGTCTGAAATTGAAATCAAACTCACTTGACTACAGCTAGCAGACTCTACTCTCATCTTTCACCAATACCTGTAAACCACTATGAAAGACAAGAAAGTAAATGCAAATTCTGCACAATGATGGTAAGGGTATGTGCAGGTGAGTGTCAGTGAGTTAAATGTCTCCATTGACCATATTTTCATTGACAGATTTTACTTGATAGTGGTTGTCTCCAGTGTATTTGTGGAATATTTGGAATAGTACAATGGGTTCCACTATGGAATTCTTCAGAAAGACTGAAACCTGGGGTAGCTAGATGGCACAGTGAAAACAGCACCAGCCCTGGAGTCAGGAGTACCTGAGTTCAAAACTGGCCTCAGACACTTAACATTTACTAGCCATGTGACCTTGGGCAAGTCACTTAACCACAATTGTCCTGCCCACCCCCTTCCAAAAAAAAGCAAAAAAAAAAAAAAAAGACTGAAAACAATGACTTAAAAAAATAAAACAATTCATCCAGCCATTCATATCCATACCTCTGGGTGAACCTCAAAACTTCCAGTTTTAAACGCAATCTTAACTCGTTTATAGAATGACACTCTGCACTGCACGTACAGAAACATTTTCTAAACCTGGATTGTTATTTCCTCTCTTTCTTCCTTTCCTTTCTTTTTGGGTATGAGAGGCAGTATTGTGTATTGGATAGAGGACTGGTCAGGAAGACCTAGGTGTGATTCCTCTGGAGATATAGTAATTATGTGACTTTCAACAAGTCAGTGACTAAGGAAACTAAGCCTTAGTTTCCTCCATTGTAATGTTAATGGAAACCTACCTTATAAGCTTTTTGTGAAGTTAAATTTAGATGTTTGTAAAGTGCTTTGCAGAGTTTCATATACTATAGAAATATCACCTTTTTATTTTCTGTATCATGTACCATATATGAAGTATTTCTAGGAATTAGTAAGGAAATACTGGAACAATTTTCCAATTACTGTTTTAGAACTTCTCCTAAGGGCATATGAAAGCTACTTTAAACTAAAAGAGTATATTGCAATAATGAGAAAACTTGCTTACCTTGTGTCATCTCTTACACACTTACACACACACACACACACACACACAATATTTTCAATTAATTAGCCCTTAGTCTTTGTTTAATAGCACAGGCACTACTTCTATTATTCACATGGATCTTTAGTGTAGGCATCAGAAATAGCACCTTCCCTGCTATTTTCCCGTTTCCTGTAGAAACATCCAGACCCTGCCCAACATCTTCTTTGGTTCTGAGAAAATGAGCCACTAGGTAGAGAAGTTTATAGGGGACAGTTAATTCCACTAATATAGAATTGTCAAAGGTGATTGGCCAAGCATTGTTTTATGTCTTCAAACTTTGGCTAGGTCACTGTACATTACTCACGCTATTACAAAACAATCTCAGGGCAATTTCATATGAGGTTTTCTTATATATCTGAAAAAGGGTTAATGATCGAATATCTAAATCTTGTATATTGAAAAAGAGTCAAATATAAATAAGATTTTACTGTGAACTTAAAAAAACTAATAATGTTGTAAAGGTAGAAATGTTTTTTAATCAGTTTACCAACTCATGTACATTACAGATTACACTGCCACATTCCAAAATGACATATTAAAAAACAATGCTTTCGGGAGTTAAAGATAGACTTGTTGGTCAAATTGCATGTTCATCTGTTATCTCAAATAGTAATCTAATAGCACTACAGAGTGAGCTGGCCAAATATCAGGTGGGAAAATCCTTCTTTAGTCAAAGAGGCATACCATTTACTTGGGTTTCTTTTTCCCCCTATTAATAAGTTTTCATATCTCCTTCCTCCCCTTTGGATACCTAGCAAAAGCCAATCAAAACCCAACTATTTAAAAGTTTGTATGAACCATATTTGCAAGCATGGTTGTATTAATGCAGGTTATACAAGCTCTACATGGGTAGTTTCACAGCAAATTTTGAGTGCTGACAATATAACAATATACACACCATAGCTAAAGTAGAACTCCAATGTTTCTAATTGGCCTTCATCTGGAGATGAGGAGAAGCTTTCCAGCCTGTTAAATTATTCAGAAGTTGTGTACTTTCTCCTCAATTTATTACTCCGGCTTGATCTATAGTTTTAAACATAAAATAAACTCTGGAATCTGAACTTAAAAGGTAATAAAATAACTGTCTTTGGGGACTCAGGCTGTAAGGAAACTTCCATTTTCATAATTCACTGACAGAGACTATGTTTTTATCAAATTTATTTTGATGGAAAGTTTAGCAAGTAAACTGGGAGGAAGAAATCTAACTAAAATAGCATTCAGTAATTTAGCTTCAGGACCATGTGAGGGCAAGCAATAATATATTTTTGGTTAATTGCTTCACACATATTCCTGTTTTTAACACTTCCATGGTAAATTAGACAAGACTTCTAAATGTGTTATGGGAGTTATGTCAAAGATCACATATTACCACACTTAGGATTTCACTGTTATATTATTTTAGGGGGAAAAGCAAAAGTACAAAAAAGTGGTACTGAATACAAAATGATTCATGATCAAGCAAAAAGTCTCTGTAATGTCAGAGTCATAATAGCTAAGTTGATGCTATTTACTTAATTTTAAAAGTATAGAAAATGTGGTCTTTGAAAATTACAGCTAAAAGAACTGGAATACTTGAAGGAAATACTATGGGGTTTTTTTTGGGGGGTATACAAATCAAAGAAAAAGAATGGCATTTTTGGATGACCCTTTTTAATAGTTTAGTGGTTAAACATAAGCAAGAGAAAAAAAAAAGGTCATCAAGTCAATCATATCATTTTCTGATCTTTGGTAATGATGTTAAGGTGAGGAAGAAATTGAATAGGACAGAATCTGCTGCCTTCAGAGTTTGTAAAGGCAATCTTGGTTACTTTGCTATATGCTTTTTCTGAGGCAGGGAAGCCAACATAATCAGTCAGTGTTACATTAAATGGAGATGGCAATGGGACTGGTCTGACCAATAGAAACTAGAACTTAGAAGTCTAGGAGATATTATTGATTGGGATAGCAACAGGTCAAATACTGAAGAGGCAAAAAGAACTAGCAAGGTCTGTAAGATGATATAAGTTAGGCAAAGAAGAGATCTGGTTCAGGAAAATAAGCCAAGAGAGAGAATTTAAATAGGTACTATAAATCTAACCAGGCGATCAAGGTCCAGAGTCTAGGAGGTCAGAAAGGCTTGAGCAGTTCACAAAACTCACTAAACAATTATTAATATTGTTCTTGACTTTCTACTAAGAAGTTAACAGACTTTCTACTTGCATGCATGAAGCAGAAGGGCTTAGATAGAAAGCCATCTGCCTGCACAAAGTGCCAGGCTAAACCCAGATCCAAGCCTGGCTCATAAATGACACATTCTGCTGATGTGAGTACCTACCCACTTCTGTCTTTTACTTTGCTCCTGCACCAGTCTCCCAGGCAAAGTAATGGACCCATACCCAGATCCAGCCCAGCTCTCTCTGGCAAAGGGGATCAGAAAAGGAGTGGGAAGCTTTCAGAGATTTGGTATACAGCACTGAATTTACTCACCTGGGCAAGAACACTTGCAAAGTTCGAGAATGGTATGATGAAAATAATTGGAAAGTTGAGAAGATACCCAACGAAAAAGGAGAACCGTGCTGGATTTACCAGCAGGACAGCTGATCTGTCTCCAAAAAGGCAGCATTTAATTCCATCAAAAGGAAAGTGCAAGTGAAGGTTAGAGAGATACAAGATTCTTGGCTCAGTAAGAATGCAGATGAAATTCAGTTGTACTCCGATAGTAACAATCCAAAGTGCTTTTATGATGCCCTAAAAGCTATTTATGGGCCAAAGACCTATGGTGCATCTCAACTACTGAGTGGTGATGCAGTCACATTGATTAGTGATAAGGACATGATCCTGGAGAGATGGGCTGAACACTTCCAAAATATACTCAATAGACCATCATCAACCAATGCTGAAGCCATTAACCATTTACCTCAGGTTGAAGTCAATCCCTCTGTAGCTGAGTTTCCAACTGAAGAAGAAGTTTTGAATGCTATTAGGCTCCTCTCATGTGGCAAAGTGCCTGGTGCTGATTCTCTTCCAGCTGAGATTTACAAGGCAGGGTGTCCATTGCTCATACAAAAGCTAACTAAAATCTTCCAGGTTATATGGCAAGAAGTTATGCCCCAGGAGTTCAAGGATGCCTCCATTGTCCATCTCCATAAAGGGAATGGAAATAGATTGTCCTGTGACAATCACAGAGGGGTTTTTCTCTTAGTCCCTGATGGCAAGATTCTTGCCAAACTCCTCCTTAACAGGCTGATCCTTTACCTAGAAGATGGTCATCTTTTTCTTTGATTCAGGGTGGCTTAACAAAGAGCAAAGGAATGATTGACATGCTATTTGCTGCCTGACAACTCCAGGGGAAATGCCAGAAGCAGAATATAGGTCTGTACACAACGTTCATTGACCTAACCAAGATCTGTGGTACAATCAGTCAAAACGGTTTATGGAAGATCATAGTCAAATTTGGTTTCCCAGAGAAGTGCATCAGAATTGTACGTCACCTTCATGACAGCATGTTTACACAGGTTCTGAATAAAGGATGATGCTCTTATTCTTTCCCAGTCAAAATGGAGTGAAGAAAATCTGTGTGATTGTTCCCATGCTTCTTAACGTGATGTTTTCCACAATGTTGCCAAAGGCGTTCGACCAGAATGAAAATGACATTAAGGTCAGTTACCACATTAACAGTAAATTTCTGAATTTGAAAAGGCTAAGACCAAAGTAGAGAGAGAGTTGATATACAACTTTTTGTTCTCAAGATGGTTTTGTACTTAATTCAGTCTCCGAAGGTGAGCTACAACAGAGTATGGATTGGTTCTCTGCCACTTGTGCCAATTTTGAACTGACAACCAACATGAAGGAAACAGAGGTTCTCCATCAGCCAGCACCACATTATTCATATATGGAGCCACTGGTTACAGCAAATGGAGAAATGTTGAATGCTGTATATAAATTCACTTACCTTGGTAGTATACTTTACAGGGATGTTCATAGACATGATAAGATTGATGTACACACTACAAAGAGCTAGCTCAGCATCAGGAGGAATCAAAGGAAAGTGTGAAAGAAGAGTATTAGACTGTCTATCAAACTGAAGGTTTATAGAATGATTGTGCTGCCCTCTTTGTTGTAGGCCTGTGACACCTGGACAGAACAGAAGTGCCATGCCAGGAAATTGAATTGCTTCCATATGAATTGTCTTAGGAAGATTCTGAAGATCACCTGGCAAGATATGCCATCAGACACCGAGATGCTTTCTCTAGCTTAAATGCCAAGCATTCAAACTCTACTGTAGAAAGTGCAACTCTGATGGGCTGGCCATGTTGGAATGTCAACAGTACTTTTGTCTAAAATGATTATTTTTTTTTACATCAGTCGTGTTGTAAAGAAGAATCAGAACCAATGTAAGGAACCATAAGAAAGAGGAAATGAAGCAAAACAACAACAAAAGAGAGAGCAAATGGTATGCTTTATTCTGCATTCAGACTCCAAAGTTCTTTCTCTGGATATGGATAGCATTTTCTATCATGAATCTTTTTGGAGTGGTCTGAGATTCTCACATTGTTGAAAAGAACTAAGTCTGTCAAAGTTAGTCCCTAGCACAATGTGGCTATTACTGTACACAGTGTTCTTCTGGTTCTACTCACTTCACTCAGCATCAGTTCATGTAAGTCTTTCCAGATTTTTCCAAAGGCTACCTGCACATCATTTCTCATAGCACAATAGTATTCCATTACATTCATATACCACAAATTGTTCAGCAATTCCTGTAGCACCAAGCACCCTAGCATACCCAGGATGGCTGCTAGCACTGGTTCTTTGATCCACTTTTCTAAAGGAAAGCAACTCAAAAAGAGTTAACAATTTTATTTTAATCAAACATATATCATTTACCTAGTTCAGGGGAAAAAGTCAGGACCTTGAACTTCATAGAAAATATAAACAGAAGCTACAAGCAGACAAAAAATACAGACAGAGAAAATAACACAATTAAATAGACAGGACTTCTAGCTTTCTGACCACCACATACATACAGTTATTTACCAGAGAGAGAAGCACCAACATCTGTGTTTTCAAAACCAGGGGGCTCAATGGCTGCCCAGAATCTCATCTGGCCAAATCATACAACTCTTCCCAAAGTGAGCCCCAAAGCAAAACCTCACCTCAGAGGTATATATAGCCTTCTCCAGGGTCAGAGAACATCACAACCCTCATGCCCCATTTGACTACAAAGTAATAAAAGTTATGGCTTCTTGAAAAACAAGCCTCTTGCCACAAGCTCCATGTGACAACATTCAGCCTATTAGGGGCAGAGTATATTTTCCAATCAGGGAAGGTCCTCAAATTCACTTAGGCCTATCAAGGGGCAGAGAAGATCTTCAAATTACCATTGCCATTACAATCTGATGGGCACCTCCTCAAATTCCAATTCTTGGCCACCACAAAAAGAGCTGCTATAGATACTTTTGTACATGTAGGTCCTTCTCCCATTTGTATGATCTCTTTGGGATATAGTCCTAGAAGTGCTATTGCTAGGCCAAAGGGTATGTACAATTTTATAGCCCTTTGGCATAGTTCCAAATTGCTCTTCAGAATGGTTGGAACAGTTCATAACTCTACCAACAATGCATTAGTGTTTCAATTTTCCAACATCTTCTCCATTTATCATTTTCCTGTTTTGTCATGTTAGCTGATCTGATAGCTGTGAGGTAGTAGCTCCAAGCGGTTTTGATTTGCATTTTTCTAATCAATGGTGATTTAGAGCATTTTATTTTTCATATAACTATAGACAGGTTTAATTTTTTCATCTGAAAACTGCCTGTTCATATCCTTTGACCATTTACGAATTGGGGAATGATTTGTATTCTTGTAAAGTTGACTCAGTTCTCTAAATAACAGAAATGAGGCCTTTATCAGAGACACTGGCTATAAAAATTACTTCCCAGATTTCTGCTTCCCTTCTGATCTTGTGTGCATTAGCTTTCTTTGTTCAAAAACTTTTCAATTTATTGTAATCAAAATCATCCATTTTACATTTCATAGTGTTCTCTATCTCGTTTGGTCATAAATTCTTCCATTCTCCATAAATCTTACAGGTAAGCTATTCCTTGCTCTCCCAGCTTGCTTACAATATCAGCCTTTATATCTAAATTGTGTATCCATTTTGACTTTATCTTGGTATACAGTGTAAGATGTTGGTCTATGCCTAGTTTCTGCCATATTGTTTTCCAGTTTTCCCGGCAGGTTTTTGTTAAATAGTGAGTCCTTATACCAGAAGTTGGAGTCTTGGGGTTTATCAAACAGTAGATTACTATAGTTAATGACTATTGTTTCCTGTGTACCTGACATATTCCACTGATCCACCACTTTATTTCTTTGCCAGGACCAAGTAGTTTTACCGATTGCTGCTTTATAATACAATTTAAGATATGGTATGGCTAGGCCACCTTCCTTTGCATTTCTTTTCATTATTTCTCTTGATATTCTGGACCTTTTGTTCTTCAAGATGAATTTTGTTATGATTTTTTCTAATTCTATAAAATATTTTTGGTAGTTTGACTGGTATGGCACTGAATAAGTAAATTAATTTAGGTAGAATTGTAATTTTTATTATATTAGCTTGGTCTACCCATGAGCAACTGATATTTTTCCAAGTATTTAGACCTGACTTTATTTGTGTGTAAAAAGATTCTTTTACCGAGACCTCACACAAGGGGAAGATAATCCCTACAGTCATTAAGTAAGGACAGTGCCCACAACAGAACTAAAAAAGTGAAAAGGGAGAGAGTTGAAACAAGGTGAGGGGGAGAAGGAGGGAGGGAAAGATCATACTAAAAAGGGTAGAGTTCAGCTGAAAAATATTCCCATGTAGTAAGAAGTATATTTTTAAATAAGTGTAAGGACCTTACAAAGGTCTAATCTGTAAAAATGGGTGTATGAGGTGTTCAAGGAGGACTAGTACCTCTGGTGGTAAACCCTTTTCAGGTCTGCTCATCCACATTTGATGTCTACTTATCACTCAACTCTCACTTGTGTCTTCAATAAGCTGTAGCAAGTGCAGAGGCTACATGCCAATAAAACCTTCTCTGGAGATAAGCTAAACCAGTCTGAGGGTAACCAAAAGGCCTCAAACCTATTGGTGAGTTGGGGGAAGCCTACCCCAAGCACGTGGAATGAGCAGATGAGATCAGTTATTCCAATGGCCACAAGGGTGACTGAAGTAGGTACTGTGGAGCACCTAGACCTTGTTCAGAAGTTAAAATGCCAAGATCATCCATGGCATCCCAGGTCACTGGCAGTCATCTTGACTTCTGTCTTCCTCCTGGACTTTAATGACTCTGGAAGATGGAGTGAGGCTGACAACTTTGCATAATTCTGCCTCACATCCAGTTAACGTGTAAATTATCACCCATCATCCATTATTTAACTCTTTTGCTATTTAACTAATATCTTACTATTTTATTATTTTACCTACCTTGAACTTCTATGGTAATGGGCCCAAATACTGGGAGCTGTAGCCACAAGACTGAACAAAGATAACTCAGGACATTGGGTATCTTCTCACTGGACTGGAGAGCAGTGGGATTTGGCAGCCTCCTCAGTGTCTGGGCAGGTTTTTTAAAAGACCGCACTGCTCACCTCCTAGCACGTGGAATAGAAAAGGCCCTAAAAGTTGTCTGCTTTAGAACCAAGAGAATATTGTACACAATTACAGACACATCGTGTCCATGATGACTGACTTTGATAGACTGGGCTCATCTCAGCAATGCAATGTTATAAGGCAACTCCAAAGGACTCATGATGAAAAAGGCTATCCACATCCAGAGAAAGAATTACAGAATCTAAATGCAGATTGAAGCAAACTACTTGCTCTCTCTCTTCTTCATTTCATTTTGTTTCTTCTTCTGTGTTGTTCATTCCATTGGTTATAATCCTTCTTTACAACTTGACTGATGTTTAATGTGAATGAAGGTATTTGTAGAACCTAATATCAGACTACATGCCACCATAAGGGAACAGGGGGGAGGAAAGGAAGGGGCAAAAAATTTGGAACTCAAAAGCTTGTGGAACTGAATGTTGTAAATTAAAAGCAAATTAATTAATTATTTTTTTAAAAAATGTCTGCTTTATCCAACCCTGGCCTGCTTACCATGACAGTTGAGGATCCCATCCTGTAGATAAAACACACAAAAAGTACAAAAATGTGTGTGAGGATGATTCCACTCACCATCAGTACATGGAATGTGCACATGCTCATGTACAGCATGGAATCTAATAGATCTGAGAGACAAACAGCTTTTGTTTTGAGAGAACTCATAACGTATTCATCTAAATAACAGCTCTAAATGAAAAAAAGGCTGGCAAATAAAGGCTGTTACTTTGGAGCTGGATACATGTTTTTCTAGGGTGGCCTCTGTGATAAGGAGCACTGTGAAGGTGTACTGGTATAGGTTTCATAATCAGATCTAATCTGGTCAGAAAACCTATATGCCTCCCCAAATGAGTTATCAAACAGGCTCATGACAATGCATCTGCTACTTGCAAGAAACTGCCACACCACCATGTACATGCTCCTGCACTGATGAGCCATGATGATGCCAAAGAAAAATTCTATGAAGTCCTGAAGATCCTCATCAACAATGTGCCTAAAGAGGATAAGCTTGTAACTCTTGGTGACTTTGGCACCAGAGTAGGCACAGACTATCAGACATGGTAGGGAGTCCTTTGGAGGAACCAAGTTGGAAACAAGTGCAATAGTCACTTACTACTGAAGACTTGTATTCCTCAGGATCTTCTCATCACTGATACTGTCTTCTACTTTGTAACTGCAACAAAATATTGTGGATGAACCTCACAGTAATCACTGATATTTAACAGACTATATCATTGTAAGGAGAAGAGATGGTCAGGATGCAAGAATGATGAAGGTAATATGTGGTGCAGTCTGCTGGAACAATCACAGACTCACTTTCTCCTAGCCAATTATTCACATTCAACAAAAGCAACAGCTTCAAAGCAAGATGACTGCCATGACACTCAATGTCAACAGATTAGAGTACTTTTCACTGTGCGAACAGTTTTGCTATCATTGCTAACCTGGAGGGAAAGTAGAGTCAGCACACAATTAACAAGAGTGGAGCAGAAAAGGAGTGGGCAGCTTTCAGAGATTTGATATACAGAGCTACATTTGTTCATATGGGTCTGACCATTCATAAACATCAGGATTCTTCCCATGTATCCCTCAACAGGCTGATCCTTCTCCTGGAAGATAGCTGTCTACCTAAGAGCCAGTGTCACTTCAGAAAAGGTCAAGGAATAGCTGACATGATGTTTGCTGCCTGGCAACTCAAGGAACAAAACATGTCTATACGCAAAATTCATTGACCTGGTTAAGGTCTTTTGTATAGTCTGTTGAAAGTGCTTGTGGATGATCACAGTAAAATTTGGTTGCCTGGAGAAATTCACCAGTATTTTATGCCTGTTTTACCATGGCTTGCACACATGTGCTCTGGATAATGGATGATGCTCTCATGCTTTCCCAGTCACCAATACAGTGAAGCAGAGTTGTTTGCTTGTTCCCATGTTAAGGGTCAGGGTACAGTTTGTACCCTGATGACATTTTTTAGTATGATATTGTCCATAATGATGTCAGAGGTCTTTCACCAGGATGAAAATGGCATCAAGGTCAACTACCACATTGATGGTAAACTATTTTATTTGAAAAGGTTACAAGACAATATCAAAATAGAGAGAGAGAGTTGATGTGTGACTTTTTGTTCACAGATGATTGTGCATTCATGGTAGTTTCTGAGACTGAGATGCAACAACATTTATATCAATTCTCTGTCACTTGTGCTTATTTTGACCTGACAATCAACACTGTGAAAACAGAGGTCTTACATTAAGTAGCACTGCACCATCAATACATGGAACCATTAGTTCCATGGTAAATGGAAAAATTTTGATGAGTGGGTAAGTTCACTTATCTTGACATTACACTTTCTAGAGATGTCCGTATAGATGATGAGGTTGATGTGTGCATTGCCAAAGCTATCTCAGCATTCAGGAGTCTCTGAAAGAAAGTGTGGGAGAGAAGTATTATGCTGCATATTGAACCAAAGGTTTAGAGTCACTGCACTAACTTCACTGTTGTATGCCTGTGAAACCTGGATAGTCATCAACACCATGCCAGAACACACTGAAACACTTCCATTTGAATTGTCTTGGGAAGATTCTCAAGATTAACTGGAAAGATAAGATACTAGACAATGAAGTCCTTTCTTGATGGTTCGTCACATATGCCAAATGCCAAACTCATGCTAAACTAAAAGACTATTTTATGAAGAACTAGCACAAAGCAAGTGCCCACAGAGTGGTCAGAAGAAGAAGTACAAGGTGACACTCAAGGTCTCTCTGAAGAAGTTTAACATTGATTGTGAGACATGGATGATGCTAACACCAGAATGCCCACCATAGTGCTCCTGCATCAAAGCTGCTGTACTCTTAAAGCAAAGCAGAATCACAAAGGAGACACGAACTGCGCAAATCCAGAGATATCTCCATCTCAAATGTTTTAACAAACTACTCATGCTCAACCCATGTTAGAGCTTTCCAAAATCACACTGGACTGATCAGTCACAGCTGAACAGACTGTACCCTGACCTTAACACCATCATGTCATTGATTCTCTAAGAAAATAAATGGCCACCCCCAACAAGAATCCATAAAATGTTGGTTAACTGGGAGACTACTTCCTCTGAATGACATGCATTAATGAGCAACATCATGCCATGGGAAAAAAAGAAATCAGAGATGCTATGGACAACTGCCAACCAGAAATTTGGAAGGGCATAGACTCAGATGGGAAATTTTTTAGTAAACAAAAAAAAGAAGAAAATCATTGGCTGGAAAAATAGGAGAACCTGGACTGCACAATTTGAAAAAAATAAAAAGAAATTTTCTACTCTGGGACAATGCTTCTATCTTCATTATATAACTCATGAATTTGATTAGTGAAAAAAAGTGAGATACAATAGAAAAAAGTATAAAAGACAAGATCTATAGAGGCAATAATATAGAGATTGATTAGAAGAAAATATTCAAATTTGATTTATATTTATATTTATATAAATTTAAATATTTATAATATTTAATTCTATGAGAAATGCAAACAGGGCAAACAAGGAAAAAAGAAAGTACATAGAGCACTAAAAAAAGAATATAAATGCAAACTAGACAGAAATGGAAGGTAAGTAAAGAAAAAAAGGCAGAGAAATCTTTCTTAGAAAGAGGTGGAGAAACAGGTGAAAAAAACTTTAGGAATAAACATGAAAGAGAAGATAAGAGGGAGGCATTTTGAATACTTAACAAAGAGGAGGAAAGAAAGAGGAAAACAGGAGAAACATTGTATGACAAAATAACAGAGAAGAAAAAAGAATTTATTAGGTTGAATAAAACTCCAAAAATGAGAGAAAGAACAAACAAGTGGAAAAGGAGGAGGAAAGGGGTCTGGGAATAGCAGGAATAGTGTGGTCTTAAAGTAGATTAAAAAAGAAAATCATAGGTAGAAAATACTGACTTAAAAGAGGAAACAGAACCAAAATATCGTAAACCTAGGAAAAAAAATACTAGAGATGCAGAGAAAATTATAAAATCTCATAACCTGAAATGTGAATTTATTAAATGACCCCAAAACGAAAGTGGCAGATTATATGTATGTATGCATATAGAGAGATATAGAGATATAGATAGATAGATATATTCATACAATAAAAATATGAGGCTGAAATAAAACTTATTTTGCAGCAAATAAATATTTTAAATCAGGGATTGTAATCATATTATGAGAAAAAGCAAGAAAAAATTATCAATTTAAACAGATATAAATAAGGGAATTAGATTATACTGGAAGGGATTACAAACAGCCAACAATTACCAAAGTTAAACTTATGTGTTCCAAAGACCATAGCATCTAAAAGAAAAAAAACACTGAATTTCAAAAATACATATTAATAGTAACAATAGAAATCTTTAATGTTCCTTTCTCAGATTTGGAAAATTGTACAGAAAGATAAAAGAATGGGAAAATATAAGATTGAACAAATTGATAGTGTCTTACTAATGGATTCACTAAATAAGAAATATCCATTTATAAGTACCACCTGGCATTATTACAAAGGATTATAACATGAAGAAATTGTCACATATGTTAAAAGGGGGGCATATTAAAAATAAGTTTAAGGACTAAACCACAATAAAAATCATTATGAATTATGGGAATACAAAAAAGAGCACAGACCTAATTGAGGACTTAAAAATGAAATGCTAAATTACAAGTGATTTAAAGAATAATTCATAGAAATAATTAATTAAAAAACAGACAATTATGAGAAATACAGTGATAATGATAGACAACATATCAAAACTTCTGGAATGTGGCTAAAGCAATCCTCAGAAGAAAAAAGAAATCCCTAAAAATACATTAAAAATATAAAAAAA
>CM053585.1:76718309-76752773 GCA_028646515.1 Pseudochirops corinnae
AACCACTGACCTGGAAAAAAAGATCCAAGACAGACAATTTAAAAATTATTGGGCTACCTGAAAGCCATGATCAAAAAAAGAACTTAGAAAGCATCCTTCAAGAAATTCTCAAGGAAAATTGCCCTGATGTATTAGAACCAGAGGGCAAAATAGAACTTGAAAGAATTCACCAATCATCTCTTGAAAAAGATCCCTAAAAGAAAACTCCTAGGAATGTTATAGCCAGGTTCCAGAGTTCCCAGATCAAGGAGAAAATATTACAAGCTGCCAAGAAGAAACAATTTGAATATTATGGAAACACAATTAGGATAACCCAGGGTCTTGCAGCCTCTACATTAAGGGATCAATGGGCCTGGAATATGCTATTTTGGAGATCAAGGGAGCTGGTATTAAAACCAAGAATCACCTACCCAGCAAAATTGAGTATATTATTCCAGGGGAAAATATGGTCATTCAGTGAGGTGGAGGACTTTCAAACATTCTTGCTGAAAAAACCAGAACTGAAAATTTGACACTCAAATATAAGAAGCATGAGAAGGTAAACATGGAAAAGAAATCATAAGGAACTTATCATAGTTGAACTATTTACATGCCAACATAGAAAAATGATAATTGTAACTTATGAAACTTTTCTCAGTATGAGGACTACAAATGTATATATATTTATATATGTATACATACACATAGGTCTATATAGGAGGGTTTATATATGCGTATAAACACATATCTGAGTATGTGTGTATATGACTACATAGAGGGCACAGGATCAATTGAATAGGAAGGGACAATACTCTAAAAGGTGAAATTCTGTGGTGGGAGAGGATTAGAATGAGAGGAGATGGGGAGAGACAAAATCGGGTTAATCATCTCATATGGAAGAGGCTAGGGATAATTGTTACAATGGAGGGGAAGAACAGAAAGGCAAAAGGGAACGGGTCAACCTTACTCTCATTGAATTTGGCTTAGAGAAGGAATGACAAAAACTCTAAACTGGGTATCTTCCCACACAGGAGAGTAGGGGGATAGGGATGACAGGTGAGATGACAGAGGGGAGAGCAGGGTGGGGGGGAAGGCTGCTGGAAGTACACACTTTTGTAAAGAGGCAGGGACAGAGTAGAGAATAGAACAAGGAGGGGTGGGATAGGAAGGAGGAGCATATAATCAGTCTCTCACAATATGCCCACTGTGGAGATGTTCTGTATAATTACACATGTACAGCCTGTATTTAATTGCTTGTCCTTCCAATGGGGGTGGGTAGCGAGGGAGGAAGGGAAAGAATCTGGAGTTTGGGGTTCTATGATCAAATGTTAAAAATATATATGTATATAGATATAGATATGGATATAGATATTATTATTATTATTGTTATTAATTACATCCAACTAGGAATTAGGATATACAGGCACTGTGATGGGGAGATCCATCCTGCCCCACCGGAAAGTTGGAGGGGCAAGGGGGAGGACATAGAAGAGAGCAGATTGGGGGAGGGGTTATACAGTGGGATGGCTTTTTTTGAGGTGTTGGGTAGGGGAAAGATGGGGAGAAATTTTGTAACTCAAAATCTCATGGAAATGAATGATGTAAACAAGAAAATAAATAAAATTATTTAATAAAAAATTATTTATTTAATAAAAAAAAAAAAAGAGCAGGCAAAGACAGCCAGAGAATAATAGTAGAGACACCAGGAAGACACTTCTTTCTAAGTGTATTTAAGCGATGGGTCAAGGCAGAATTCAGGTGGAAGTAACAATGAAGAGATGAATCTGGAAGATTAGAGACAGAAACTCATGGTTCTCTAACTACAGGTGAATGAGTGTTTTGGATTTTTTGTGTTTATGTGTATGTGTATGCCTGTTTGTGTGCTTACATGACTAAATTATAAAATGAGAGGGTATATAGAAGGGTAGAAGGGAAGAGTTCAAGTCAAGAACTAGCAATGAAGTAAAGGTGACTCCTGTGGTTTCTCAGGAAAGTAAGAGTTTATAGTGGAATGGATGAGGAAGTAGGGCAGGAATTGAAAAAGAAGGAAAAAAGGGGAAAGCCTTCTTTTGGTGGTGTAAAGGGGTTTCACTGATGAATGATTCCATGGATGAAGAGATATTTTGTGAAGGGAGATTGTGACTTTGAGTTGAGTGTTGTCTGTAGGTATTTGGTGCCTAAAAATACCATTTATAGGTGGGTGGTAGAGCTGGAGTTCCTAGAAGGAGCTGGAGCCTAGGAAAATGGGAGGGCATGGGCCCAGGTCAGAGATTTTGAGGCATATGGGGAAGAAAGTTGACCAGTGGCAGTATATAGATCAGACTGGATAACAGGGACAAAGAGTGGAAGGATTCTACCATGGGGCAACATCTTCTCTGTCACCAGCAGGAAATGACATTATTCTGGGAGTGAGGTATAAGGGAAATGGGGATCCTTGGATCTACGATGAAATATAAGACACTGCTTAGACAGGAGAGTACAGAATGTATTAGCAATTTTGTTTCCTTGAGGCATGCAAAGAATAGAAAGGGACTACATAATATAGCACTGACAGAGAGGATGGGTAATAGAGTGAAAGAGAGAAATCCTCTATGGAAAGAGGCACAAAAAATGAAATTTTAAAAACTGATAAACTAATTGAAGGGGAAAAGATGAGGTTGTTTACTTAGCTATCTGAGAGGGAAAAAAAGAGAGAAACAAGTAGAAAAAAGTAGGAAAGAAAAAGGAACTAATAAACAAAACTCCAAAGGGAAACATAACATGTAATAAAGGAAAGGGAGATTAGAGGTGAGAGGGAAAAAGCCATCTTTAAAAAATAAAGCTAAAGAAACTGAATAGATACAGTTTTTTTCTTTAGAAATACTCTTCGTACCAAATATCTGTAGCCCATAGTCCAACAATAAATGGGTTAATTTATGGAATAAAAAAAAAAAAAAAAAGAAATACTCTTTGTTCTATAGGATGGCTTTCTGGGAAGGGGTGGGATACTAGGGGAAAACTACAATATAAAAAAAATGAAAAAAGTACATCCTAATCCACAACTGTTTCAGTAGAAGAAAAGTGTTGATAAAATACAATTCTCATTTATCATTAAGTCATATAAACATAAAAATAGAGAACTTCATAAAAATATCATGAAAAGCATTAATCTATAACCAAAAGTATGTATAAAATGCAGTAAGGACACACTAGAAACTTTCCCAATCAATACAGAGAAAAGCAAAGATCGTATCTTGACATTTTTTTCCCTAGTTCTAGAAATGCTAGCAAAAACAATAAGAAAAATATTCCTTGTAACAAATATACATAGTTAATCAAAACAAATTTCTTTGATACATACATGCTTTGAAAATGAAGGACAAGCAATCAATCAATCAGCATCCTAATTTTCTTTTCTTTCATTTTTTAACAATGAGATAGAAGGAAGGAGATAAAACATTTCTGTTCGTTTGAAAAAAATAGAAAGGCAGGTAGTGCTACATATGTAGAATGTTTCAAGCATTTTCAGATCAGGTCAGCTTTATCTGATTTGGTGAGAGGAAAATTCTCAAAGTATAAAGGTCATTTAAAAATATTTGTAATGTAAAAACTAAACTAATACTTTTTAAAAAGTAATGAGAACAGAAAGAAATTTAAAGCATAAAGATAGGCAAAGAAGAGGGGAAAAAAAACCTATCCCTATTTGTTAATGATATTTTGGCTTAATTAGAAAATCCTCAAGAATTAGCAAATAAATTAATAGTGAAAATAGCTTCAGCACAGGTGCAGGCCACAAAACAAACCCCTACACTAAAATTAACTCAACATTTCTATATAATAACAAAATTCAAGAGAAAAATAATAGAAAGGGAAATTAATTAAAAATAAATATACATAAAATATTTGGGGATCAATCTATGAAAACATACAGAATATATAGACTGAACTATAAAATCTCCTTAAAGAAATAAAGAACAATCTAAATATCTGGAGGAATATTCAGTGCTCGTAGGTAGGCTGTGCCTACAACATAAAAAATGAGAATACTATCAAAGTTAATTTATAATTTTAATTCTATCCTGTTCAGACTAGCAAAAGTATACTTTACCAAAAAAAAAAAAAAAAAGCTAAATGAAACAATGACAAAATTCATTTGGAGAAGCAAAAAAAAAAGAATGTCAGGGCAAATAATGCAGTATGAGAAAGTATAACTATAAAGGTTAAGGTAAAGTATGAAAAGAGTTATATGAACTCATGCAAAGTGAAATAAGCAATAGTAAAAAAGCAATACTGTGACCAAGGCAGCTAGGAGGTGCAGGGAACAGAGTAGTGAGTCTGGGAATAGGAAGACTCAAGTTCAAATTCAGCCTTGGATACTTACTAGTTCTATGACACTAAGCAAATCACTTCACCTCTATTTTCCTCAGTTTCCTCAAATGCCAAATACAAACAATAAAAGTATCTATCTCACAAGTTTGTTGTGAGGATCAAATAAAATAACATCTGTATTATGTGCTTGGTCATAATAGATGCTATAAAAATTCTTGTTCCCTATTCTCTTACACCTACAGTGACTACAAGAATGTAAATGGAGGGAAATCATTAAGTAATTGAAAATGAATGTTTTGAAATTATAGTGACTAAATGTCACCCCAAAGAAAAGGGAATGTACCTCTCGCCCTTCATCAAATAAATGGGGACTATGGGTGAAAAATGTCTCATATAATATCAGACTTCATTTAGGTTGTTTTTTGTTTGGTGGACTTTTAAAAAATCTCTTTTACACAAGATTTCTTGGTCAAGTCAAGTCAATAAGCATGAATTAAGCACTTAACTTAAATCTAGACAATCAATAAAACAATAAAGCAAGCCTTGATTTGTAGGACTTGGTGATTTATGAGGTATAAATTCTCACACTGAAATTTCAATAATCTCTTGCAAGTTTACATGCTGATTAGAACAGGCTCCAGCACATCCCAGATTTAGACTCACCCATTTCTCACTAGCTGCTCTTCTGGACATCATGATCTCTAGAAACCCATCATTCTAGAAATCAACTGTCAAACTCACATCTCCTAAGCACCCTCTGTTTCTGGGGCCACTCTCTCCCTCAGATGGAAAGGTGAGAGAGGAACTCTAATCCTCCACCATTTCAGGAAGGCTCTCAGGGAATTCATGTCATCCTTTCCTGGACTTCATGATCTTCAGAAACTCATCATACTGCAAGATGAAATCAACTGTTAAACTCTTACCTCTTCATATAATTTTCATCCCCAGGTATGGAGGATTTCATCATGCCCCTGAACTGGGTAACCTTCCTCTCCTTCATAGCTCTTTCAATTTCTTTTTATATGCTGCCTTTCCCCATTAGGTTGTTAGCTCCCTGAGGGTAGGAACTGTCTTATGTCTTTTTTGTGTGTTTGTAGCCAGTGTTTAGTACAATACCTGACACATAGTAAGCATGTAATGGATGTTTATTGATTATTATTAATTGACCTATACATAAACTATGGCAATTAGGAAAGCAAAACTTCCTGCCTCATACATATCTCACTCACCTAACTTCAATTCACCTTCCAGGCAAGATGTTTTTTTTTCAGAACCATTGATTTGACCATATCAACTCCTGTACCTACTCACCCACACAATGAGTTCCAATGACTCATTTTTCCATTAGGACAAAATATAAACTTAAAAAAAAAAATCTTTCAAGTCTTCTTACATTTATTCTCCTCTAATCCTATGGAGTTTTCTTATATTCTAGTGACTGCCCTTCTTGCATTTCCTTGGACAGTATTCTTTATCTCCCATCTCCTCCACTTCACAAATGATTGTCCCCCATGCCTAGAATATTTCCTTCACATCTATCTCTTTTTCCCCTCATCTTCTTTCAAGACTCACTTCAAATTCCACATAAGAAAGTCCTGGTTCCCCCAGCTTCTAATGTTTTCCCCTCCCTGGGTCTCTTCCATCTACTTTGTATATATCCTTTATCTACAAAGTTGTTTACTTAATCTGTCCCCCAATAGTACATAAGCTCTTTGAGGACAGGGAATGTGCTATTTTTCTTCTTTGTATCTGCAGCACTTAGAATTGTTCTTGATACACAGTAAGTGTTCAACAAATTCTTGCTGACTTGATGTCATATGCCATATTCCACAGTGAATTCCAGATGGATAACTGATTAAAATATACATATTTAAATGAACTACAAAAAGAATGGAAGAAGATGAAATGTATTTACCTCAGTTGTGAAAGAGAGATGATTCTTTTCAATTTGACAAATAGAAGGAATTATTAAGGATAAGGTAGCATGTTTAAATTTAAATGGCTACAACATTAGTAATAATATTAAATGAGAACATTAAACAAAATATTTACATGTAACATGATAATATAATTTAAGGGAGAAGAATCTTAAGGACACATGCTTTTGTTCAATATGATAACTATATACTTGACATTTAAAAAACATAGAGGACTGTTAAAAATTATGGTAACTACAATATATGATCTTGAATGGTTAGATTTCTATATTTTAAAAAGCTCTTCATTCCATGTTGATTGGAAAGTACAAAAATTTCAAATGACATCTATTAAAAACATCACCCTTAAAATACTTAGATATCAATGCTATGTCTCAGTGACAGTGAGAAATGACGGATCTGTCTATAAAAATGTTTCAATTTCAATACAATTTATGTGCTCCATCTCAATTGCATTTTGAGATTCTATATTTGGACTATTAAAGTTTTTTTCTTGGTTAGTTCATGAAAAAGAGCATATTTCTCACTCATCAGGTCACATCTTGCTCAGTATTCAATAGTTCCTAGTATTTACAACCTGCAAGGTTATACTGTATGTATATATATATATATATATATACTGTATATGTATACTATATACATATATATATGTATGCATATATATATATATACTGTATATGTATACTATGATCTTGTACTGGTATAGAAGTCCAATAAACAGTTCTTAGTTAACTTTCCATTTCTCTTAACAAATTCACCTGACAGGGCTATTTTTTCAATCCATTTTTTTCTGACTGAGTTCCTCTGTGACAACTGTGTGGGGACCTTCTGATGTCATTGTTGAATCCTAGATTATTCAGTTTCTATTCAGAAATAAATAATTTTTAATTACTTTCAATAAATTCAATGCCATGTACCTATTGCCAGCCTTTTTTTTTTTATTGTTCAGTAATGTGATGACATCTTTTTCCAAAAACATTTCTGTGTGTTTTTAACTGGTTTAACATGTGCCCTAAGAATGTCTATTAAATCAATCCCTCTCTCTCTCTCTCTCTTTCTCTCTCTTTTTTCCCCTCCCTTCCTGGCCCCCCCCCTTTTTAATGAATAAATGTTATTCTTTCCAGAGAGGCCTTAGGGTGATTTCCATTGTATTTCATCAATATTGTATAGGATTTTGTTGCATACTTTCCAAATCTGTTATTGTCCAATTTGTATTTCCAAAAGCATATGTTAAATCTAGCTTTGTATATTTACTTGCAACATATTCTTCAAACTGACCCTTGACTTCAGGATATAAATAAATCTCTTGGCATATAAAACCATAACTTTCTCCTTGATAGCTTTATGCACGATGTATCTTCTCTGGAGAAGACATATTTTAATAAGATATTCCCTTTATCTATTGGATCAATTTTGCCTTGAGATTCAAGTCTGAACCATGGAGTCTCTGTCTTTACTATGTGTATGTCAATAATTTCATGCTGACTACATACAAATGGCATTTTGATGCTATTTGAAGGATTCTGTGAGATAGTCTATAATTAATGTTTGTCAGTTGAGCCATATAAATTGATTTCTCTCCAATATATCATGTGATATATAAGATATTTCTGCATGATTCCCTCTTTAACCTGGAAGGCATACTGTTTTCCAGTTCTTCAGAGAATCTTGAGTTTCAGTTTCCTTGTATGATGTAACTCTTCTGTCAATCATGTGTTTCATGGTGCACAAACATTCAATTTGAAATTTGATCCAACCAAAATTTTTGTCATGCTGTACTTCTTGTAACTATATAGATGACATTAAATTTTCTTCATTCTCTTTATTCAGGAGTTGTCCCTCTCTTCTCTGATTTCTTTGCTCCCTAAACCTCTAAAATAGTTTTTGATTGCAACTGAATAATTTTTTCCTCTGCCCTACGTTTTGTATTATCTTCACCTTTTGACTTTTGTTTTTAACTGCTGATTTAGAAAATCTAGAATTTTACTATACGTGTGCTTTCAGGATCCCTTTGCACATATTTCTGTTTTGTTGACTTTAATAAGGCAGTGTGAACTTTATTTCCTTCTACGTATACCAAATAGGTGTTGATGTAATCTTCTAATGCCTTTTTGCATATTTTCAAGAGTTTTCTCAAATTGTTTCTGCCACTAAGAGGTCTCAAGTCTTTGCTGAGGAGTATTCCTTGAAAATTCCACCTTCCTATCGCCACCACTGTTCTCACTGTAGCAATGGGTGATTTTGTGTGTGTGTGTGTGTGTGTGTGTGTGTGTGTGTGTGTGTGTGTTAGACCCTTCCTCAAACCATTTTTGAACCTCCAGGACCTGAGAAAGGTCTAAAACCTGTATTGGCCAATCAGGAGAGACATTCTGGCCCACTCTGAGCTTCACCTTTGCTCTATGAATGAACTCAAAATATCCCTTCCTGTGTCAGCAACTACAAGGTCAGGTGAAGCTGAGCAGAAGCATTCTTCTGTTTATGACTACCAAGGACAAGGCACCTTAATTCAAACACTATCTTGAGTAATGTGACTTTTCTTATCTTGGATGTCTACAGATATATGTTATGGATTTATAATTTCAACTGACACTTTGGCATTTCCCTATCTTATTTTATTTACAATCTATTCACTTAAGAAATTCCTTTCTCATATTATGGTGGGCACATATGGAAACTATAATTTTGGCTATGCAGGCATCCTGAGCCAGGAAGGGAGGGAGGGGTGAGAGAGAATTGCTCTGCAGATGTAATGTCCCCTTTGTATGTCCATCCTTGGGTTCATTTCTACAATGAACTGCCATGTGTATCTCTATAAGCATGTTCCACAAACTTTGAGAGAAATAAACATACACATGAAGCCTAGTTTTGTTTTCTCTTTCTTAGAATAAACTCTGTAATCGTTGACTATGTATGTATGTATGTATGCATGTATGTGTGTATGTGTATATATACCTATACAGATCATGAAATGTTTAGATACTTTCAAATATTGAGAGGGAATAAGGTGTTTTATGAAGGATATAGAAAACTCATGCTTTTTAAAAATTATTTGCTTGTATATTGTGGGTTATTAGTTAAAATTTGTACAAACAAATTTTAAAAAGGCTTTTTGATATGCTAAAGTTTGTCCAGGTTATAATCAAAATTCTGTGAGACATTAATATTGTTTTTGTCAAATTTTTTCTTCTTAGGGAAAAATTTTTGTGCAGCTAGGTAGTGCAGTGGATAGGTTGCTGGTCCTGGAACCAGAAAAACTTATTTTCCTAAGTTCAAATCTGGCTTCAGACACTTACTAGCTGTGTGACCCTGGACAAGTCATTTAACTCTGTCCCAGTTTCTCATGTATAAAAATGAAATGAAAATAGAAACTGCAAACCACTCCAGTATCTTTGCCAATGAAACCCCAAGTAGGGTTATGAAGAGTCAGACATGACTGAAAAACAACTGAACAATTCATGTGTTCCAGGTACTCAAAAATATTAGAGAGTTCACTTTTATTCAAGGTCTGCTTTTCTTTCCTATATTATTACAACATTTTAGAGATTAAATTATTTTTAGTTGCAAGCCATTTTTTGACTTCTTTTTATTGTCAAGAAAACCCAAATAGAGTCATGAAGAGTTGGACACCACTGAAACAAATGAAGAACAAAAACACTTCTGAATTTTGCACACAGTAAAAGATGTTAAACGTCCTCTGGTTCAACTTTTCCTTCTTTGGATTTTAGTATCTCCTTTATTTCAGTACTAATTTTACTTAATCTGTACTAAAAGAGGTATTTATTTTTATAATTGACCTGTATTGGTCTGTGACACATTGTGATATGACTTAAAACTTTAGTGACCAGAAGTAGTACAAAGTCCTAATCTATGATTTACAATTTCTGTATGTGATAAAAAGTGAATGCATTTGAAATATAGTTCCATTTTCAGGAAAAATGTTATTATGTCATGTCATATCATTCAATGTCATGTTATGTTATATATTATTTTTCAACAATAATGGTATAGTCTAGAACATCATGGAATATTTCTGAACATTTTAGAATGTGGGTGTAGTAAATTTCCCTATGAGGAGGCTGAAATTTTTTGTTGGACAACTTGAGATTATCTCATTCAATCATGGTCAAATGTAGAACTAATACTACACAGTTAATTTCATCTTCAGAAAGACCCAGTTATTCTTTAAGCCTGGGGCTATGACTAAAAAAGGGGAAAGGGGGGTAATGAAACCTGGATTCTTTGTGATTAAGGCATTTACCCCTATTAAAATATAAACAATTTAAGAGACCAACACATTAGATCATTAGAGGTCATTTACATCTAAATGAAACAGTGATCAGATCCTTTTTTTTTTTCAGAGCCTATTTTGAGAGGGGAAAGGAAGGAAAAGGATGATAGCACTGAGCACCTGGGGGAGGCAGGGGAAGCAAGCAAAGAGAAACCAGGAGAAAGGGAGTTCTGAGCTCATTGACTAGTTCAGAATTTTTGAGACCTAAAAGTTGTGCTTTCCTTTTGGTATGATGGTTTCTAAACTCTTTTTAATGAGTTAATTTAAAAAGATGCAACCTCTTTTTTTTTGAAGAACCATTTTTGCTTCTCCTTCACAGTAGTGTTGAAAATGTGGTAATACTGCATATCAGTATCACCACCCAGATATGAAAGAATGTTGCTCAGGTTCCCTGACAAAATGCCATAAGAGATTCAGGAACTGCTTTTAGGGATATAAAATTGTTCATTTGGTCTTCTTTCTAGTCCTGTCTCCCTGCCCCACACAGTAATCACTGGAGTTGTGATTTTGAAGTGAAGTGACTTTTTAGCCACAGTGTGGTATCATGAAAAAAGTCATAGGTCCAAACACAGAGGTTCTAGCTTTGGATTCTAGTTCTGTTATTTAATGATTAACCATGGGCAGTTCAGTTCACCCCCATGGGAACTATTATCCTTATATGTAAGATAAGTAGATTAGATCTATGATTCTTAAAGTCCCTTCTAACACTAAATTCTATAATCATTTTGTAGACTCTCTTCCCACACTCAGCCACATGCTTAAATTATTGGGTCAGATGAGCTTGTTATAATTAAAATTATGGAATCATAGTGCCATACATTTAGAGTTAGAAGGTCTAATAAGTCTAACCCCCTGATGTTATAGATGAGGAAAGTGATACTGAAAGACAGTAAGTGGTTTTCCCAGGGCTATACAACCCCTAAGTATGTGAAACAGAATTTTAACTCTGATGACTTCAAGCCTCATTCTCTATCCACTGCACTAATTTTATTTCTTTCTTTCCAAGCATATGTGAAATACATGGGTAAAGTTCTGCTAAATTTAGAAAGCACCTTCCTTACAATAACACCATAAGGTAGGAGATACAAGTATTATCCTCCCTACTTTACAAATGATGAAACTGAAGATCAAAAAGTTTACATGACTTGCCTAAGGACATCTACCTAGCCAGAACAGAGTCAGAATTAGATGTTTTTTAAACCAATTCTATAACTTTACATTTATCTCTACAAATTCCATCTTATCAGATTTGGTGCCATGTTCTAAACAGAAGAAATGCTTTGGAAATTGATCCTATCATCCAACATTTTAGATTCCCCACCCCTAACCTGCCAACTTTGTGTCATTTGCAAATTTAGTAAGCAGGGTATCTAAGTCACTGACAAAATCATGGAACAGCACAAAGCTAAGCATAGATAACTAGGGCATAATACAAGAGACCACTTTCCAGGCTGAATTTATAATTCATGACTTCTACTTGGATCTGATCATTCAATTATTTCTGTACTCACTGAACTGTACTAATTTTCTATCTATCTATCACTGTGGTGATTCTGAAAACATCAGTAGGTTCCTAGCTTAATTGATAACCAAAAGGAATCTCCAAGTGATCATCAAGCCCGTGCTAGAAAACCTTCAGAAAGGAGGAAGGGTCTTATTCTACTTTTGCAAAGCTTTCATTACTGGGGACTTACTTTGTTTTGTTTGATTGTTAGCTTGTTTTCTCCTGACATTTATCTTCATTTTACTCCTTTGCAACCTCTTTTCATTGCTCTTGGTTCTGCCTTCTGGGGCCAAAGAGGACAAGCTCACTTTCTCTATCACATAACAACCCTGAAAAGAGCTGTTTAAAACAGTTATCATACTCTTCCTCAATAATTTTTTTTCTTTAGGACAATGAGAAACTTTGTTAAATGCTTTCCTAATACTTGTTAAACCTTCTAGTATCCAGATACTAGTATCTAGTATCCCTGTTATACCAGTTAAGTAACTTTATCCAAAAATAATCAGCTAATTCTGGCATTACTTGCATTCTGATGAAGTCATATGGGAAGGTTATTAGTGGTCATCACTACTTTTATTAAAGGTTCAATTACTATGCCTTTAATAATAAATTCTAGAGCTGATGGGATCATCAAGTGAAGTATTTTAGAAGGAAAAAAGTGGGGCCCAGGATAGAACCTTGAGGAATATTTATGGTTAGAAGAGATGATCTGGATGAAGATCCAGCAAAGTAGATGGAGGAGAGGTCAGATAGCTAGGAATAGAATCAGGAGAGGACAGTCTCTAAAACCTTGAGAGAAGAGGGGATCAAGGAGGGCAGGATGATTACCGGTGTCAAAGGCTTCAAAGAGGTCAATGAGAATGAGAATTGAAAAATGGTCATTGGATTTAACAACTAAGAGATCAATAGTATCTTTGGATAGAGTAGTTTTGGCAGAATGATACAACTGAAGCTGCCAGTAATGGGTTAGGAAAGGAGTGAAAGGAGAAAAAATGGAGGAATCTATTGTAGATGGTTTTAATAAGGAGTTACCACAAAGTACATGAATTTCCTCAAAACTGTGTTTCTTCCATCAAATGCCTCCTTTCTGTATACTCGGTCTAGTCCGGCTGCACTTATCATTTAATGTTATTTCTACATCTTTGTACATTGCATTGGGAACTTTATTCAAATTGGAGTAACTCCACTGTAATTTATAGAGAAAATAAGTTGTTATTAAAAGTCTCTAAAATTTTTTCTATTGTTGTCTGCTTGTTGTTCTCATCTAATTTCCATATATGTAGATATTCTTAATATACAATGCCACCTCACACACATAGCCAGTGAACTGACTGACATTAATTAAGTGCCTACTATGTGAAGGACACTGTACTAAGTGCTGGGGATACAAAAAAATAGTTACTGCTTTTAAGCAGTTTACAATCTAATCAATTAGCACAACCATATGTTAATTTCTCTGGTTTCTTCTGAATAAGGTATGCTTTTCTAATAATTGCTGGTATTTACACAGAGCTTTAAGCTTTGCAAAGTGTTTTACAAATGTTAACTCATTGTGTCCTCACCACAACCCTGGGAGTTAGGTGCTATTATTTTCTCTATTTTTCACATAAAGAAACTGAGGTAGAGAGGTGAGTTGTCCAGAGTCAAATAGTTATTAAGGGTCTGAGGCCAGATCTGAACTCATCTGTTGCTGACTCCAGCTTCAGTGCTGAATATACTCTGCCATCACAATTCATCTCCTTAAATCTCAATGGTATCTGAGACAAATTTGTTTCCTTGAATAAGGAGCTCTAGCTCACAGTTTATTGTCCATACTTTGTGCATTTGTATAGATATCTGAAACCATGGATTCTGGTATTCTTTTCTTTCAATTTTTCCCCAGTGTATTTTTTCCTCTCAAATACTTTATAGTTATCTCTTTATAGTTATAGTTACTTTATAGTTATCTCTTATTATATCCAAGTCAATTTTTTCTCTTTTAATTTGTAATTGTTTTTAACAGGTTTGCAAGACTTTAGCTAAAGATAGTTTTACCAGACCATTTTAGGTAAACTGCATCCCTGGCTACGAGTCTGAAATTCCCATATTTTAGTCCTTGGTCTAAAAAAAAACTTTCTAATTTTTAACCTCTGTAATCATTCTTCTTCTGGAAAAAAAACTAGAACTTTTCTTCATGCTTTCTTTCCATGAGGATAGGGGAGAAAAAAAGAGAATAGGTGATAATTCATGAATTTGTATAAGTCCAGCATAAATATTGGAGCTAAATAGATTTTGGTGGAAATTTTGTCCTCTCTAGTATTTGCTACATGATACCATTGCTACATGATGTAGCTAACTTCTTTTTGATTAAGAATTCAGATTCTGTGTAATTATTACTAATCCTTGTGGAATTTACCTTTATCTTTCCACTTTTTCATTCACTTGCCTTTGTCTCAACTGTAATTAGTACTATGCAAATTTGTATTATTATAAACCCTCTAATGTGTTACCAATGAATCCACTGTGTCCCTTGCTCTGTGGAATGAACATTTTGTTAAAAGGAAAATATTGAATGAAGATCAGTGGGATTATAGCCATGCCCACCCACTGGGACCGTATGACCACTGCTGGAAAGTCAGGGATTTCTGATGAATAAAGGCAATTATGAATAATACTACACACAATTTCTGACTTTGAACATATGGCAAAAAAGCATATGTTGCCAAGAAAATCGTGTTTCTATCTTCATTTATTCTAATGTTGTCCTCATAAGCTTTACACACGTGTCTCAAAAAAAACATAAGAAGAGCTTTGTTGCCCCATATTATATCAGAATTTCCTTTGAAGGCTGGATTCTAAAGAAAATCATCATAGGTCACATGCAACAGAATATTAATCCAAAATGAGAATGTTAGAGGTTGTCTTTACTACTTTAAATTCATACTTCTTAAGCAATAACTGGCATATTCACCAATATAAAATACTAACAGAAATTATAATCTGAAAATTTAGTTTTATTTATTGAAAGCATGTGAAAATTTTCAGTTTTTTTAAAACTAATTTACTTATATGTGAATAATCTGTGTTTTTGTTTCATGGGTTGTCATGGCCAAAGAATCCATCAACTATTGGCCAACCTTATGGTAATAAACCTCTCCATACTTAGCTGAGCTGGTCCTCTGACAGAAAACACAGTCTGTCACCAGGCCTACATTAGAACTCTTTCCAGCTTAGTAGAAAGTGCCAGAGGCGGTACTCAAAAGTTAATTCTTTAATTTTTTTTTAAAAAGAGGGAGAAGACAATGCTTTTGATGATCCTCTGGGCCCATGAATCAAAAATCATAATGATCTTAGTAGAATCAAAGTTTAATCTAATCTAAAGAGCAATGGAAAGATACAGAGTTGTAGTTAAATAGGTTGAAGCATATTGCCAAGGCTGACCACTGCCAGATGGTATAAAAATCAAGGACAGGGATAACCAGAAAAGATGATAGGCTCATCATATAGAAAAAAAAATGAAGGATGGACTGAATGCTGAGTGCTATACTGGTTTCCATGGCATAAACATGAACAAGTCTTTAATACAGTGAGAGGATTCTTTATGGATGTTTTTTGTAAAGACATGGAGAACAATGGAGAATGAGAAATTGTGGATCAACTGCAGTTTATTCCAGCAAAGGTATCAGTGAGACCAAAGACACATCTAACCAACGCCCATTTCTAAGTCCAATGGATCCTATAATTAGGCCCTTATTGTAAAGGTTATTTTAGGGAGATTCCTCAACTCTCTAAAGCCAGAAACGTGTGCACTGACATAGATATACAAAGTTGTTGTTCTTTATGTTTAAAGATACTATAGCTCTTAGTTTTGTATATGAGTTTAATAAATATTTAATGAATTTGTACCTTTAATCTTTATGAATCTGACTACAAAATGTATTACAACATCTCAATGATTCCCTCCGTGAATGGAAATATATGTTCACTATTAATAATCACTTAAAAAGTTGTTATTAAGTGCTTATTATATGCCAGACACCTTACTAATTGCTGGGGAAACAAAAAGAAGTAAAAGACAGTCCTGGACTTCAAACTAGTTATCAGATCAATGAATTGGGTGTACAACTAAAAAAACTAGAAAAACAAATTAAAAATCCTCAATTAAGTACCAAATTAGAAATGCTGAAAATCAAAGGAGAGATTAATAAAACTGAAAGGAAGAAAACTATTGAACTAATAATAAATAAAACTAAGAGATGATTTTATGAAAAAAAGTAAAATAGGTAAACCTTTGTTTAATTTGATTTAAAAAAAGGAAGAAGAAAATCAGATTATCAGTATCTTAAAAATAAGAGTGAATTCACCACCAGTAAAGATGAAATTAAAACAATAATTAGGAACAGTTTTGCTCAACTGCATACCAATAAATCTGACAATCTAAGTGAAATGGATAGATGTTTATAAAAATATAAATTGCCCAGATTAACAGAAGAGGAAATAAAATATTTAAATAATGCTAATTTGGATAAAGAAACTGAATAAGCCATCAATGAACTCCCTAAGAAAATATTCCAGGGTCAGATGGATTTGCAAGTGAATTCTGCCAAACATTTGAAGAACAATTAATTCCAATACTATATAAACTGTCTGGAAAAATAGGTGAAGGAGTCCTACCAAATTCTTTTTATGATAGAAATATGGTGCTGAGACCTAAACTGGGAAGAGCCAAAACAGATATAGAAAATTATAGAACAATTTCCCTAGTGAACATAGATGCAAAAAATTTTAAATAAAATATTAGCAAAGAGATTATAGTAATTTATCACGAGGATAATATACTATGGCCAGGTGGGATTCATATTAGGAATACAGGGCTGGTTCAATATTAGGAAAACTATCAGCATAATTGACCATATCAATTATAAAATTAACAGAACGCATATGATTATCTCAATAGGATCAGAAAAAGCTTTTGACAAAATACAATATCAATTCCAATGAAAACATTAGAGAGCACAGGAATAAATGGAATCTTCCTTAAAATGATAAGTAGCATCTACCAAAAACGATCAACAAGCATTATAGGTAATGGGGATAACCTAGAAGCATTTCCAGTAAGTGCAGGAGTGAAACAAGGATGTCCATTATCACCACTGCTGTTCAATATTGTTATTAGAAGTGTTAGCTTTAGCAATAAGAAAAGCAATAGAAATGGATGGAATTCGAATAGGAAAAGAAAAAACAAAGCTATCATTCTTTGCAGATGATATGATGATATACTAGAGAACCCTAGAGAATCCAGTAAAAAAAAAAATCTACTTGAAATAATAAACAAATTTAGCAAAGTTGCAGGATATAAAATAAACTCACATAAATCATCAGCATTTCTATATATTTCTAACAAAGCACAACAGCAAGAAATAGAGAAATTCCATTTAAAGTTACTATAGACATTATAAAATATTTGGGAATCCACCTGCCAAAACTAACTCAGGAACTATATGAACACAATTACAAAACATTTTTTCATACAAATAAAAGTCAGATGTAAATAACCGGAAAAATATCAATTGCTATGGGTAGGTAAAGCTAATATAATAAAAAAGACAATTCTACCTAAGTTAATTTACTTATTCAGTGCCATACCAATCAAACTACCAAACAGTGTTTTATATGGCTAGTAGAAATTGTAACAAAATTCATCTGGAAGAACAAAAGGTACAGAATAGCAAGAGAATTAAAGAAAAGAAATGAAAGGAAGGAGGCCTAGACATACCAGATTTTAAATTGTATTATAAAACAGCAATCATCAAAACTACTTGGTACTGGCAAAGAAATAAGAGTGGTGGATCAGGGGAATAGGTTAGGTACACAAGACATAACATTCAATGACTACAGTTATCTATTGTTTGATAAACACAAAGACTTCAGCTTCTGGGATAAGAACTCACTATTTAACAAAAAACTGCTGGGAAAACTGGAAAATAGTATGGCAGAAACTAGGCATAGACCAACATCTGACACTGTATACCAAAATAAAGTCTGAATGGGTATATATACCATTTAGATATAAAGGCTGATACTATAAACAAATTAGGGGAACAAGGAATAGTTCATCTATCAGAGTTATGGAGAATGGAGGAATTTATGATCAAACAAGAGACAGAGAACAATATGAAAAGTAAAAAGGAAAATTTTAATTATTTTAAATTGAAAAGTTTTTGTACAACCAAAGTCAATGCAACCAAGATCAGGAGAGACACAGAAATCTGGGAAATAATTTTTACAACTAACATCTCTGATAAAGGCTCCATTTCTAAAATATGTAAATAATTGAGTCAAATTTACAAGAATACAAGTCATTCCCCAATTGATAAATGGTCAAAGGATATGAACAGGCAGTTTTTCAAGGAATAAATTAAAATTATCTATAGTTATATGAAAAAATGCTCTAAATCAATCACAGGTTGTTGTGTTTGTCCTTCATTTTTTGAAAGGACCATGCCATCAGGGAAATGATGACATGACTTGCAGTTGACTTTGATCCGAGGGAGGGAGGACTGGGCAAGGTCACCAGTGTCATTTTCTCCTCCAGAGCCATCTGGATCCAGTGATCAGATAATCATCAGGATGACTGGAAATGACCCAGGATGCAATGAGAGATCCTGGTTCTTTTAAGCTAAAGCCTTTTCACTATTTATCAGAAAGATGCAAATCAAAACAATTCTGAGGTACCACATCACACCTATCAGATTGGTTTACATGACAAAACAGAAAATGGTAAAGGTTGGAGATGTGGGAAAATTGAGACACTAATGGATTGTTGGTGAAGCTGTGAACTGATACAACCATTCTGGAGAGTAATTTGGAACTATGCCCAAAAGGCTATAAAATTGTGCATTCCCTTTGATCCAGAAATACCACTACTAGGTCTGTATCCCAAAGGGATCATATAAAAGGGAAAAGTACTCACATGTACAAAAATATTTATAGCAACTCTTTTTGTGGTGGCCAAGAATTGGAAATTGAGGGGATGCCCATCAACTGGGGAATGGCAAAACAAGTTGTAGTATATGAATGCAGTGCAATACTATTTTCCCACGAGAAATGATGAGCATGCAAATTTCAGAAAACCTTGGAAGGACTTACATGAACTGAATCTCAGTGAAGCCAGCAGAAGCAGGAGAACATTGTACACAGTAACAGCAACACTGTACAACGATCAATTGAGACCGACTTAGCTCTTCTAAGTAATGCAATGATCTAGGACAATTCCAAAAGACTCTATAGAAAATGCTATTCACATCCAGAGAAAGAACTATGGAGTATGAATGCAGATCAAAACATAACATTTTCCCTTTTTTTCTTTCTTGTGCTTTTTCTTTTTTGTTTTGATTCTTCTTTCACAACATGACTAATGTGGAAATATGTTTAATATGATTGTACATGCATAGCCTACATCAGATTGCATGGCATCTTGGGGAGGCCAAAAAATTTAGAACTCAAAATTTTATAAAAATGTATGTTGAAAACTAAAAATAAATAAATTTTAAAAATTAAAATTTTGGAAGCTATAAAAAAAAAGGGAAAAATAGAGACTGGAGGCAGGAAAGGCACTTAAGAGGATGTTAAAAATAATTTAGTTGAGGTGTAATGAAGTCCTGAACTAGCATGGGAATTGCCAGGCTTCTAAGGAGGAAATAAGAGCCACTGGGAAGACAGAATTGATAGAATTTGGCAAATGGCTGGCTGTGTGGGATGAAATCAAAAGAAGAGTTAAGTACAGTTCTGAGGTTACAAATTTTCATGATAGAGAAAATACTGTGCTATCAACAGAGCCATTCTCTATCTTTACATCTTTTCTTAACACCATTAATCGATACTTATTTTTAAAATAAATTTAATTTTTTCAGTTTACAAGCATTTATTTTGCTGTACCCCACCATGAAAAGAGAAAACCAAAATCTTTGTGGCAAATATTCATTGTCCTACAAGACAAATTCTCACACTGGCTATGTCCAAAACTCTGTGTCTGATTCTGTATATCTTCCTTTCTACAATACTTCCTTTTAGGTTTTGGGGGGTAACATTTTTATCATCAGTCTTCTAGTATCGTTGGTGGTCCTTTTAATGATCAGAATTCTAAGGTATTTTCAAATTGTTTATTTTTATAATATTAAAGAAGAAATCACTTTTCACGTTCTTTCTTCTTACTTAATCATGTCAGTTCATACATATTTTCCCAGGCTTCTTTGAAACTGTCCCTTTCATCATTTAGTACAGCATAGAATATAATTAGAGAGTACTGAATAAATATTTATTGAGCATACGAAGTAAATAAAGAACCAGTCTAGATACCTTTATGAACATTATTGCTGTACTCAAGAAGCTAATGATTAAATTTGAGAAATGATGCATATACACAAAACCACAACAATCAAGACTGTCTCTGACAAGAAATGAATGAATGGTATCACCACCCAATCTAATATAACATGGAAATCCATAATATTAATGAACCCGGAAAAAAAACTTGATTTATTTCCTCTTTTTCCGTTTTCAGTCACCATACACAAAAGGTTGCCCAATGTTCAGTAGGAGGTTTCCAAGAAGGAAAGTAATGAAACAAGCAATTATTTTCTGACACTATGGTCTCAAAATGGCAGTCCTACCATTTACATCTTTTAAATGGATTGCGTTATCATGACCAAATGTCACTCTTCTTCATGTGTGATAATGTCTGTTCTTATGGCAATGTGGCATTTTGCAAATATCAGAGTGTACAATTCTGTACTGTGCTGTATGAAATATACATGCTGTTCACTCCATTCTTTTCCCTTTCTCCCAACTCCTTCTTTTCTAAAGTGGAAGGAAGAATTTATGCATAAACTTTTCTCCTTTAGTGAGATCCTATGAGCTTAAACTCAAAAGTCTAAAGATGACAAAAAATGCACACCAAAAAAAGATGATTTCAACTAAATATATAAGAAGTTATTTATAATAATAATAACTCATTTAGTAACATACATTAAAGTTTATAGAGAACTTTCCTTTAAACAACCCTTCAAAGAAGGGCAAGAGGTATTATCACTACTGCTTTATAGACAAGAGAACTGAGTCTCAGGAACATGAAGTGACATTTCCTAATATCAAAAAGCTAATGTTAGAGGTGAAATTTGAACCCAAATCTCCTGGGTTTAGCACTCTCCAAGTTTAGATCTCCAAATTTAGCATTTAATAAAATAATGCTACTCCTAATGTAAGGCCTTTTTTCCTGAGGAACAATGAGTGAGCTTACTGGTCTAACAATGAAACCAGGAGTATTTTTGCTCTGCTTTGTGACTTGTCTATATGCTGAGCTCATTTTCTTGTTACAATTTTTTTTTCTCTTCCTTTCTCCTTGGGTTATGACATTTCTCACTTCCAACATCTCTCTATCATTACCTCTAATTTTATGATCTGGATTTATTTTCACCCATTTCCCTGACACTTCCCTGCAACGTGACAAGCTGCTGAGAGGTTTAACAAACTTGGCAGATGACTGCTGTAGACTTGTAGAGTGTTTTGCTTTTAGGGGAAAAAAAAAAGCACTGATGGGAAAGGCTGAGCTAAAAAGGGACACCTGTAGCTTACATACCCAATGTCCAGGAGTAATTAACCAAGATTTCACTGGACTAGTTTACTACAACTGATTTGTGTCAGACAGGGAACCCCAAAATTCAAGACCTAAAGTGGGACTTTAGGAGATAGGTTGAAAATGACTCAGTGAATCACTTGCTTTTCTAAACTATGTAATTGCCTTAAAATCCCACATCCTATAAAGGTCCTGGCATCAATCAAATGACAAGAACAACAACAAAAATATGAACAAAGCCTGTGCAATGTGATAGTGCTACACAGACAAAACTGTAAGTGTCCTTGGCCTTATGTACATCATTTATATGAACCTTACATTTAGGCATAGATTGCTGTTCCAATATTTGGCTTCTATCTTTATAATTTCCTAGGCATCCAAGGGTCTATATGGGCATTTGGGTAAGAGGAGGAGCTTAAAGAGATCATTCTAAGTTAAAAACTACTTTCTGCTTGATTATTTATACCATTCTCATTGTCATGCTCATAGAATCTAGAGCACAATACTAGAAGAGATCTTTGAGAATCTTATGATCAATTCCATCATTTTACTAAGGAAGAAACTGAGGTCCAAGGAAGAGAAGTGCTTTTCTGTCTTCTCACTCATGCCAACAGATGTCACCTATAGTTAACTGTCCATGTGGTTGTGTCTCATGGCCACCATGACATTGTTATACCAATAACATCCGGCCTCTGATCACTGTTAGCCTAGACAGTCCATTTTCAATTTTCTTTCTTAGGCCTCAGTGACTAGGTTAACTGCGACCTTGAAAAATCTTATTTACTTATACAGTATACAATTACCTCCTTTACATAAACTGCAACAATAACTGTTGATCTTTGTAAGTTTCCAAAGTTCTTTGTATATACTATCTCGCAAGAGCACTGAAAAAATGGTAGTACTAGTGTTATACTTATTTTACAGATGAGGAACTCTATGACAAGTTAGGTAATTTGTTAAAAAACAGAAAGGAGAAGATAGAAAATGAAATCCCATTCTTGTGATTCCCAAATCTAGTACCCCTTCCACCACTATCTATTCATGGTGTAAAAACACCTCCATTTTGATTTTTATGCTAAGAACTCTTTTGAAATGCATCTATTTCCAGAAGTTTCCAAAGTCAGTAAGTAAACTGAATGAATTCTCTAGAAGCAACTGGTATAATCACTGTGGGAAGAAACATACTCCAATTGCTTACCTAATCTATGTCTTTATTATCATCTCATAAATAAAGAATCATGGAGCTTTAGAGCTAAAAAGAATCTGTGAGATCTTAATCCAATAGTCTGTTTTTATCAATGAGGAAACTGATTATCAGAGAAGAAAGTGTCTTGCCCAAAGTCATTTAACCAGTAAGTAGCAAAGCTGGAATTAGAACCCAAGTCTAGAGACTCCTAGATAAATTCCCACCTTGGGAAAATTAGATTAGCACTTTACTCTAACAGTAAAATTCAGTGGAAAGATTACTGGGCTGGTAGCCAGAAACTGAGTCCTAATTCCACTATTCATAGCATATGTGTTCTTGGTAAAGTCACCAAACCCTTATACATGTTAATTTTCCTACCATTAAATGTCACACTCATAAGGTAGTTGTGAAGATTACATGAGAGGAGGGATATGAAAGTGTTTCAAAAACATAAGGTATCCTAAAAAGTGAAAGGCATTATTATAATATGGATTTTTTAAAACATATTTTTAAAACATGAAGGATCATGAGTTGTGGAGTCAAGGAGAAGAAGTGCAGAAAGAGTAGGTGACATAGTCCTTCCTGAACTTCTTGAGTCCTTTGCATTCCATTTTCAATTTCATTTCTGCATATTAGCAAGCCTTTTATTTGCAGTTTCAAGGTCATTAACGCTTCCAAAGTAATTAACTCTCTAATTGTTTTAAATTCTTGTCTTGCCAACTGCCCTTTAACTGATCTGTTATTTCAATTTGTTGAAAGTAGTTGGAAACCCTGAGGAAACTCTGTAAAAAGATGTCAGCACCATGCCTGCCACATCTCTAATATCCTGACTTTTAATTTAAATTGGTTGCAGTACACTTGGGAGGGTAGTTAGCTCATTGGTGCAAGTATCCACACTCAAACTCCCAGAATTTTTTAAAGCATTTGTCATGGTTATGGGTAGATTTGTCGTTCATTCCTCCCTTCCTCTCCCCATGAATAGCTTAAATACGAACTTAGTCCCTTCATTTTTCAAGATGTATAAAACCTTTATTCTCAGAATGCTGAAATTAATTTTAAACAATTATTAAACAGATTGTGAAGTCCTGAATATTTGCTTCTATGCCTGTGCCTCTATCTTCTTCTGTACAAGCTGTGAAGGTGGGAGTAACATTTGGAATATATATTTTTTTCATTCACATGAAGTTACAGTAGTATAGTGAGACAGAAACTTGGAGAACATGGTTTGTAATGGTGACAGAACCAGTTTCTATTAACGATTGGCTCAGAAGAGGTATGAAATTGCACCAAAATGTAATTTTTCATATGTTAATGTTAAGCATGTCTTTATTATAGAAAAGTTCACTGTTTTGAGAAAGTGAGTTCTGGCAAAATTCAGGGCAAATACAAGTGTTTTCTTTCTGCTGTCCCTTCCCTCCCAACAAGGGCTCCTGCACTGGCCATAGAAATGACACATAGTCATTGTGAGAAGATTCTATTTATTTTATTTTTAAATTAAATAGAATGCTTTTAGTTTACATCATTAATTTCCAAAAGAATTTGAGTTACAAATTTTCTCCCCATCTTTCCCCTATCCACTACCCCAAAACAGTGATCCCACTGTATACTCCCTCTCCCAATCTGCTCTCTCTTATATCCTCCCCCATCCCTCCTCCCAAATCTTTGTATTCTGGTAGGGCAAGATGGATCTCCATACCCCAGTGCCTGTATATCTTATTTCCCAATTGCATGTAAACAATAATAATAACAATAGTAATTTTTTTAAACATTTGGTTTTATAACTTTGAATTCCAGATTCTTTCCCTTCCTCCCTCATCACCCACCCCTACTGGGAAGATAAGCAATTCAATATAGGTTGTGCAAGTGTAGTTACACAAAACATTTGCATAGTGGATATATTGTGAAAGACTGACCATATTTCCCTCCATCCTATCCTACCTCCTACTTGTTCTATTCTCTACTTTGACCCTGTTCCTTTTCAGAAGTATGTGTTTCTAACTACCCTCCCCCACTCCAAGCTGCCCTCCCCTCTATCATCCTCTCTCTCATTCCCTTCCCCCCTACTCTCCTGTAGGGCAAGATACCCAATTTAGTGTGTATATCATTCCCTTCCGAAGCCAAATTCAAGGAGAGTAAAGTTGACCCATTCCCTTTTGCCTTCCTGTTCTTCCCCTCCATTGTAACAGTTATCCTTTGCCTCTTCTATATGAGATAATTTACCCCATTCTGTCTCTCCCCATCTCTTCTCATAATATTCCTCTCTCACCTCTCAATTTCACCTTTCAAATATCATCCCTTCCTTATCAATTGATTCTGTGCTTTCTATGTATACCTGTACACATATATACACAAACTTATATATTTAAATGCACATATACAGTCCTATATAGACATATATGATTTCTTTTCCCTCTTTACCTTCTCATGCATTTCTTGCTTCTTGTATTTGAGTGTCAAATTTTCTATTCAACTTTGTTTTTTTCATCAAGAATGCTTGAAAGTCCTCTATTTCATTAAATAAACATATTTTCTCCTGAACCATTATACTCAATTTTGCTGGGTAGGTGATTCTTAGTTTTAATCCTAGCTCCTTTGACCTCCAGAATATCATCTTCCAAGCCCCTGGATCCCCTAATGTAGAAGCTGCCAGATCCTGTGTTATCCTGATTGTGTTCCCACAATATTCAAATTTTTTCTTCTTGGCTGCTTGTAATATTTTTGCCTTGAACTGGGAACTTCAGAATCTGGCTATAATATTCCTAGGAGTTTTCTTTTTGGGTTCTTTTTCAAGAAGTGATTGGTCAATTCTTTCAATTTCTATTTTGCCCTCTGGTTCTAAAGTATCAGGGCAATTTTCCTTGAGAATTTATTGAAGGATGATTTTTAGGTTCTTTTTTTGATCATGGCTTTCATGTAGTCCAACAATTTTTAAATTAACTCTCTTGGATATATTTTCCAGGTCAGTGGTTTTTCCAATGAGATATTTCACATTGCCTTCTATTTTTACATTTATTTTGATCTATTTAATAATATCTTGATTTCTCATAAAGTCATTAGCTTCCATTTGCTCCAAATCTAATTCTGAAGGAATTATTCTCTTCAGTGAGCTTTTGAGATTCTTTTTCCATCTGGCAAATTCAACTTTTTAAGGCATTCTTCTGCTCATTGGTTTTTTGGGCCTCTTGCCATTTGAATTAGTCTATTTTTTAAGGTGTTATTTTCTTCAGTCAGGTTGTTGACTCTCTTTTCATGATTTTCTTGAATCCTTCTCATTTCTCTTCCCAATTTTTCCTCCACTTCTCTTACTTGATTTTCCAAATCCTTCTCGAGTTCCTCCACAGCCTGTAATCAGTTCATATTTTTCTTGGAAGCTTTTGGTGCAGGAGTTCTGACTTCATTGTCTTCCTCCCATTCCATGCTTTGATCCTTTTTGTCCCCCCAAAACAATCTAAAGTTGGATTGCTGTGCTTGCTTTGCTTCCTTTGCTTGGTCATGATGCCACTCAATTACTTGACTTTTGAGCTCTTTGGCACAGTAGAATTCTACTTCCAGAGGGGAGAGCTTTGTTCCAAATCACTGGGGTTTTCGCAGCTGCTGGTGCTATTAGGAGGGTGCCATCTCTGTAGCCCCCACAAACTCTGGCTCACTGGTCACACACCTTAGGACCACCATCCAAGACCATGAGCCAGATCCAGGCAAATTAAAGAAAAAGCAATTACCCTCTGAATGTTTGTTTGGCCCCCACTATGATCTGCAGACAGGGGCCAGACCTGCTCTTCCATCCCCCCAGTTCTCACAGGGTTCTAGACTGCCCTCTCACTTTTTTTGGGCAGGTATGGGTTGATAAGTCTGGAAGCCTCCACTGCTGCTGCTCATCCACTCTCCCAAAGTCCACTGCAGCTGATGGTTGGGGCCACCCTGGGGCTAAAACTGTGGGCTCACACGGTTCTGGGCTTGGCTCCCAGAACGCTGCAACGAACCCTTCCTGTCCACCTGCTGGGCTGCCTTCAGTGGGAGATTTGTTTCTCTTTATCACTTTGTGGGTTCTGTATGTCTAAAATTTGTTCAGAGTCATATTTTATAGGTATTTATAGGTATTTGGTTATGGTGGGAGCCATGGAGTTTTCCTGCTTCTATGCCACCATTTTGGCTCCACCCCCATGAGAAGATTCAAAATTCAGGGTCTGGGTAACACCTAAGCACCTTTTGTGAAATTTATCACTAGCAGTACATTAGGATATTTCTAATCAGGCCTGTTCAATTTCATTAAATCATAAAATTGTATAGCTGTGGTCAATTAAAAGTAGATTTCAAGTTCTCAAAGCCAGTGGTGAAACAGGACACAAAATTACAAATGTCTTTTTGCTACCACTTATCCTGGAACTCTATAGGTACCTCCTGCTTTCATTACTACCACCACCATCAACACTCCTACCACACACACAAACAACAGAAGACATCTGTATGAAGAAAATTTCCATAATGATGCCAAAGCATCCCAGGAAACTGAACAATTTAGTTTATCTGTATGTTTGTCTCTTCTCCACAATGTCAACTACCTTGAGGATTGACAGAAATTTTTCATTTACCCACCTGAATGATTTTCTGTCATGTAAAAACTCCATTGCTTCACCAATAAAACAATGGGACTGGACTATGATCTCCATTCTCTTCCAGCTCCAATATTCAAACACTCTCTAGTAACCCTGATAACAACAGTTCATACTTATATAGTTTTGTTTGCTTTTACAGTGCAAACCATCTCCCTCCATATACTCACCTTGATTTGGTTGCTTATTGAGCTGTTGCATTAGATACAGACCCCTGTTGATAGCTCTCTTGGAAGAAGAGAGTCAGCACTGTAACTATGACAGGGTATCCAGAATACTCCCCCAAGGCATCAAAACTTTGAGCATCTGTATCAGCAAGCACCCTAGCGTACCTAAGGTGGCTGCTACCACAGGTTCTTAGATTTGCTTTTCTAAAGGAAAGCAACTCAAAATGGGTTAACAATCTCACTTTAATCAATCAAACATGTATCATTTACCTAGTTCAGGGGAAAAAGTCAGCACCCTGAACTTCAGAGAATGCAAACAGAATACAGAACACAAGTTACAAGCAGACAGAGAAACAGATCATCAGATGGGCTTCCAAACCATCTGACCATTACATCAGTTACCTATTCAGTTACCAGAGAGGGAAGCACCAACATCTGGGTTTTTCAAAGCCAGGGGGCTCAATGGCTTCCCAGAGCCTTGTCTAGCCAAATCATACAACTCTTCTCAAAGTGAGCACCAAAACAAAACCTCACATCAGGGCATATATATAGCATTCTCCTGGCTCAGAGAATGTAACAGCCCTCTTAACCCACTGCCCAATCACAAAGCAACAAGGCGCTGGCATTCCTGAAAAACAAGCCTCCCACCACCGGCTCCACATGGCCACATTCAGCCTATTTAGGGGCAGAGTATATTTTCAAATCAGGGAAGGTTCTAAGAGTCACATAGACACTTTAGCAAAGGGCCTAGGGGCAGGGAAGATCTTCAGATTCCCATAACAGCATCCTAATAGCACTTGCAGTTCTTCAGAAGTCAAGAAACATTTACTTTAGCACTTACTAAGGGATAGGAAATGGACTTGTAATTTTTATTTATATGAGAAACTTTCTGATGACGAGGTCAATACCCTCTCTGCAACTTAGAAAGTTGCCTAGAAAACTGAGAGGTAGCATGACTTGACAGAGCACAGTATATGTCAAGGTCAAGCCTTGAATCCAGGTCTTCCAGACCAAGGCTAGCTCTCTGATCCACTGTTCCATAGCAGGCTTTTACATATTTCATTCCTACTCAGCAAGAATTTGATAAAATAAGAAGTTACCAAATGGAAGGTACTTTCTCCCCACTACTGACATTCTATCCTGGTAAACACAGCCGAAGGAGATGGGTTCCTCCCTGTTCCCTGACCTCCAAAATGCTTCCCAGGAGAATTCTTGTTACTTGACCTGGGCACATTTTAAGCTGCTTGCCTTGGGTAGAAAAATTGCTAATGGTGGTTCTGAGGAAAGAGTATTCAAGCTATGTTGTATGGAATGAACTTGGCCCAGTCTCACAACCTTTGGAAGCCCTGGTAGAGTCTCTATCCTCAAATTTGCTCCTACCTTTGAGTAACCAACTGAATAGCTTGAGGAAGGGGAAGAATATTCCAGAGACAGAACCTCAGCAGGACTGATGACTCTTAATGGATTTTATCACATAGTTGAGCACAAAACTACACTTGTCAATTACAAGACCTGAGATAAGTTGCTGCAACATGTACTTTTTGTTCATTCATCTATACAAATTAGTACTGCACATTGTTTATTAATATAAATCATTTGTATTATACATCTTTATGAGGAAGAGCTGACATTTCTATTGTGCTTGGAGGTTTCCAATGTGCTTTATTCATGGCCATTCTATAAACTAAGGCGTGCAAGGATTATTATCCATATCCTAAAAATGAGGAAAATGAATCAGAAAAGTTAAGCAACTTTCCCAGCATTAAACTGCCAGTCAATGTCAGAGACAGTATATGAAACCAAAGTCTAATGTTCTTTGGACACCACATTTATATGCCAAGGAAATAAATTATCAAAATTGAATGGCCCAGGCCCACTTTTTCTATTCGAATAAAATTTCTTAAGGAAATTATTTGGAAACATAAAATGGAAAGTTAACTTATTCCTTGTGTATAAGCTTAGGAAAAATTTGCATGATTGCTGAAGTCTCCCTTTGGTATGGATTAGTTGGCACATCCTACAAGGTTCTTTGGAAATAAAATCCTATCTAGCCTATCCATCAATAAGCATTTATTAAAAAATGTGCTATGTGCTAGCCACTGTGGTAGGCACTGGGGATTCAAAGAAAAGAAAATGAAACATGTAAGCTCCTTGAGGGCAAGGACTCTTATTCACCACAAAGCGAAAAAGGACTGAAACTCATTACAAGTTTAGATCAAAGATAAAGGGATGAAAATGTCATCAGGCTCTTTCCCAAAATGTAGGTTACATTATATTAAGAAACCTTGAGGGAAACCAACTTAATAGGAAATAAACAATCATCCCACAATAGGCTTCTTTCCCCTTCCCAGCCAGGGTTTCATAACAATCTTTGGTATTAATAAGTCTCCTGCATTTAATTATGTAGCCTCTATTTTTCAAGGAGAATGTTCTTATGGTCAACAGTAAGATTAAGTATGGAAATAAATAACAATGTGTACATTTTATATTCTAGCATGTTAATCTTTGTTAAAACACTGCTATTTGAGGGCTATTAATATGACTTTGACCACTGTGATGTGTTACATTTGTCCTACTTGAAATCTTCAATCAGTCTCTCCCATCTGTCAAAATTTTATAGCTGTTGAATGATAAGGTCTCAGTTGCTATGGCAATTATTCCATTACCTAGGTGACAGTGTTCTAATGATGTCATCGCTAAAGTGATCTAACTCCTGAAACATTTCCAGTTTTAGCTCCCAAGAAGACAGACTAAAAATCTACCTGTGATCCCAGCATATAATGCCCAAGATGAGAAGATGAGTGCCCCTCTTAGTGAAGTGGTCACAAAAGTCAATGTGAAGTTATGCTACAATAAGACACATATTTTCCAGGAACAAGGAGGTGACTCTGCCCTTAACTGACTTTATCTTATATACTGTGTTCAGATACAGGTGTCACATGTTAGGCAGGGCACTGATAAGATGGAGAGGGCCTGGCAGAGAGAAGCTAAGATGTCTATTTTTTATTTAATGATTTTTTTTTTTATTAATTGAAGGAAATGGGGCTGTTTAGCCAGGGGCAGAGAAATCAGGGATGACCTGACAGCTGACTTAAAGAATCTGAAGGTCTGTCCTAAGGAAGAGATATTAGCTTTTTTCCACTTGGCCCCAGAGGGTACAACTGGGAGCAAAGGTTTGAAGCTGCCAAATTTCTTCTTTAGATTTGATGGAAGGAAAAACTTCCCTGATCATTAGAGAAACGGCAGTGGACAGAGCTTAGTCAAAAGGCTCAGGGTTCTGTGCCATCTCCTTCACTGGAACTTTTCAAATTAAGCCTATATCACCACTTGCCAAATGTATAGGGGGTTCTTTTTCAGGTCCAGACTGAGGTCTATTTTCAGTTGGGTCAAATGTTCACCTCTGCCTTCCAAATTAACTAGGCCAAAGAGGGCAACCCTATATGAGAGGAGATGAAACTAAATAAGAGTAGGGAATACTCTCCTGCACCTCTCCCAAAAAAATGAAGACTAAATTCATCTTATTTTTTTTTTCTAAACCCCTGGAAATCAGATGAATCTAACTTTCTGAAGACATTGTAACTAAGAATGCTCTTCTTCAAAATGTTGGACAACATCATGATTGCCAATACAGGGGGAAAGTGTCTAAGGAGAGGAAAATAAGAGATATATAGACAAAGAGATCAGAAATGTGGTAATAGATTACAAGTACAGAATATGAAGGAAGAGAGATCCAAACGAGTTGAAAAAAGAGGAGGCAAGAAATTGGAAATTAATTTTTTTTCTGTTTTTCAAATTTCAACAGTTTGATAGTCGTATCTAGAGGAAGAATGACCATTGGTTGGATTGGCTCCATTCTTTTGGAAAAGATGGTTCACAGTTTCTCTAGATCCAACATAAAGCTGAGATGTGGAGTTTCCAGAATGAGTAAAGCTGCAGTAAATGTTCTTGTGAGATGTAGTCTTATTTCTGACTGATACTTAAAGAAAATTCTTCAGTTTGAGATTCATCCTGAGCCAGTGATGAACTCAACCATGATACATGGTGATAGGCTCTGTCTTGTGATGATCATGCAACAACTATGCTGGAAAGCCAGTGAATTTTGTCTTGGAGCCCCTACTTCCACTTTACTCTGTTTTAATGTTCCCTCTCTCTAATATCTTAATATCTTATCACAGAGCTGAGAGTAATCTTAGAGTCATTTAGTTCAGGTTCCTCCCTTTCCTGACAGAGAGAATCAGAAAGATTAAGTGAGTAGATCACATTGGCATTAACTGGAAGAACCAGGATTTGAATCCAGATCCTTTTGCTTCAAATCTAGCACTGTTTAAACTATATCATACTTTCTTGAGATCAGGGGAAAGTATCTGAGAAGCAGTGTGGTATAGGGGAAAGAAAAATGGATTGGAAAGTCAGAGAACTGAGTTTGAATTCTAGTTCTGCCTTTACCTTATGAACTTGGGCAAACCATTTAAACCTCTTAGACCTGTTTGCTTAAGATGTAAAGAGAAGGCTTTAGGCCAGATGCTGTCCAATGATCTTTCTAGGGCTAAACCAAATGAATTCTCCTTTCTAGCAGTAGATGCATTTTAAAAGAGAAACCTAGAGAGAGTGATGCTTAATCCTAAGGAATGAAACAATCATTCATTGGTCATTCATTAAACACTCTACCTTGTGCTAGGCACTATGGTAGATACATTGGAGATATACAAAGACAAAAATGGAATACCCTAACCTCAATGACTTTATATTCTTTGGGAGGAGTTGTATGTGTCTGTGTATATACACACACATTCAATACAAAGTGATGGGGCGAAGTAGTAAGAGTTAGGGGGATCAAGAAAGGCCTTATATCAGTTAGCATTTTTAGTAAGCTGGCATGTAGGTAGGAGAGATTCTTTTGTAACTTTAGTATTATTTCATGTAGATGACTCTCCTAATTAAAGTATGTAAAACAATCAATCAAAAACCAGCCCTGGCCCCACCCTTAATTGAAGTATAGGATGAAAGGGAGGGGAGGAGTAGGGAAAGAGAAGGGGAAATAGTTGTGTATTCGTATGTGTATATAACTGCATGCATCTGTGCTCATTGGCCCCAGTGGCCTGCTTATCTTTATCAGTTGCTACAGAAATTGTTACTGAGCCTAACATCTGCTTAGCTATAGCAGATCTTCAATTTGGGTATTCCTCAAGTTTTTTAAGTACTTTATGGTTGCCCCTTTCAGGTTATTCAACAAGTTTTTTTATGCATAACTAATTGAGCACACATCTTTTTTCAAATCAGTTTTTCCCTGGGCCATATGACATCACTCAACTTTGCAACCACAAGATGGTGTTAAAAACCAAAAACACTAAAATGAACTATGTTACTCTACCCTGTGTGTTGGTTTTAAAATCTAGCAGGTTGTCTTTCTCTAAGAAAAATACCTCGGGTTGTGTCTCAAAATGTCTGGAATCTAAAATAATGTGTCAAATTGAGCCACGGCTGTCATAAATCAGGCTCATTAAAAGCATCTTATAATATATGTCTGCCATACATCAAAAGAGAAGCATTTGGTAGCATGCCCTTTCAAGCAGGATTTTCATGAGCTGCTAATGTTAGAACTCAGAAGAAATGGCCATCCAAGGGAACAGCTTGCAATAGTTGCTTCTGTATCATAATTACAGAAATGACTACAGCAGCAAATATTAAAAACAGTGCAGTTATGCATAATTTCTGCAACATGCAATCTAATTTACAAGCAGTAAAAACAGTAATAAAAGCATTGCCCAGTGATGGCACAAAACAATTTCTAGTCAAGAGCCTTAAAAATAACACTAGTTTCCTTACAGCTGGATTCATTGTTAACATAGTTTGCTAAACATGCTGTTTGAGAAAGTCTAATCAAATCCTGTGTTATAACCATATTAACTAAAGTATGATCCTAATGGACGTTTCATGCAAAGCAATATAGATTTGAGCTTTTTCTACACAGCTGGCAGTTTCTAAAATGGAGAACTGGAGCCCCAGGGGGGAGCTATCATCACCCAATTCTTACAGGGAATAGTGAGATTCTACATATACTTTTGAATCGTAGGAAGCAATAGGTTGAGCCATACATTAGAAATCAAATGTTACTTCTCAAATACCAGTAGAATAAAACCAGTACATCTTTCCCTGACAAAGCATTTAAAATATACAGCATGGAATCAGTAATTGAGTCCATTATTTTAAAATTTGAAATAACTGGGAAATTATTGAACTAAAGTTTATCTTTGAAGACACCTAGGGATAAAAACAAACTAGTATTAAGCATATTAACACTAAATCCCAAGAGGAAAGAGATAACAAACCAGTTTCAATATCAATTAATTCGCATTCAAACACATATGCTCATTACAAATGTTTCCAGTTATAATTATTTAAACAAAATATGCTAATCACTGATACTTCTTTAGAATTTTTCTACATTACACATTTTTACTTATACCACAATAGATCTATGAACTAAGGTGGATGATCTCACCATTGTAGTAGATTCTACTAAGTCATCCATGGTTTTGCTTTTGGTTTTGTTTTTTATCCTGTTTGTTCCTAATCCATATCTCTGAATAAATCTTCCAGACAGAATTTGCCCAATGTTCTGGAGTTCTTGCTCTAATCCTTTTTTGTGGATACAAAAACATCCCTTACTCTTAGGACATGATCAGCGCCTCTTCTCTTCTAGTCATGCATAACCTTTTTTTTTTTTTTTTTAGCAACCAGAATGTTTTTTTTTAACTTTTTTTTTTAATTTTATTATACTTTGCATCATTCATTTCCACAAGATTTTGAGTTACATATTTTCTCCCCCTCTTCCCCCCACCTACCACCCCAAAACAGCCATCCCAGTGTGT
>CM053585.1:76753273-76783818 GCA_028646515.1 Pseudochirops corinnae
TAGAGGGCACAATATCAATTGAATAGGAAGGGACAATACTCTAAAACATGAAATTCTGAAGTGGGAAAGCATTAGAATGAGAGGAGACAGGAAGAGACAGAATGGGGTTAATCACCTCATAGAAGAGGCAAAGGATAATTGTTACAATGGAGGGGAAGAACAGGAAGGCAAAATGGAAAGGGTCGACTTTACTCTCATTGAACTTGGCTTAGGGAAGGAATGACATAAACTCTAAACTGGGTATCTTGCCACACAGGAGAGTTGGGGGGATGGGGATGAGAGGTGGGATGACGGAGGGGAGGGCAGGGTGTGGGGGAGAGTTGCTGGAAGTACACACTTCTGTAAAGGGACAGGGACAGGGACAGGGTAGAAAACAGAACGGGGCGGGGCAGGATAGGAAGGAGGGACATATAATCAGTCTCTCACAATATGCCCACTGTGGCGATGTTCTGTGTAATTACACATGTACAGCCTGTATTTAATTGCTTGTCCTTCCAGTGGGGGTGGCTGATGAGGGAAGAAGAGAAAGATCTAGAATTCAAAGCTCTATAATCAAATGTTAAAATATATATATGTATGTGTATATAGTCAGAGGGGCAATGGGGGAGGACATAGGAGAGAGCAGATTGGGGGAGGGGTTATACGGTGCGATGTCTGTTTTGAGGTGTTGGGTAGGGGAAATATGGGGAGAAAATTTGTAACTCAAAATCTCGTGGAAATGAATGACGTAAACAAGAAAATAAATTAATTAATTTTAAAAAATAAAAAAGAAAGGGGTCATCTAGTCCAAGGTAAACCTCTTCCACTGCCTCCCTAACTGCTGATCATACAATCTTTGCTTGAAGACCTCTAGTGGAAAAAAAAATTTTACCTAGGCAGTCTTTTACTCCAAACCTTTACTGCAAAGCTTGTCCTCTTTTGGATTCGATATTACTATCAATTCACCTTGTTTTTCCTATTCAACACCTCGGGATTATGTTTGACTCATCTATCTCCCTCAACCCTCATATCCAATAAGTTATGATGTACTAGGTATTCTAACTCCCTCCTTCACTCCTCACTCCATTTCCATTGTAACCACTCCAATATAAATCTCCCACTACCATCTACATGAAATATTATAGCAGCCTCTTTTCTACCTTTACTCTTTCCCCATCACAATTCCTCCCCAAATACCTCTGTCTCTTCTGCTCAGACAGTTTGGTGGCAAAGTGGATAGAGTTCTGTGCCTCTCTAAATGAATTTGTAGTGAGATAAAAAAGATAACATTTTTAAAGTTCTTAGCACAGTGTTGGGTACATAGTTGACACTAAATAAATGCTTATTCCCTTCTCTCCGCCCTTTTCAAAAATCTTCAATGGTTCCCTATCACCTACTGATTAAAATGAAAACTTCTTTGTCAGGCATTTAAAGTTCTTCCACAATCCAGACTGTGATACTTTTCAGGTCTTATTTCATATTAACATTCTGCATGTTCTAGCAAAATTGTCATTCTTTGTCTGATAAACATAAACTAATATCTTAATGGTCAAACTAATGGAATGGGATAAGGTTTCATAAAGCTACAAAATAGGAGATATGCTCTCCGATCCCCTTCATGGCTTTACTTCTAACTTCCTGGGCTGACTGTGGGAGAAGTCACTCAATGTATATGTCAACTATTTGAGTTCCACACTGAGGACGATAGAGGGATAGTTACCTTAAATATCTTTACTGTTTCTCATTTTTGTGAGACTAAATTAAGTCCTATCCTCTTTGCAATGTTTCGGTTTTTGTTTTGTTCTTTAGCCTGAGTGCTTTCTTCAGAGTTGAGGACCTTTTTATTGATATCTATTCATGAAAAAAATGACAGACATTCCCAGGGGAACAGTTAAGTGGGGAAGTAGGCATAAGCTATCTATAGGTGTGTATATTCACACAAACACACACACGCGCATGTATGTACACACTTGCACATGTATGTGGCACAGTGGATAGAGTGCTAGGCCTGGAGTTCAAATCTGGCCTCAAACAGCAATTGTGTGAACCTGGGCAAGTCACTTAACTCTGTTTGCCTCTGTTTCCTCATCTGTAAAATGAGCTGGAGAAGGAAATGGCAAACCACTCCAGGATCTTTGCCAAGAAAACCCCAAGTGGGGTCCACGAAGAGTCTGAAATGACTGAAATGAGTAGTCAACAAAAATACTGCTTAAACAGTGAAAAGGGCCAAAGTTTGGACCTGATATATGTGAGCCCAGAATTTTATTTCTAAACTATGGATTATGTAAACTAGTCAATCTATGAAAAAGTATTTATTTAAGTGCCTACTATTTGCCAATCACTATGCTAGATAGTGGGATTACAAGTACAAAGATGAAACAACTCTTCTCTCAAACAGATTATATTTTAAAGGAGGAGAGAAGTACATACACAAACATATGAAGCACTAATAGAAAATTAACAAATGGAATGACTTGCACAAAACAATGAAGAGCAAAATGAGCAGAACCAAGAGAGCATTGTACACAGCAACAGCAATATTTTTTAACAATGAGTGAATAACTCACTTTGTCATTGCAAATACCCAAATTAACTATAAAGGACATATGAAGAAAGCCACTATCTTCATCCAGACAAAGAACTGATAAACAGAAGCATGTATAGAATAATATTTATACACACACACACACACACACACACAGATACTTATTTGTATCCAATGGTAGCCATCTCTAGGATGGGGAGGGGAGGAAAAAACTTACATGACAATTTTTTGTATATTTGAAAGGAACAGCAAGAAGTGCATGGTAGATTTGCAGTTTCATGTACAACCATCTTTTTATTGTGCTATGTTATGGAAAGGTTTGTTTTCTGCCATAAAGGAATTTTTAAAAAGATTAAAAACAAAGGAGTTTTGGAGGGAAATCATTAGCAGTTGGGATATAAGAAAAGGCTTTATGCAGAAGATTGCACTTGGGATACATCTTAAACAAGAGGAAGACTCAGGCAAAGGTAAGAAGAAGACTGCATTACAGGTGTGTAATATGGCCAACACAAAAGCAGAGAGAAGGGAAATGAACTGTTGTCTTTGAGGAAGACAGAAAGAAGGCCAGTTTGACTCTATCTCAGGGTGAGGGAGAAAGAATAATATCCAATATGGCTAAAAGGATAGGTTGGGCAGGGTTTCCAAGTCTTCTGAAAGTACAAAGATGGGACACATTCCCCTGGTGCAAATCTCAAATGGACTGACGACAGGGAAAAGACACAAACTTGCACAAGAGGCAAATTAGAAGACATTGAGAATGGAATATCTCCAAATTCCATTAAAGTGTAAAAAAGTCTAAATGCTCTGGAGCAAGCCATATCCAGTAGGCAATCAGCATAGCCTGATGCCTAACACAAACAGTACCATGACAACATGGTTGCAAAGATTTATGAGAGAGGAACATCGACTACTGAGAGAATACAGCTGAGCATGTTGTTGTCATTGTTGGCTGTCCCTATTAGAGGAAATGAGACTTAGTCTATAAGACTAAGCATCAGAGATTTCTCTTATGCTATTTGATATTGCTTGACTACACAGCTGATACAAGATAATGCGGAGCAGTAAATGAGGAATTTCACAGACAGAACATTTAGGCAGGAATGCTAACATTTCACCTTCTTTTTAAGTGGTACTTTCCTCAATTTTCCTATTGTGTTAGTTCGCGTCTCCGCCCAAGAGTCAGTCAATTCAAGTCTGGCACCAGGAAACTACATCCTTTTTTTGTTTGTTTGTTTGCTTGTTTTCAAGGAAGAAGGGAATGCACTACTCTGTACCTGCTTTTGTGTAATGGCAATTGTGAATACTCAGTTAGAAAGGCCTGAGTTTCATAGACAATTGAAGGGAGATGGCTAGTGAGGAAAACTAGCCCTAAACATGAATGAGACTCTGAAGCACTCCCTGTCTCTATTTTCAATGAGGGAGGGCTACTCAAGAAAGAAGATAGGAGGCGCTTCCTTGAAAATAAACTTAAATAAAAATTTAGATCAGATAGGTTAAATTACATAAAAATAAGCCATGTTATATATTCTATCAGAAGTGATTCAATTTGAAAATCTGAAGAAACTATTAGAATCACTCAATGAATAGAAAAGCATTTAAGTTTTTACTATGTACCAAGTTTTTTTCTAAGTGCTGTGGATACAGATAGAAAAAAATCAAGTCAGTCCCTGCTCCAAGGGACCTCACACTCTAATAGAGGTTAGTAACAAATAAAAGATAGTTCAGCTTCATGGCAGTTAGAAAGGCCTTGATGTGTTAAGGGCACAACAGGGGGGCAGAAGGCAAGGTCCAGAGGTCCTCAGGCTACAGAGCTAGCTAAGATAACAGTCAAAGAATCCTTGGAATGATTAGGAGTAAGATTGGAATTTCAGTCACTGCTAAATAACACCTCCTAAATTCAAGGTGTCTGAATGGGGTTGGAGAATTATTACACAATTAAAACATAAACCAAAAAGGTTCCAAAAGGAAAAAAATTACTATAAAAGACCTACTGTAATGACTGAATTGCTTCCTGCCACTTGAGGTTCTCCTGGGAAGATACAAACTTAAAAATAATTAGTGGTGATTAAAAAAATGAGAAGAGAATTTTTATTCCTTCTCCATTTTCTCAACTGTTGCCCCACTTGCTTTTGCAACGTAGTATATGCTACACATGGGTAAGGCTTGACAACTAAAACATAGGCCTGTCTCCTGTGCCATTATGAAAGCTATTGGAAACTTGAAGCAAGGGAAGGGTTCACATCTACAGCCAAACCAGTAAAATTGTTTAGTCCCTCCACTCTCCAGATGTTTCAGAGAACCAGCAAAAAACAAACCAAAACAAAACAATTGCCTAACTGAAGTAGACCCAAAGGTATGCAATGAGGGAGGCAGTAAGAATGAATTTAAAAGTAGATTAACAATGTAAGAAACAAAGGAAACACAGTGGTCTTGGAGTTAAGAATTAATATTTTTCATTAAATTCCAAGATACATAAAGAATCTATAGTAGTAGTAGCAAAAGTAGTAGTAATAGTGTGTGACCGTGTGTGTGTGTATGTGTGCATTTGTGCACGGTTGTTACTACAAAACCAAATAACTGGTTGTTCCAGGGCTCTTGTTCCTTTCTGACACCAGTTGATTGCTTTAAAAATATCTTTATCTTCCCAGGAAAGCTAAAGCACATAGTAAAGCCTCTACTAATTGGGACACTCAATTAAGTAGACACTTTATCTCAAGCTTGGCTTTTAGGGAAAGAAGGAAAATGAAAACAAAATAAACTGTCAGGGATTTTGTAAATTTAATCCGATTCAAACAACATTCATTAAGCATTTACAATGTGCAAGGCACTGTATTAGATGCTCAGGATACAAGAGATTACATGTTCCTGGGAGGATCTAATATGCACAATGATAGCATGCTATAAAATAAACATTATATGATGTAGAGAGGGATGGTGGTGACTTGTCAACTAGAATGTTCCAAGAATATTTAAGGAAAAAAGGAACATTTTCTGCCCTGGGAGATCAGGGAACAATGTGATGAAAAGGTTGTGCCTGAGCTAAGCCTTGGGAAAAAAATATAAGGATTGTTGAAAGGCAGAGCTGAAGAAGGAATATATTCCAGGCATGAGGAAATTAATAGAATTAATAAGTTTAATGGAAGATGGTAATTTAATATCACATTTGCAGAATGGCTAACAGCACATACAGTTTGCCTAAAATTAAGAATATTTAAAGGAGGAAAATCTGAAATATGCCTGGAATGGTAGGCTGGAGTCAAGAAGTAAAGGTCTTCAATGGCTGATTAAGGAGTTCATATTTTATTTGAGAACAGGGAGCCATCAAAGATGGCTGTTGAAAAGAGATAGTAAGGACCAATATCTTTGGAAGATAGTTTTAGCAGCAGGAAGATCACTTTTCATGTGAGTTATACTGGGGATTTCTTTTACTGGATACAGTGAAAAAGATGGTTGTGAAGGTCCCTTCCAACTCAGATTCCATGAATTAAAAATGAGAGTGATTAGAGATTGGAAGCTTCAAGACAATTAAGAAGCATTTATAATATTCCAACCAAGTGGTGACAAGAGTTCAATAGAGGATGGTAAGTAGAGAGATTTTAAACAAATCTATTTTACAGAACTTGGAGACAGACTGGATATGGGTTTGAGGGGAGGGGGGAACAAGAGATGTCCAACAAGTAGAGATGTAGGACTGAAGTTCAGGAAGGAAGTTACATATTGCTGTTCAGTTGTTTTTCAGTCATGTCATCACTTTTTGTGACCCCATTTGGGGTTTTCTTGGCAAAGATACTGGAGTGATTTGCCATTCTAGTGACAAAGAAAGACATATGATACATATGTCACATGTCAAGGAAAGACATATGAAGCATTAAACCGACTTGCTTAGTAAAAGAAGTGGGATTTGAGCTCATGTCTTTTGAACTCCAATCTAGTATTATTTCCATGAAACTACCACCACTCCATGAACTCACAAAGCTAGGAAAAGTTACTTTTGTATAGAATGTAAGATTCCTGAGGGCAGAGATATTTTCATCTTTGTCTTTGGAGGCTAAATCTTAAATGGTAAGGGTTGTAATACATAATTTGTGGAGACCTGCCCAACTCTAAAATTGTCTGAACCAGATAGTTACTGAATTCAGGTATTCCTAATTCAATCATCTTTTTGCTATACCACGTGCTATCTTCTACTGCCTCTGAATAGCCAGTATTCTATCTCGTACAAATACCTGACACTCAAAATCTTTCTTATCTTCTCTCCTCTGGAGATCTGTTTTCCATTTCAGCATCACATGTCTTGCCTTTTGATTAGATATGTACACTTTACAGATTATGATAATATGTTTGGCTAATACACAGACCACGGCTTAAAGTTCTGAATTAAAGGCTGCTATAAAAATCCCACGCATAGAGGAGAAATGCTATTGTTCCATATATCAGTGAGTTTATATGTGTCTTTTACAATTCCCAGATGATAAACCATCTTTTGACTGCAGAAACTGCTTGTACAACTGATGGGTTAAGAAGAAATTTTGAGACTAATTCAAATATAGGAAAACCTCATTACAAAAGCCTTTATCTTGCTATGTGTTTGGATTATGAATGGGTCAAAATCAGTGTGTTATGTTCTAAAGTCTATAAGGATGTATTCCAAATCTCCTTCCTTATATTTTGTTGTTTTGTTTTCGGAGAGAAGCTTAGGAAATAAAGATGTCTACAAGTCATTCCACAATTGATAAATGGTCAAAAGGTATTAACAGGCAGTTTTCAGAGAAAGAAATTAAAGATATCTATAAGCATGTGAAAAAATGCTCTAAATCACTATTGATTAGAGAAATGAAAATCAGAACAACTTTTAGGTACCACATCTCATTGGTCAGACTGGCTAACATGGCAAAACAGGAAAATGATAAATGCTAGAGAAGATGTGGAAACACTAATGCATTGTTGGTGGAGTTGTGATCTTATCCAGCCATTCTGGAGAGCAATTTGGAAGTATGCCCAAAGGGCTATAAAAATGTGCATACCTTTTGGCTTCTATACCACTAATGCCACTTCTAGGGTTGTATCTCAAAGAGATCAGACAAATGGGAAAAGGACCTGTATGTACAAAATTATTTGTAGTAGCTCTTTTTTGTGGTGACAAAGACTTGGAAATCAAGAAGATGCCCCTCAATTGGGGAATGGCTAAACAAGTTGTGGTATATGAATGTAATGGAATACTACTGTGCTATAAGAAATGAGGAGCAGACAGACTTCAGAATAACCTAGAGAGACTTATATAAACTGATGCTGAGCAAGGGGAGCAGAACCAGGAGAATATTACACACGATTACAGATGCATAATTTCTGTGATGACTGACTTTGATAGACTGGGCTCTTCTCAGCAATATAAGGTTATAAGACAACAAGGACTCATGATGGAAAAGGCCATCCACATTCAGAGAAAGAATTATGGAGTCTGAATGCAGAATGAAGCAAACTACTTGCTCTCTTTTTTGTTTTGTTTTACTTTGTTTCTCCCTCCTCACTGTTCATTCCACTGGTTATAACTCTTCTTTATAATTTGACTAATGTTTAATGTTAAGCTATATGTAAAACCTATATAGAACTGCATGCCACCATGGGGGCAGGAGTGAGGGGAGAAAATTTGGAAGTCAAAAAGTTGTGGAATTGATTTTTGTAAACCAAAAGTAAATATATTTTTAAAAAAAGAAATAAAGACATCATAAGAAGGGAAATCTGTTTCTCCCTTAAGCAAAAGTTCATCTTTTTAACACCAATCAATATTCCTTCTGTGATACTATATAGCTGAGAGTCATTAAAATTTTGGGTTACCCAAATAGCAATGGAAATGTGCATAGTAGGTGTGAACTGGCTGTAACACATCACAAACAAAGAATAATACAGGAGAAATAGTAGGATATCAAAAAAGTAAGAAACAGCAGAAAAAGAACATGGGCCACACATGTAGCAGGACCAAGGAATACCTCATGAATAGCATGTACAGTCCACTGGTATCCTTGAGGAAATAACAAAAGGCCCCCAAGCATATCAGAGGTACCCTCTGTGATGGGAGGACTTGGATAAGAATCACTTAGGATGGATGAGCATCAATGGGATATGATATGCATTCTTGGTGGGGATAACTTCAATCTATGAGATCATAGATCCGTTGGCATACTGGGGTATAACATATTTTAGATATGTGTTATGTTCATTCCCAGACACTAAAATTGCAAAGTGTTCTTTTTTCTCAAATAGGGCATTTCTCATCCAATTCAATTTAAAATAGTCTTTCACCTTCTCAGTCAATTTAAGCAACAGTTCCTCCAGTGCCAGTCACTTTCCACCAAGGCTTAAGATAGGAAATATGATGAAGAAAATGTTCTGATAGAATGCCAAGCTTCGGGGCCTTATCTAAGCCCCCAGAGAATTCAGATGGCAAGCCTATCAAGAACAGTGGTGAGACCCTCCAGCTACACAGATGAAAATCATCATTTCCACTTTGACAATTGGACCCAGCATGTCATTTAAAGTCTGAAATTAGGATTGTCAGTAAAATAACCCTTGGTAAATGCATTTGAATGGGAGGAAAAAACAACTTATCAATGTAATGTTCTTCACATTATTTCCAGAGTAATTCAAGTGTAAATACACAAGATTAGATCATTAACTAGAGAACACCTCATCTGCTATGGTTGCTTTAAGCAAAATATTACAGAGACTTTCTTTTCAGTTAAACTTTTACTGTATCTACATGAAGACAGAAATTAGGATTAAAAGTGAAAAAAAAATGGGGTGGAGTGAAAATCAGTGGAGGAGGGGGATTTAGCAAGAGTATTGTAAAACAAAGAAGAAAAGAAAGAGAAAGCATTAATGAAACTTTTTTTAAAATACAAAGAGGAAAGCAATGGAAGTTTAAAAGGGGACATCAACAAGCAGAGCAGTATTGGTAGAATCATGTTAGACATAATGTATACTTTTAAAAAAATAATCTAGATGGTGTAGATTCATAGTTTTATATACATTCTCCTTTTTAAGTCCTTCCGTATTTATTGGGAATATTCACGTTTGTTGATGACTGTTAAGATATAATAACACCTATTAAACAAAAATTAAAATTCCAATCCATTCCATCATTTGGCTATCTGGGACTGTGTGAATAAAGAAAGCAATTGATCAAAAATCAAATCTTCTATGTTGAGTCCTTCCTTACTGGCAAGGAACTCCTAAGGGCAATTAGAAGAATTATGAAGCAGGATCACTGACCTTAACGAAAGTATAACAGAATTGGGAATAAAAAACATACAGATCCAAGCAGTAAACAGTACATGCCCATGTGAGAAGTAAAGTAAGTTCCATGGGAATTTAGAGGCAGAGGTCATTTTAGCCTCCTGTAGAGAAGAAGATGGGATTTGAGCTAGGCCTTGAAAAATAGCATAAAATATCTGGATAACAGTGATTTTTTTTTTTTTTTTGCTTTTCACTTCCACTTTTAAAATTATTAATATATTGTGGTTTGTATGTTTGTAGCATCAGAGAAGAATAATATTGTCACTGGGATTAGAGTGTAGCTTTGGTTTAGCATTATCACTTAGTCAACCCTATTCTGTTATTATTTGGAAACTGGGATATAGAGCCATATACATTATAACTATATAAACAGTATTTGAATGCAATGCAACAAGCTATCTGAATGTACATTCACATAGGTATCTACATAACACTGAAAAATTTAAAAGACCTGGAAAAACAACAGTTCCATCTTTTCTTTTTCTTTCAGGATAAAGCACATTTTATTTTTTTTCTATTTTTCATTTTTCTAAAACTTAAATAGAGTCCTTTATTTTCAAAGAAGCTCCTATGAAAGCATTTTGATCAACATTTTCAGAATTTCATCAGTGTTCAGAATCAGAATTATTAATTGTATCGCCCTTAGCAAACATTAAAACAGGTGGATAAATAAAGTTCTATTTTGATCACTGAAATCCATTTTGAGTAACTAACAATATATCTTAAGTTGCCATTACTGTACCATTCAGTATGAAAAGAGATTTCTGAATAATTATGTAAATTTTAAGAAAAACATTCAAAACTCAGTTTAAATATGATGTAGAAAACATGAAAATGTATCTATTTCTCATTTCATAAGCAGAGTTAGTCTATTTGTATTTCAGAAATCTAATACTTAGTGGGAAAAAAGACGTACATGATGCTGGTTAATATAGTTGTCATTGGCACAGATGCAACTGGGAAATTCCTATAAACATGTCAATGAATCATGATTGGCCAGGAAATCTGAAAATATGTGAGACAAATAAAACAATGCATGACAGAAAGACAGAATAAGAATGATCAAAATGTGAATCAAAAGAAATAAAGGTGGATAGAAAAGAGAACAAACAGCCAGTTCCACGATGTAAAATACAAGAGGGTATTGAATGCTACATAGAGCAGCTGTCCCAGGAAATGAACAAAATCATGCTGATAGAAAAAGAAACAAGACCTGGCTTTTAAGAAGGGAAGGACTAGGCAAGGCTGGGTTCTGTAGCTGTGTTGTACCTGTAATATGCCAGCAGACTCTTAGAATTTTAGAGTTGACCTTTGTAGATATAACTTGATTACTAATGATTTTATTAGCACTTGAACTCTGAACAGATGTTTGAGCCAACACTAATGATTGAGAGCTCATGGTGGTAGAAGACTGAAGAGAACTCAGGATTGGAGTTTAATCTCCAGGGTTGAAGCTTAAAGCAAACTTTTCACTTGGGTAATGGCATCAAGTCCTAGAAGGCTAGCACTTGGCCAGGAATTTGCTGTAGAATATAATGGACTTCACAGTACCAAAAATCTAATGATAACAGGGCAAGGGAAGTAGCAGTGGTTTCCATGAAAACGAGTGCATCAGAGGTTCCCTCTCTGCCCTGTAGCCTGGCATCAGCTTGTCATTCAATTAATTTTAAAGGTACATGTGCTATTCAGTTGCTCAGTAACCCTGTGGTTGATTGACGGAACACACAAGAGTTGGTCTGTTACAGATACAGATGCACGTTACTCTCACCTTCATCCTGGACTTTCTAGACTCCTAAAGTCATGTAGGCCAGTCCTATACGAACACTGCTTTCCACTGTAAATTCACACAAATTTAAGAGTTAGAATGGACCTAAGAGATTATATAGTCCACCATTAGCTCACATGATTCTCCTTTATGAACTCTATACTCTATTAAAAGTAATCTTTTTTCTTTTTCCCTAAGGATGTCGCGTATTTTTTCCATTTGCTTTCCCACTTCAGTGCTTTTACTTAATTCTTCATCCACCTAGAATGACTTGGTCTCCATCTCTGCTTCCTGGAATCCTACTGTTCCAGCAAGGCTCAGCTCATATTTCAACTAATCCATGAAGCCTTCCCTGATCTCTCTGAGGGAAATAAACTCTCATAAAATTTGTTTGAATCATTTTTATTCATTAATCACCAGCATCTTCATTATACATATTTGTGTACATGTCTCTTCTCATGGTACAGTGCAGAAGGTCAATCAGAGATCCTTGGTTCAAATTCTGGCTTTTTCACTTATGACTTATAACTTATGTGGCCTTGGGTAAGTCTCTATGGATAATGGTTTCCTCATTTTTAAAAAGAAGGTGGTCTTTTAAACAACCCCTAAGGCCTTATCTAACTCTAAATGATATTGTCCTATACATACATATTCCTTCAGGATAAGAACTAATTGTTATTCATATTTATAATCAGTGAGTGAATGAACGCATTCTTACATGTGAGGAATCTGGCGCATGGAGTGGTCACAGGATCCAGGAGGCAGCTGGGTGGTGCAGTGGTAGCTTTGGAGTCAGGAATATTGGAGTTCAGATCTGGCCAGGACACTGAATGGTGGGCCACTTAACTTCTATTTGCCTCAATTTCCTTATCTTTGAAACAAAGACAATAATAGCACCTCACTGCCAGGGTTGTTGAGAGTAAAAATGAGATAATCTTTTTAAACAGCTTAGCTTTACACAGTATCGAACATACACTATATAAATGCTGGTTATCGTTATCACTGTTACTACCATTAGTCATCACTATTTTCATCATCATCATAATCTACCCAAAGCCATGAAGCTTTATTTTAGGATTCTCAGGTTCTAGTCCCAAATGGTTGCTAAGTTCCAGTCCAGAGTGTGATAACTGAAAATCACAGATTCAGAAGTCAAGAGACCCGGGTTCTAGGCCTGATTCAGCAATTAACTAATTGTATGACCTTGCTCAAATCCCTTAATTTCTTTGTAACTCAGTTTCTTTAGCAATAAAATGGAGATAACAAAAACTTTCTAATCTACCTCATGGGATTCTTTCAGGGTCAAACAAGGTAGCAGAAGCATCAACAATTTACAAAACCTGTGATTACAAATCTAACATGCCACTATTATTATTATTATTTTAATAACAATGCTAATATTGCCAAGGGAGTATAAGCCATTAATAAGTGCCTGAACTGTCAGGGAGAACTGTGACTCTGAAGCCAGAGAACTTGGGTGGGAGCTGAGACATCTGCATTGATTCCACTGTATAAAAATAGCATTTGTGTTAATTCAGTGCCACCTTCTTTTTTTTTTTGTCTTTTACTTGATCTCCTTTCAAAGCATATTTTTTAAAGCTAGTTGAAGAGCAATGTTTAAATACCTCATTTGATTCTAGGATATTTGAAAAAACAGGCTAGCAGTAGTCACGTGAAACATGGCAGAAGATGACTAAAATGATGATTGGGGGGCACATAAAGGGTCACCAGATCTCTGTGTCCTGTAACTGAGCAATCTGAGTTGACTTACCACATAGTTAAATTCACGGGAGAAAAAAAACTCTTTGGAACCACATTTTGCAACTTGTTGCAACAGGAGTCTTGAAGGATAACAGGTTGATATGACCTGTCTCACTACCTAGAATTAATCATGGACTATTACAGATGGAAGCCATTGCAGAGGTCACTACCAAGTCCAACGCCCTCATTGTTCAGATGAGAAAACAGACCCTGATGAGTTAAGTGACGTGCTCAGGGTCATATGAGTAGTTATTAACACAGTCAAAAGTAGACCTCTGGGGTGTAACTTCCACCATTGCTCTCTCCAGGATTCATGGAAGGAGAATTGAATATGGAACCGTAAAGCTCAGGTTGGCCTCTTTCTAGGTGGGACCTTGAACAGGGCTCTTTATTTCTTTGGTCTCTAATTCCTCAGCTGTTAAACAGAAGCAATATTGCCTGCAGAGCCAAACAGGGTTCTTTTGAGACACAAATGAGATAACTTAAACAAGAGTGAAACTGAAATGTCAGCTTTGGCTGGATAGTTTTACCCTAACACAATCTCCCCATAATTAACAAAAGCAAAAGCAAGATTCCAATCCAGAATTTTTAGGATAAATCTGAGGATTACACACTGATTTGTACCACTAAATATAAATAAACTATTAATGAATGAATTTTTGTTGCTGATAATTAAGAACACTTACACCTATGCATGTCTGAAAATAGGAGTTGGGTTCAGAACAGTATAGGAAGAAGGGACAAATGAATTCTATATAAAGATGATTCAACTTGATTATATCAAGGACATTCACACAACCTTCTACTGAATCACTCCCTCATTTTGCTTCAAGAAAACATTCCATATCTTTGATCTGGCAAAAAAAAAAAGGTATTAAGATAAATGGAGAGTCCTTAAATCATGTCACATTTTCAGACTATAATGACATCTTTCCTGAGACCTATGCAAAAAAAAAAGGATCAACAATGGCAAGCCCAGAAATCAGGACAATATGCAAAATAGGGTCTTATTTGATATGAATGTATAAGAGAGACAAGGCTCAGGGATGGAAAGAGGTCTAGATTACATTTTTAAAAATCTAAATAATGAATGCCAACAGCCAACAGCCTAAAAAAGAGGGAAGAAAAACCTCACATTATTCCAGGGAAATCTTAAAAGAAGAAAGTACAGAAAGTCATCCCGTGTGTAACTGACAAACAGTATTTTAGTGACTGATGGGAATTGCCACTCCTTGGAACATCATTGGTAATGACTAGCAATATGATATTTCAGAAATTATTGGGACAGAAGTTGAAGAAGGCTCAGGTTGACAAGTAGTCCATAGAAAGAGACAAACAACATGATATATTGGAAAGAACACTGGATTTGGAGCCAGGGGATGTGAGTTTAATCTGAGTCTTCTACTAACTACCTGTGTGACCCTAGGCAACTCATTTAACTGTTTCAGTTTCATTTGTATGTCTGTTTTCCTCCAGCTTTAGTTTCTTTATCTTTAAAGTTAGGGAGTTAAATTAGATGATATTTAAGATTCCTGGGGGTTGGGGGCAGAGAAGTAGTGCAAGCCAATGGTAGTATAGAGGAAGAGGGGAGAGAAGACTGTGGGGAAAAAAGAAGGAAGCTGGAATTTTTTATGTCAATCCTCACAATATTGCCTGCATCTTGATTTAGGCCATGCTTTACTGATTTAGGAATGATGGAGAAAGCTGCCAATGCAGGCCTCCCTTCAACATTTATAGGACTTTCTGCCCAAATATTTCAGTTTCTGTCTTATCTTGTCAATCCTAGACCTCCAAGCTACTTCCAGTTCTGCTTCACACCAATACAAATCAGACCACTATCCTTTACTTCCTACTCACCAGTAACCTGTGCTCCACTCCTAGGTCCCGTATCTCTGATAATTTATCTTCTCGTCCACCTTATACTGTTAGGGTCCAGACCTCTAATCAATTCCTTTCCACTCTTCCATGTCACTACAAGTAAACCATCCCCTATCCAACTCCCCTTTATATGCTGTTTTCATCCACTAAAGTATAAACCTTCAATGGAACTAACTTATTTTCTTGTATTTTTATCCTCAGTACTTAGCACAGTACCTAACACAGTATAAATACTTTACAAATGTTTTATGTACCTATCTATACAAGGTGCCAATCAGACACATTTGTTCATAAAAGACATTGCAATATCAGAAGCTTGGGATAACACATCAAGCATAAGGATAATACAATTCTTAGCTAAACTGTGAATATTCATACCACGTGAACTCCTGTACATATTATAAGAAATAAAGACAGTCAGCAATAATTGGGAGCCATTCCCTTACACAGAAATTATTAAATAAAGTGCTGTCATAAGTTAGCATAAAAAAACAGAGGATTAGAGAGTGTAGGGTTAAAGTTAAAGATGACAATGCTGAAACTAAAAGGTAAGGCAGTATGAACAGTACTCTGGAATTATTCAGTGAACAAAATGCAATTCCTCGTGTATATGACAGGGCAATGGGCAACCCATTATAGATTTGAACATTGGGGAAACAACATGGTATCATCTGAAAGCCCAACTCTGTATACTTAATATGCAACTTGAGATATTTCCTCACTTCTTTGAATATTAGTTTTCTCATCTGTCAAATGAAGAGGTTAGAGTAGGTGTCCTATAAGTTGTCTTTCAGTTCTAAATTTATAATTCTATGATTCTTTGTTAGCTGGTTTAGAGAAGGACCAGGGCTTTATTTCTTAAAGGGAGGAATACTCTGCCAGGACAAGCCAAGACACTACATCATAGTTACTTATGGGAAGCAACCAGTGTAAGCAGCTGTTGTTAGCCTCAAGCCAGTCTCTGAAGGGGCTGATCATTTATAACTAATCAACTGTATGCTCAATAGTGTGACTATAAAAAAATGAGAATAATCTTTATATATGTCTTATGGAAATCAATTCTCCTAATTTGGGTGTAATTCGTTATCAGTCACCATGCCAGACTGTTTAATTTAATTAGTTTAATGGAGGAGAGTTACAGGGTAAAGGGGAAGAACAGGCAAACTATGTACCTTCCTCGTGGTCTATAATGTGGGTGTTCAACCAAAGATAGTTGAGCACAGTGTGATTTGCCATTCTAAAAAGATGAAATATTCATCATCTGTATCATTTTTACCATTCTAAAAAGATGAAATATTCATCATCTGTATCACTTTAAAATATTATGTGTACAGCAATGTGTGCAATCAATATATCAGTGGAAGCTGACAGGCTATATCATAGGATAACAGATTTTACTTTCTGTGATAGCACTGATATTTAATATCACCCTCACCATGTCCCCTCCACTGTCATCTTCATCACAACCAAGTAGGTTAGGTTTGCTTAGTTTCTTTCCTCCCTAGAAGGAGACAAAGTTGTCTCTTAGACTTGATTGGCTCAGGAGGCTAAGGTTGAAGTTGGGATTTCCTGGAAATAGCATCCTGGTGACCTCTGACTTTATTCTCTTGGTTTTCTACTTACCTAATATCATAAAAAGGCTCACCCGAGTGGAGTCAGGGCAGATAGGGGGCACAGTGGATAGAATGACAGGCCTAGAGTCATGGAGACTCATCTTCCTGAGTTCAAATCTAGCCTCAGCCATTTAATAGCTATGTGACCCTGGGCAAGTCACTTAATCATGTTTGCCTCAGTTTCCTTGTCTGTACAATGATATGGAGAAGGAAGTGGCAAACCATTCTAGTATTTTTGCCAAGAAAACCCCAAATGGGTCACAAAAGAGTCAGACACAACTGAAAAATGATTGAATGAATGGAATCAAGGCTCTTCAAACTTGGAGGGTGAGTCACCACACCCAATCTTTTCTCTAAGAGGCATTTGAGAAGTCCAATTTACGCATGCTAAGCACAGAAATGCACTTATTAAATAGCCTTTCTTTTGTTGTTTGCTGTTTTACAGTGGAATTCACTGGGATTCCTATCCCAGCACTCTATCCACTATACTGCCTAGCTGTCTCCACTGTCCTTTATTTTATAGCTAAGTAAACAACCTTTTATTCCAAATTTTGTTCCAGCACAGAATCTACATTTACAGGTGACTGACCAGAGCAGTCCGCATTCCCCCACATCTAATTATATTTTCTAATATTTTCTATAATTTCTAAATATTCTATATTTAGAAAAATGAACATTGGGGAAACAACATGGTATCATCTGAAAGCCCAACTCTGTATACTTAATATGCAACTTGAGATATTTCCTCACTTCTTTGAATATTAGTTTTCTCATCTGTCAAAAGAAGAGGTTAGAGTAGGTGTCCTATAAGTTGTCTTTCAGTTCTAAATGTTCTATTTTGGGATGTTGTTTCCCCAATGTTCTAAAAAATGTTCTAAATATTCTATATTTAGAAAATATAATATAAATACATATTATATAATCTATATACATATATATATAAATATAAATAATATAAATATATAAACCTTAGATGTTCTGGATTGTAATCCTGGAACCACACAGGGCTACTGTTTTTAGGTTTGGATACATGACTCATTTTTAATTCTTTGAAAATAGGTAATTAATATGATGGTCATAGCTTCTAAAAGTGGATGATACCACCCTCGGGGGGAGAGGTGGTGGTGCTGGAACAATCCAAGGGGTGGTAGTAGACTTGGGTGACACAAATTTAAAAAAAAAATGTTAAAGAAATCAGACTTCCAGAGGGGCACTAAGAAATCTTTTTTTTTTTTAAAGGGGAGAGTACATTTTGGAACCTCTGGGTCTATATCTATATAGTCATTCTTAGTCAAACAGAATAATAATTGACTAACCTCAATCACTCTGCATAGATGATAATTCCTTTGCATTTATAAAGTAATTGTTATGCAGGCCCTTCCAATTGAAAGTATTTTCCTATTTAAAAAAAGATAATAGGTGTAACTGTCACAAATAGGATGTCAGTTCATGGTGTACCATGTGGCTGGTTCATGACCTCTCAGTTCCTCTGTGGTTGTATCAGTCCCTATGTCGTAAATATCTGGCCTTCATCTAATTCTTTCTGGGTACTTCTCTCTAGCAAGAGAGCTAGACTACCAGACAAGGTTGAATCAGGATGTGATGATTGTTTCCCAGGAAACACATCTACTCCAAACCTTTTCTTTAAATCCACTCCAGCCAGATTCTGAAAGACTCTGATGACTCTCCATAGATGCAGAAGGTACCTCAAGAGTCACCTAGTACAATTTATTCTGTAGATAAAGAAACTGCGGTCTAGGCAGCTTTACTGGCTTGTGCACATTCACACAGACAAGTAGCAGCATCTAGACCTAAATCTACATCCTCTGGATACAAATCCAGGGCTCTTACCCCACCTGTATCAGGCTGCGTCTCATATTCATGGACTGCTGTGTGAAATAAATGGATTGCCAACCCATTAACAGCCTGGTTTGTGGGACTGCTCTCTTTACACAACCACAGTTGCCATGTGGCTTTGCTTCTAGGGGAAGATTTAGAGCATGAGCATTGAGAAAATACTGCTGTAGGCAATTTGGTGCAGATGAAGTTGCTGCCAAGATAAAAACACTGCCTGGAAGTAATAATTGGAGGGTCAGGCAAAAATAACTGCTCACACTGTGTTCTTATAAGATATCCAAAAATAATTGGTAGTTAAGGAGAGTCTGGGCTAAAGGTAATAACTGAAGGGAATGAATCTTGATTTTACTCAATGATTGTTGAACCCACTTATTCCCTGTCTCGTCCATATCATGACTCTGTGGCAAATGGTTAAGAAGATAAAATGGCCAAAAAGAAGCTTTATTTTTTGAGAGAGAAAGACAGAAGTGAATCTGTAAGCTAAAGGATGGGATCATTTCTTTTACTAACAAAGACATCTTCTATTCTTAAAGACATGGGCTTACAAATCAGAAATGGGGTCATGAGGTAGACATAGCGCAAACGCTAAAGAATTTTTATAGCCAAAGATGACATGGTTACAACATCTCGGTCATTTTCATTATTTCTGAAATTAACTTCTATATTTCAGGAAAGAACATGCTTTAAATTGCTGCTGTCGTGGATACCAAAAACACCGTTTTTAAATGAATCTCATGCTAAAAGGGACAAAAGAGATGATGAACAATTCCAAGAAAACAAATAGATTGAAGATATAGATATAGGCTGGAACTTTCTTTAGCAGAATCTTCAATTAGAAACAGTGTGTGGGTGAAGGGTGGGAAGGGATACAGCTGATGAAACCAAACATGCTTCAATGGCACTCACCATGAAAGCTGTATTCTCACCTCCTATAGAGACAGTGAATCAAAGGTACAAAAGATTCCAATGAGTTTCACTAGGCAGTGGGTGGCCCAAGTTCCTCAATCCAGCTGCCTTTTCATGTGAGAGAGAAAGCTGACATCACTGCCACTAATCCAAGTTTAAATTTACTCTTTAATTTTCACTCAGCTTTCAATGATTTTTTTTTCTTTTTCTAGGCCCTCCTTCCTACTGAGATGAAGACCCTTTGTTGCTATTCACCCATTCAGGTTAAACTATTTTCCCCCTCTCAAAGAAAGAAGGTCATTTTTTAAAGCGTTCATTATATATCTACACTCTTCAAAACATGAAATATTTCTGATTTGTGGATCACATCTACACAGATGTGATCCATAAACCTTTAGATTTGCATAATGCTTTGAATAAGTTATTTCATTTGATCTTCACAACAACCCTTTGAGGTATCATATTATTATTATTATTAGTATTCCCATTTTATAACTGAGGAAAGTTGAAGAAGCTAAATGAAGTTAAGAAACTTGTCCAGAGTCACACAGCTAGTATCTGAGACAAGATTCAAACTTAGGTCTTCCTAACTCCAAGTTCAGCACTCTACCCACTGTTATCTACCTGCCTATAAAACAATGTCATGATATTTCTCCATATTCAATTTTCATGGAATGCTCCAGGTAAATGAAACTTCCACCTTGACTACCATCTTCCCTTAGATCCTTATAGAGACAGCCTAGGCCTCTGAACCTGAGAGGTTTGGGAATATCACTGCCCTCCAAAACCTATCAAATCCATTTTAGACCCAGCCCCCATAGCCATTACTAAGGAGTGAAATCATTTTAGAGAGGATGCCATCTTCTTCATCAGTACCAGCAATAACTGATGACCAAATTGCATCAACAGAAGCCCTGGGAGTGACAGCATCTCTCAGATCACAAATCCAGCCCAACTCACAAATAATCATCACCTAGGGAAGCAATTCTTATTGAGAAGGGGCCAACCATCCCTAACAACAGCCATCAAGTTGCCACAGACAGGGTAGGCAAGCCAGTCTAGTTGAATCATCAAAGAATGGAGGGAGAGATATGAGGCAGCATGTGCCAATCAAGTTATACACTTGTACTTCCTTGATCATCTTTTCTCAGACCCCAAAGGAGATACCCCAAGATCATTAACCCAAGAGCTCTGAGAATAGCAATTCTTCAGATCCAATTCCCTCAATCATCATCCTGGCAACTTCCTGTGGGGCTGGTATAGCCACAGCTACTGAATGAAGTCCCAGAAAAGAAACTGCTTGCCAGCAAAGTCCCTAGCACTGTCAAATGGTTCAACATTAGAAACTGATATAGTTTTATGAGTGGAAATTACATCAAAGAAGAGGTATTACCATCTGCTTTGCTGCTATGCCCTTAGGATCATGGGACCTTTTCATGTGACTTGCAGCTAAAACTTTCCATATGTGTTGGCCTCCCCCTATTAGAAATGGGAGCTACTTGAGAGCAAGAACTGTCTCACTTTTCTATTTATATGCTCAGCCCTCAGCACAATGCTTTGAACATAATATGCATATAATAAATATTTGCTTCCCTCTTTCTTTCCTTCCAAACCACAAACCTAATGTTACCCATTTGGCAGCATTTCTAATGACATACAACCTATGATGGTAGGAAATTATTCTATGCATTTCAACCTACTTGTTTACTACTATTTTCCCTTACTTCCAATGCTTCCATGGGGGTAAAAACAAAAGTGAAAAAAAAATGTCATCAAACTTGAGGTTAGAGAATTCATAATTACTTTTAAAAGATTTTCAATTAATTCATTCATTCACGAACTCATTCAATGTTTATTAAACACTGTTCTTATGTCATTGCATTAGATGCTAAGAAAAACCCAAAGATCTATGTCAGAGCCCCTATTTTCAAGGAGCTTACAATCTAGTAAAGGTTAAATAAAGCATATGCAATTAAATATAATTCAATGTACAACTGAGATCAATTAACCAGGACTTATTGAGCACCTATAATATGTCTATCACCCCGTTACAAGGTAATAAGGGAAGAAGTTGTAGTACAGTATAAAGAACACACAACTTGAGTCAGGCAATATAAATTCAAATTTTGATTCTGCAACTAATTATTTCTGTGACCATGGGCAAATTACCTTGTTGGGCATCAGATTTTTCATGTGTAAAATGAGGCAATGAGGTAATTTTCTCTAATATTTCTTTCAATTCAAAAGTGCTATGTTAAAAAAAAAAATTAAGTGCTATGTTACCCCAGAGAAGAAGATGGGGACCCTGGTCAAAAAGAGTTTACAGTCTAGTAATGAGTCAACACAGTGTAGCAGATAGGACATTAGTCATGCAGTCAGGAGTACCTCAGTTTCAAACTTGCTTCATATACTACATTATAGTCTAAAGATGCTCCCAGAGGAGCAATTAGAGAAAATGACAAAGTCTATTTCAGCAGGGCAAATTCCTATAGAATGGGCATCAGTCTTCTCTGTCATATCTATCATGGGCTGAATAAGGGATGCCAATTAGCCTGTTAACATTCAATGCTTTCCCCATCCATATCTATAAATTTGATTTTTGTAATACTTTCTTTTATTTCATAGGGGAGGTTGATCTGAGACCCCATTGATCTAACTGATGAATGCTATAATCAACTAATTAAAATCTTAGGGTTTGGGCCTTTGTCAGAACAACAACTTCCATTGAGTAGATGTGGTCTTTATCCCTTTTTTGAAAGGACAAATAGAAATCCTCTGATTGGCCAACTGACTGGTTAGTGGTTTGGGTGGCTTCCAAAATGATTGCCATGTAAAAACCAGGGAGACAAACTCTTATTGATGGAGACCCCTACTTTTATCTTGGTCTATCAAAGCAAGCTATAAAATAGTTTGTCCCTTTTATCTTCCTATTCTTTCTTTCCTTGGTCTTCCAGACCAAGGTGAAGGGGATTTCTCCCTCTTCTCAAACTCCTTCCCAATCTCCTCTCCTTCCAAAGATGATGATCACTGTCAAAATAATGACTGATGGCAGAATGATGACAAAAATGATGGATGATAGAAGAAGCACAGAGCAAGAGCTGCCTGAGCAAGTAAAAAGGGGAGTTCATGGATTTCAGTGCCTGGATGCATTCTGTCTTTCTGAACACAAGTGATCAGACATCTTCCATGGAAGTGTAAGAGTTCTAGAAATAAAGAATTCCTGAGTTTGAATATCCAGACACTAGATCTTCTAGAAGCAAATTTTCTTGGTAGCATGCGACTGGTAGACTGTCCTCCAGCTAAATATGTGAAAGCCATTCCAAGGATGAGAATGGAACCTGGTTCTTGCTAACCCTATTACAGCTGTGAGTTGTTGCTATAAATCTGAATGGGGAATATTTATTCAGTAGTTTCCCAAAGTGTCTTAAATTTAACAGAGGAGTCTAATGGGCTATTTTTTGCTTTTGGTTTCTTGTTTTGTTCTTAGGCTCCTGTAAGTCCTTTGCATCTTGAGCATTTTCTCAGGTGAGTAAATTACAGGTGAGTAAAATAAAGATGGCTGTATATCTATTACCTATATTGTACACCGATTACCTACGCTGGACTTTGGTGCTGTTACACGCTTTTGTGGAAACCTAGACACAAGCCAATTCTGTGTCATCTCCACTTTCGGCATGATCCTGAATCAGTTCCAGGTAGGATCAACAATCCAAGGAGATAATCCTTTGGATCAACCCCTGAAATCAGACCTAATCCATAAGAGTCTTTAGCCTTTTAGAGGGCCTTGGGTTGCAATTTACTTTCTATTTTTAGTAACTAATAATTCACTTCCAATTACAAGTGAAAAGTCAGTCCCTACCAAAGCCATCATCTTGTCCTGATGCTACTGTTGGGCCTCCTAAAACAAATAGCATATATCTGACCAGTCATCCAGGAAGGTTTCTGTTGTAGGGGAAACATTTTGAATCTGTAGTGACAAATGTTTAGCAATACCTTCTGTGTTCCTCACTGGAAATGAAGATGTGTGTCAAGACAGAGATCTGAGGCAGCTACGTAGCACAGCAGGTAGAGTATCAGCCCCAGAGTCAGGAGGATCTGACTTCAAATCCAGCCTCAGACACTTGACACTTATTAGCTACGTGATTCTGGGTAAGTCACTTAACTCCTACTGCCTTGCAAAAAAAAAAAAAAGAGAGAGATTCACTTGTTTCATTGCCTATACAAATGTGCAAGTGTCCCAAATAGATGGAAATTGTTCACTAAATTCAGAAATAGCGTGCAAAGCACTTTACATATATTATCTCATTTCATCCTCATAACAACCTTGTGATGTATGTACTATTATTATCCTAATTTTATAGTTGAGGAAACTGAGGCTGACAGAGGTTAAATAATTTATTTAGGGTCACACAGTCTCTAAGGATGGATAGGAACTCAGGTCTTTCTGACTCCAGATGTAATGCTCTATCCCAGGGGAGGGGAACCTGCAGCCTTTAGGCAACATGTGGCCTTCTAGGTCCTTGTATGACACTTTTTGACTGAGTCCAAGTTTTGTAGAACAAATCTTTTTATTCAGGGGATTTGTTCTGTGAAGTTTGAATTCAAAGGGCTGCACTTGAGGACCTAGAGGGTCACATGTGGCCTTGAGGACACAGATTCCCCACCCCTGCTCTATCTGCTGCTCCACCTTGCAACCTCTTATAGAATGATTAGAAGGGCATTATCACCCCTGTCTATGAATACATAGATAATACCTAAGAAATCACTGTTAATGATGTATTGCTTTGATAGTATGCATTTGCTTCAAGAAAGGAATTATTCTATTCTTCTGACTTGGATGACTGAACTTCAAAATGGTATCTCTTTTCTCTCCATTATAAAGCACACCCGATGTTCTACTATATATAGAACCATTTAAAACACTAAGCATTTGACTTCTTTTTAAGAGAAAGATTTTTAAGTCTTTTTAAAGGTTTAAGCAAACTTGTTTGAAAAAAAAAAAACACCCACAACCTTATTTCAAGCCACATTCATCTAGTACTTTTCATATAAATGCTACCAGCTGCCAAGTAATTTAAAGGAAAGCAGACACACAAAGCAAGAAAACAGTGTCAGTAAGTTAACCATGGGTGATCATAGAGGTGACAGAGAGATATAGTGGAGTAAAGTAAATGAAGAAAAGGAAATTTGAAACCTTGGATACATATGGATTTCTTTAAAATACTTCCCTAATAAAATCCACAGGCAACAACGAGAGAACAAATTCTTCTTCTTTAATCACCCCTATTGCATTATTCTAGAATAAAATCATTCCACACTTAAAAAGCTTATAATTCATGCTGATACACCAAGATGGACATAATGATTAAAGGAAAAGAGAAGACTGGCCACCAGAAGCATAAGGAAGGAACAAAGTGGTAATACCGGGTACTGTTCTAATTTTACACAGTCTGACCTATGAAGAAATTTACCCTGGGGAAGAGAAAGCTGAAGGGCTATTTAACAATAGCTGTGGTTCAGGGGATGGTGGCTGATTATTTCTGTCTTTACTGGGAACAGAACAAGGAGAAACTGCACAATGAAGGATTGCCAGTGAATTTGTCCTTGTGGCCCATGTGAATCAATGAGTTGTCAAACTCAGAAATGGATGATGAAGGAAGGGAGGACGGGAGGTTGTACATATATTCTATTTTCTGTGGGGATCTTCCCAGAATGGTTAAATTCTCCACTGCCTAAGGACATAGGATTGCTTGGAGTAAGAGGCTGGATGAAATCTCTTCAAAAGAAAGCAATGGATCTGGCCTTCACTGGAGGTATCTTACTGAAAGGTCAAATCTCAAGAATGTTCTGCTAACCTATACCTCATCTTACCTACCTGTTTGCTGGTGCCTCAAATTCCTTTCATGAGATAGGAATGCATTCATTCTACCATAAGAAATATGATTTAAATGTGCACACATCTGTGGAGAGAGGATTATGATTACAATTCACACTAAAGTACACATGACTAACAGACATCTTTACAACTGTAATAATAACAATAATAGCACTGTATATGCTAAGGTTTGTAAAGTACTTTATAAATATTATTTTGTTTTTTTCCCACAACAAACCTGGGGCATAGGTGGTATAATTATCCCCTTTTTGCAGATGAGGAAACCAAGGAAACTATGGTTAAGTAACTTTCTCAGTCGTACAGGTACTAAGTATCTAAAGTCAAATTTGAACGCAGTTTTTCCTCACTAATTTTCTAGCTTTCTATCCATCGTAACACGTAGCTGCAAGTTTTGATGCTGCAAAGATCACTGGTTGCCTAAAGTCAAATAATGAGAAATCCTGGGTAAATAGAAAAAATAGATAGATAGTTAGATAGGACACTGTGATAAGAAAACAAACAAACATTTTCTTTCTTTGACAATTTAATCTAGGATGAATTTTGTATGGTATTAGATTTTTATAGTGCCTTAATGTCTTGCATGTGTGGATGAGTATCAATGTGTGGTAAGACTCCTTTGGCAGTATGGTGAGGCCTACAGAGCCCTTCTCTAGATAATATCATTAAATGAATATAATAAAATACAAAGAATTAAAAAGGAAAACCAATTATATTGAAATATAGTTATCAAATTTTAAAATACAAAGATACTAAGTTAAGAACCCTAGAAGAATAAATTAGCATTGTATCTATAATTTTCATATAAGGCTTCTAGCAATTAGTCACTTTGGTTTAATGGTATGCCCTATATTGTGCAAAATAAATTATTCCTTAATGACCTGATATATATTAAATTGCTTTATTCCCTGGCATCCAAGATACCAGAAGGACACAGAGGGAGCTCGGTGGCTCTGTGAATAGAGCACTGGGACTGGAGTCAGGAAGACCTGTGTTCAAATCCAGATTCAGACACTTATTACTTATGTGAAATTTAGCAAGTCAACCTCTATTTACCTTAATGCACTAGAAGGAAACGGCAAACTACTCTAGTATCTTTGCGAAGAAAATCTTATATGAGATCACAAAGAGTCAGAGAGGACTGAACAATAGCAGAAAAACAAAAGTGTGTGCCCACATATGTGTGATATCTGGGAAACAGAGCTTCTAAATGAATCAAGCCTAAATATCTCTTTGGTATTTTTCTATTTATAAAATATCCACTGTTTTGCTTCTGAGGAAAACTCTAATTCTTTTCTCTTCTCCTCTAAGTGAGCCTGTATGGCTCTCTCTCCTCTGGTAGTTAAGAGAGTCCTGGGCAAGGGACACATTAGGAATGTCAGAGAGCAACAGCAGCGATCAGATGATGAAAGTCAAATATTGAGACAGTACTTCCAACTCCACCTTGCAAGCATTCATCAATGAGCAAGGTTTTCTGACACCTCATCCATCACCACAAAACCCCAAAGAGGAGGAAATTAAAATTAAATAAATAATATAAGAAAGACATGGTCATTGACAAAGGGATCTTTCAGCTTGATTTTCAGCTCTCTGCAGACCAGTTTGCTGAGTTGTCATAGCCAGAATAAATGAGAATTTAAAAATAAATTAATTCATTAACTAAAAGGATAATATTGTTGCCTTAAATGGGATTCCTTAAAGATTCTAAAGGTTCTAATTTTCTATTTATTTAGGTATATGGAATAGACTTTCTTTGTTATTTTATTCAGAACTGGTGCCACCTATCAAACCTCCCCTTCTTTCAGGTCATCCAAAACCTTATCACTGACCACTGGTCCAAAGGTAGATTCAGCTTCTCAGAAATTTAATATAAGCTTGTATAGGGGCCTCAGTAGTCTTCTCACCCTGTTAAATAAAACTCTAGGGACATTCAAGTCCCTAAATTACCCCACCAAAGTAAGGCCTGAAGTAACTGCTGAAAACCCTGGTGGAAGGAGTTTCAATAACAACTAGATGCTAATTCCCCAGGTATCTAGTCCCTTCCCCCCATGAATCAGCACCTCCCTAACCTTGATCTGTATATCAGGTAGAAGAACACCATCTACCCACTCCTTCAGCGATGTCTTTATTGAACAACTAACCCAGCCTACCAACAGGGCCTGTGAGAGATACAAGAAAGGGAGAATATATAGTCCTCATTAAGGAGTTTTCTTTTAGTTGGTAAGATGTAATCAAGTATCAATAAAATAAAAAAAATAGGATTTCAGAGAGGAAAAAAGAAACTATGGACTGAGGAGTATGAGAGAAGCATAAGATAAATAGTATGTGAATAGGTAGAGAGGAAGTAGTAGGTTATTCCAGGAAGAAGTATCATCATGAGTAGAGACTTAGAGGTGGAAATAAGCTTTGCATTTTTAAGGAACAGTAAGAATACTAGTCTTGTTGTAACAAAAATTTCATTTGGGAAAGAAAAGTAAAATAGAGGGAGATTATGGAGAACCTTAAATGTCCAACAATCCAGTTTAGATTTTATCTTTTGGGTTAAGGGGAGGTATTTAGGGTTTCTGATTAAATGAGGGATATACTAATGATGCTACTTTAAGAACTTGAAGCTGAATGCACTCTGTAGAACTAACTGAAAAAAGTTTGGAAGCACTAAGTACTTTGAATAGTCACTTTATTGCCAAAAGTTGCCCGTTACTGATAGCAGGATCAATTAATCACAGAATTTCAGATTTAAAAGGAATTTCAAAGGGATCTAATCCATACCATAACTGAGGAAAAATCCCTTCCAGAATTTATTAGATAAATGGACATCTGCTCTTTTTTGACGATATCGAGAGGCAAGTCACTATCATTCTGGGTAGCCTATTCCACTTTTAAGTTGCTGTCATAACAGTACTCTGAAGCTAACATTTACATGAAACCAACATTTGTCCCTTTGAACTTCTACCTATTATTGCTAATTTTGTCTTTTTGGGGGGAGGAACAAGCAGAATAAATCTATTCTATTTTCTTTCCCGCAGTCCTTCAAATACTAATAGATAGCTATTGAGCAATTGAGCAATCAATAAACATTTATTAAGAACCTACGATGTTCCAGGCATTGGGTTAAGTGCTGGGGATACAAAAAAAGGCAAAAGACAGCCCCTGCCCTCATGGAGTTTACAATATAAAGTAGGAGACAACATGTGAACAATTTATAGAAAGTAAGCTGTGTGCAGGATAAATAGCAAATTAACAGAGGGAAGGCACTGGAAGTAAGAGATTGGGGAAGGCTTCCTGTAGAAGGTAGAATTTTAGTTGAGACTTAAAGAAAGCCAGGGAGGACAGTAGTAGGAGCAGAGGAAGGCGAACCAAAGAGAAGGCCTGGAACTGAGAAACAGTCAGGAGGTCAGTGCCACTGGATCAAAGAGTATGTATTGGGAAGTAAGGTGTAAGTAGGACTGGAAAGATAGGAAGGGGATAGGCTATGACGGGCAAAATTGAGACAAATCTTCTCTAAGTTAGACATTACCAGTTCCTTCAAAAATATGACCCAAATTCAAGCTTCTTTTCCATGCTCATTGCTTTCTTCAGGAAATTCCTTTTTATTCATATCTTTCCTAAAGATGGTGCCAGAAAACGGAACATACTACTCCAGATGTGCTCTGCCAGTGTGCTGTAGAACTATCACCTCATTATTCCTGGGAAGCTATCTCACAGCAAAGCCTAGTATCATATTAGTTTTCTTGGCAACTATATCATACTGTTGATATGTGTTAAGTTTGTAGTCCAGTAGGGCCCCCAGATCTTTTCAAAACAACTTTCTATCCCATTATAACTAATCCATCTTGTACTTTTTACTCTTTTTTTTTTTTTAAACTATCTAGGGCTCTCACAAAAGCTTACCCCAATTTCATGGTACTCTGTAGGTGCCAATTCACTTTTTAAAAAATGACTCACAAGTCCCCACAGATATATTTACTTTTACTAGTGAGCCAGAAAATACAATTAATTCAAATCAAAGTTGTTTAATTAAATAATAAAAAAGCATCAACCAAACATTTTCCCCATAAAACTAAGGCACACAGATCCACAGGTGCATAAGCAATCCATAGAGAGAATGAGTAATCATAGGTAACAAATATGGGCAGGTCAATTGTTTGGAAGGGCATCTACTTAAGGAACTTATTGATCAGGGTACATGTGTATGAGGACAACTCATGCTTCTGATGTTGCACAGCCATCGATTGATGTATTCTGATGATGTTATTTCATATCCTCCCACTGGGCCTGACCTTTGTTTGTCTTATACGGCATGCATTCTCTGCTGGGCATGTGGATATTGATTAGGTACAGGCTCTGGGAACCCCCTTGAATGCTGAATCTTCCCATTTGATGAGGCATTTGCCTGAGGCCATAAGCCTTGACCCAAATCTCTTGTTACTAGCCTAGCCCTCTTTTGTCTAGCAACTTCCCACCCTTGACCCTCCCAAACTCTCCACTGTCTCATCTCCAGGTAGCCTCTAGCTACTTCTCACCTTAATTTCCCATCATTTCATTTGATGACTCATGACCTCATTTGACAACTCCTGAAGACATTCCCCAAACTTCTCCTCTAGACCATCCCTAAAATCCTCCCACAACCTTTCTGTACATAAGACTCCACCTGGCCTCCAGGAGGTATAAGAGCACCAGGGAATTATCTAGCACAAACTTAACTCTGTCAGATGATTCTGCCCCATTTGCAAGTGTCACAGATACCAAGGCTCCTTAAGAGTCTACCCATTATGGTGAACTTTTAATAAATTTTGCTTTTCTTTGGCTGAGAGAAGATTTGAGTCGATTTCATTTGGCAGGATCTGGCATGCTGGTATTTTGGGGTCTCGAGCACCCCTAACCCTATACCTCAAACATTTTATGTTTCCCTTACCTTATCAGATATGGCACATGGTCTCTGCCTGGGATTATTGCCCACTTCAGCCCTCTGCCTTTTTTATGTATGGATGGAAGGAAGGAAGGAAGGAAAGAAGGAAGGAAGGAAGAAGGAAGGAAGGAAAGAAGGAAGGAAGG
>CM053585.1:76784318-76805501 GCA_028646515.1 Pseudochirops corinnae
TTTTTTTTTTTTTACAGGTATTGGAGATGGTTGAAGCTGGAGCCCATGCCAACTTTGTGCTTTTACTCTGTTATCTTGGCTCTGCCCTCTAGAGCCAAAATTGAACCTAATAATTACATAGTCTGCAGCTTCAATGTATTGTCTTTTTCATTTATTTTATTTTAATCATTGTGTATCATTTTTTTAAAAAATTTTAAAATTTTCTTATTTACTTTTAGTTTACAACATTCAGTTCCTGTGTATCATATTTTCCTGCTTATGTTTACTTTGCTGTTCAGTAGTTTATATGAAGTTTCCCATATTTCATTGAATGCCTCACATTTCCCCCTTCTTATATTATAAGAATATATTCACATAACAGAATCTGCTTAAGTATTATCAAGTTAACTGACACCTATTGTTTTTACAATTCTTTGCTCCCATTTCCAGCTCCTTCCTTAAAATTACTATTTTGAATAATTTGATTTATATGACAGTTTTCTTTCTGTCCTTGACTCCCTTTTAATATATATCTAGTAGTGGATCTTGAGATCAGAGGTTTATCAACTTCCTCTCAATTTGCTTTCTAGGTCTCACAAATTCATAGCTCACCTAATAATGCATTAATGTGTCCATTTTCTTGACACTCCTTCAATGTTGACTTATTTTCACTTTTTGCACTTTTTGACAATTTCTGGGTATGAGGTATTACCTTGGACCTTTTAAAATTTACATTTCTCTTATACTTAATGATTTAGAGCCACCTTCTATATCGTAATTAATAGTTCAAAAGTCTTTTTTTAGAGAAATGTTTGTATCCATTAGTTGTCATTAATGTCTACCCATGGAAATTATTATTTCAATGAAAAAGGAGTTCGGGAGGTTTATGTTGCTGTACTCCACAACAAACATCATGAAATTCTTTTGAAGGCAAGTCTGCCAGCCAAGAAACAATAGCACTGATGGGCTTACACTTGCTTATTAAGTCCTGTAGAGAATCATAAAGAGAAAATAAAGTATAGTTCTATTTTAGGTTATAATCACATGAGGGAATCCAAGCATACTGTGCATACATGGTCTTCATGAAGTCATACCTTACTATTTATGTTGGTCATTTTTTTTTAGATAACATTTGGAAAGCACTTAGCACAATGCGTGTCATATATTAGGTGTTATATAAATGCTGTATCTACTATTATTATTGCTATTATCATTATCTCATCAATACTACTACTATTATTGCTTATAGGTTCTGAAAAAAGAATGTAGTCTGTAATGTATGTTACATACTTATCATACTTTGCTACTTTGATAGACCTGTGGTTTTATTCATGTAGGTACTCCATCCAACAGTGTTTATAAATCAAAATCTATTTCTGTCCTCTCATCCTATATGACTCTTCAGGTCATTTATTTATTTCTAATTTTTTCAGGTCATTTATTTCTTCCAAAAGAAATGCTTTAGCTATAAAAGAGTTATTACTACACATTGACAAATTCAGAATATTCCAAAAATGTTAGTTTAATAAACTTAAATAACTTCAGAAGTATAAAGAATACGCTTACCCCAAAAAAGACATTTTTAAATTTAAATTGATTTCCCACTTATTTAGTTTTATGAATTTGAATAATAATTTATAAATTTTAACTTGATAATCTGGATGACACTTTTCCAGAATCAATAGAGGCCATTCATTGCATGCCATCTGATCTATGTCCATTAGACTTTTTCTTGTTGGATCACATCAAAACTGTTGTGTATACATCAGAATCTAATTCTTTGAATGATTTTAAGGCTAAGATTACTAATGAAATCATTTCAATCACTGAGCAACAACTGGTAAGTTTTTATAAAGTTCAAAAAGCAACTAGAGTTTATACACACACACGCACACATACATATACACACACACATATAGGCATAAAACAAAAGAGATTGGCTATAATGAATTTTAATCAGAAACTTATAGATACTTGAAAATTTAAAATAAATATCATTTCAAATATTGTGATAAGCGTGTAGCATTTTTATTTTTATTTTTTTGCTTTTTGGAGGAGTGAAGGCAGGGCAATTAGGGTTAAGTGACTTGCCCAGGGTCATATGGCTACTGCTAAGTGTCTGAGGCCACATTTGAATTCAGGTCCTCCTGACTCTTGGGATGGTGCTCTATTCACTGCTCCACCTAGCTGCCCCTTGCATTTTTATTTCTGAAGTTATTAAAGCTTAAACCTGAACTAATACTTGAGGTTTGTACTTAAAACATGACATAGTAAAACTAATTACTATTCTAGGAGGCTGATAAAGCATTAAAACATCAAAGACTTCCTTTAGCTACTGAAGGCATTTCAGTATGAGCAGTTGCTCAGTATCTTAGCAACTCAATCAGATTTCCTGGCAAGGTCAGACATGAATTCCCATCCTTCTGCCAGTGGTGATCTTCTCTGAAAGTTGTTTTAGAGGCCACCTTTTGGTGAGCAATGAGTTCTTGGATAAGTATCCTCCTCCTACTTTGATGGAAATCTAAGGCTTAGAGAGTCCCAACACACTTGTGAAAGATAGACAGAGAGAAAGACAGATGGAAAGAAAGACAGAAAAAATGTAGTAGAGAAGAAAATAAGGAGAGGAAAAGAGAGAACAATAACAAAATTTGTCTAAACATTTTAATGGTTTCCAAACTACATACCCCGGCAGCATAATCCTGGAGAATTCTTTTCCATGTTTTCCTACTGATCACCAGTTAGAGGTTCATCCACTGTACACAGGTAGCCTCACTTTAGTTCTTTTGACACTATATAAATTATCTCATGTCCTCACCATGTGACCATCTCACCTTCTTTTCTTGTCTTGCACTTTTGATGACTTTGTGCATGGTTTCCATTGGGCAGTTCCTGCTTAGTCATCTGCTTCAACCTACTCATACTCCTCATACTCCCCAGGGGCATCTCCACTGCACTGTGGATTAAACTTAAACTTTAATTCTTCAGATGACCCACAGGCATATAACATCACTGGACTAATGTTGTAGTTCAGATGCTGGACCTTTGTTTATTTCTAAATGAATACATTTTATATGATCAAAAAACCACAAAGGACCTTAAGTAAAAGTTGAGCTAAATTAATTTTTCACGTGAGGATGCTGAGGTCTAGAGAGGTTAAGCTATTTACCCAAGATCACACAGCCAGTTAATGACAAGTTAATGATCCATTACCAGGCAGATATTCTGATTATGAGTCTAGTTCTCTTCTCACGATGTTGCATTAATTCTCTTTTTAAATGTTATCTATAAATTGTCATAGTAAAAGTTATTAAAGTTTAAAAGTGCATCACTACTTCATGAAAACAACATATATGCATATGCACATATGCTTACAGATACATGTTTAAACCACTTCTAGCCTGACAGTTGATTGTTAAATCTTCAGTATGAGTCTTTACACCTAGGAAATTATTAAGTACTACATTTCAAAGCTTGTTTTATTGTTCTGTTGATTGTCTAGCTTAAGAAAGTGACAGACAAAATATTAATAATACAGATTAAACTTACATGTGTCATGCAATGTATTCTTTTGAAAGCTGCTTGTTAAACATTTATCAGCACATTGGTTATATGATTCATGTAGTTTGTATGTATTTATATACACAGAGAAAAGGATATGTGTGCATAATCTCAAAGGTAATCAAGGATATTGTATGGTACACAAATCTATATCATAGTATCTATCAGTACATACATGCAAAGTGAATGTACATATGGCATATTTGAAAATAAACATTGAAATCTTACTATTGCTGGCATTCCCACTGTTACTTCTCCCTGTCAACCCTCCAGCACAAAATTCATTCAATAACAGTATATCTGCTTCAAGCAGTCATTTATATGCAAATCAAGGTTTACCAAATAATTAACCTGAAAATTCCTTTAAATAGCAACTCTCTTGATCTTTTAACTGACTAAATTGAAAGAAGCCTGATTTTCATAGAACTTTGAAGGCATATATCTACTGCCCAAAGTCAACCTGGTACCAAATTCTATCAGGTGGATCAGCCTTGGACTCTAGCCATGCTTTATTACATTCTTATGTTAGCATAGACAGAGATCATCAGGAAGGTGAATAAACCCATGCTCCAAAATATATAAAAGAAAGCAGAAGCAAGATAAAAGTAGAGCCTTCATAGTAAAAAGGGCTGTCCTCCAGAAGACACAGACATTTCAAACAACACCACTTTTTATACTGTCCTCAGGCATTTCCAATGCTATTTCCTTATTTACTTACCCAACTCCAATCTCCTTGGACTGCTAGTGGCAAACCCTGAAGTGGTAAGAAAAAGAAAATTAACAGAGGATGAAGAACCCAGTGTACAAAAACACTAGTCTGACCTAGAATATAACAGTTATATCTGCAAATGGTGCTGGAATTTTTGGAATGATCTTAGGAACAGATGGGTTTAGATAAGGATAATAATGTCACACTCAGAACATTGTCCACATCTTTGGGGGACAAAAATGCTACCCCTTTTCTGGAAAGGGGTGTAGTGAGACAAAATTCATATTTCTGTGGTACTGATGAAATTTTAATAAAGCTGCTCGCAGCCCCAATATTCTAACTTCATTATAGGCCCCACTTAACAGAAGGTCCACTGTACCTACCTAGCCCTGCTGACAATGTCCTAACTTCTTCATATATGCCTCACTGCTCACTGGAACAGGTGTGTCCATGAACTCTCTTAGTTCCCACAGAAAGAGCAGGTGTATCCATGTGATGGGAACCCAGCCACTTCCTCTACCTAGGAGCTGTCCCTAGACCCATTTCACATATTTGAACAGTGTGTTCTTATATTCAATTACAATTACATCATCCATCTAGCCTAGCAGTTCTCAATCTGTGGGTAGCAACCCCTTTGGGGGTTGAACAACCCTTTCACAGGTGGTTACAGGGGTCACCTAAGACCATCAGAAAACACACATTTCCGATGGTCTTAGGAACTGAGACACCGTTCCTATATCCATCTCCAGGTGGGTTTGCCCACATGCAGGTACGCCTACTTACAAGTATTAAAGAGTCGTGGCATTAGGAAGGTTGAGAACCACTGATCTAGCCCAAGATAGGATCACAATACCTAACTATCTATCTTGACCAGACAGGACCACAATAGCTAGCCAACTGGAGGTCAGCACCACCAGAATGTTTAGCCACCAAACCATAGAAGGGACCCCCGGACCCCCCTCCTCCATTACCTAATACCTTAATAAACTCCTCCTGCCTTTTTAATATTAATCATATTCCTATTCTATCATATCATATTCTATGTAAATTTTGATTGTGTAATCACCATATTTACCCTATAAAAAGCCATCTTACTCTCTCTGAAGTTGCTGGTTCCCCTTGGAACTTAGCCCACTTCATGAGAGGTATGAATCTCAATAAATGCCTATACTTGGATTAGAGGTAGTCTAACTCTGAATTCTTTGAGACAGTTCTACCACAACACATCATGAAACCCCAACAGTTTTTGGTAGGCAGAGCCCCTACCACAACATTGCCAGTATACTATGTAAAGGGAAGATAGAAGTCAGAAACTTATATTCTAGCTTCTCAAGATCTTCAAGTTTAAACTAAATCTATTGGCAGGATCTAGATTTAAATGAGAAAGGAAAGAAGGAAAGGAGGAAACGAGAAAGGCAGGGGAGATAACAAACTTAACCTGGATGGGAAGTATATCTATTCTCTCTTCCCTAAGGTCCAATTACTCATCAATTTTTCCTCCTTCATTTAAGGCTCTTCTCTGGAGCTCTCCACCAAAAGACTACCTCAGAGTCCAGACAGTTTCCTTAAACTCTTTCCTCTTCTGTCTGTGAATGGCAGGGGGCGGGGGGGCAAATCCCCACCCTCACCATCCAACCCCCCCCTCCAACCCCCTTAGGTTACAAGGGAGGTAGCATCCTATCTGAGGCCTCTCTGGTCCAAACACCCTCCAAAATAGTTTTTCCCCTTTTTACAACACTAGAGCCTATGGCACCTGAAACTCACTGACATTCACAAGGAAAGAGAGCAACAGGTGTTAAGCCGGTGAGTCAAGTTAAACAATATCTTAACTCAGACTGAGAGAATGGCACTGTATGTACTAGAAGTTCTTCCACTTCAAAGATCAGGACCAAGGTCATTGCAAAGCCAAGAGCAACCATCTTTCAATACGGGGACTTAGCATGTATTTGGCCCTTCTCACTTCCCACATAAGGACAACACAGAGGGACTTTAGTATTTCAGGTTCCTTAAAATGTGGTCAGAGAAGTGTTTTTGAGCTAAGGAATCATATCAGGATTCCCTCCAGGCATACTACAAAGGTGGCCACCTGCTTCATCTGCAGAGAAATATCTTCTTTTTCAAAAGGGAAAGGGGCATCTAACTCTTGACTTGGCAAGTGGTATCTGTGAATCCTTGCCAGCTGGTCTCACTTCACAAAGCTATGTCTGGATAACATCACAATATTTTTTTTTTCGAGTTGCCAATCTGTCCAGTGTTGCCTTCCCTACAAATTATTATCTCCTAGTCCCCTAGGAAAAGAAGGATCTATTATTTGGTCTATGAAGTCTTGGGACTATGGGGCTAAATTCTACTTTATGGATGCACATTTCAATTCTCCTCAGCTTCTTTGATTAACTTTAAGGAGTTTTGGGGACCCATTATTGACAAAGCACAATCACACATAATGAAGGCCTAGTGGGTGTCCAGTTAATTTAGCATATTTATCCTATCAGGGGATACTCAGGACTCCCATTCATTATTTAACAATGCCACCACATTTTAAGCAGTTTTGCAGCCCTAGCAATTCACTGTTTGCCTGTGAGATTTATAAATATCAAGGGGAAACCTGCAATTTCCAGAGCCATTTTGCCAGCACATTACATTTCTATAAAGTGAGGAACTTCATGATAGATTTTCACTTCCTTTGTGTGCATATGCATCAGAGCTTTGTAATAATGCATGCAAAAAACCCACCTCAATAAAGAAAAAAAGGAAAGAGCCAAACAAAACATGAACACATAGTACAGATGTGTGGGCATCCAAATATTTCATTTCTACTTCACCTTTGGGAAGTATTTGAATCCCTCTAGGATAGAGATAATTTCTCAGGCAATTTTATTACACAATCCTCGCAAAAGAACACATTTTACATACTTAAAATTAGAGAGAGGAAGCCTAGTAGGAGTGGAGATGGAGTCTGCTTTACAGACTATCAAGTCCAGGGGGGAAGCCTGCAGTCTCAAGGCCACATGTGGCCCTCTAGGTTTTTCAAGTGCAGCCTCTGCGTGAATCTAAACTTCACAAAACAAATCCCCAGGATTTACTCAGTAAAACTTGGACTCAGTCAAAAGGACCTCACACCCAAGGACCTACAAGGTCACATGTGGCCTCAAGGCCACAGGTTCTTCACCCCTGATCAAGTCTAACCCCCTCATTTGATGAAAAGAGTCAGGCTAAGAAAGGTTCATGAGGTCAATACAGATTGAGAGTGAAGCAGGATTTGAACTCATTCCAATGTGCTTCCAATGCACCACTTGGAGCTTCAGCTTCAGTAGGATTCAAATCCTACCTCTGACATTTGCTAGGTGACACTGGAAATGCCAGAATTGGCCTCCAGCAATTCTCAAGACTTGACTACTAGAGTCACAGATAGATGGACATTCTCCATTAGGGGAGAGATTCCACTGTTTTGTCAAACCACAGATCCTTTGGGTAGAATTATGAGATAAATAAATATAAAACTAGAATACATGTGCATATGCTTTTACATATATATGCGCAACTGGAAAATTGTCACATATTATTTCTTTCTAAATGCCTATTATAAATATTAATTTAATTCAATATTCATCTTCAACAAGTATATAAGCATATTATATATACACATACAGATATAAGCATACTTCCATTTCTAATTAGAGACACTAAAAATAATTTGAATCCTGCAATGTCTTTACTTAAGCCAGAAAAGAATTTTTGTTCACAATAGGACCATAAACAGTATTCTGATTTGTAACTACTAATTCTTCCCAATTAAGGATAATAGCATATTCATAATATATCTGTGTACATATATATGCATAGCATATAAGTGCATATCTTGTCTATTATATATGCATATATAATAGCATGCATATCTTTAGTTATATGTGTATTTAGACATATATGTGCATAAATATGTATGTGTGTCTAGACATCTATGTGTATACATGTGGTAAATTTGGCTCTTTTCATACAGAATTTATTTTAATACCTGTAAATATTTTATATATTTCTTTTTTTTTTTTTGAGGGGGGAAGGCAAGGCAATTGGGCTTAAGTAACTTGTCCAAGGTCATATAGCTAATTAAGTGTCAAGTGTCTGAGGCCCAATTTGAACTCAGGTCCTCCTGACTCCAGGACCAGTGCTCTATTTATTGTGCCACCTAAAATATTGTGCTAATATTTTAAAAAGTCAATGTCACATCATAGTATTCAATCTTGAAGAAAAAGTCTACTTTTTTTTCCTGCAAAAGTAAGCAAATAATTACTTCCTTGATTCTAACAAATGAGTCTTTTAAAACTTACTATCCCCAGAATGCAAAGTTGAATTATATCAAGGAAAACTCTCAATAAAAGTCAGTATGGTTCTAAAGGTGGTTGAAAAACCTGTTGAATAAAACAACCTTCACAAAAAGATATGAGAGATTCCATTATTACAGCTGATAGAATGCTCTCCTTGGAAGCCTCTATAAAAGTGAAGGAGATTATAGGTCTGAGGGTATTTCTTAGGCCCAAAAGACCTCTGTCCCTTTGTAAAGTTTCAGACATTTTTTATCAAAAGATCTAGTATAATTTTTTTTTTTTTGCTTTTTGGAGGGCAACTGGGGTTAAGTGACTTGCCCAAAGTTACACGGCTAGAAAGTGTGTCAAGTGTCTGAGGCCATATTTGAATTCAGTTCCTCCTGACTCCAGGGGTGATGCTCTATTCACTGTGCCACCTAACCGCCCCAAGATCTAGTATAATTAAGGATTCCTTCGAAGAATTTACATTTTGAGAAAGTTTTTAGGACAGAGAGCACAGGTCATTCGGGAGCAAAACAGTCATAAAATTAAGACACCCATTTCTAAAAATGGAATTAGATTCTCCGTTTTTTGAAAATGAGTTCAAAAGAGTAGCCCAGGATGGTGGGAGAACACAATATGAGACCTCTTTAAGCCTTAACATTCAAGGATTCATTCCACTTCAAACTCCATCACCACCATCGGCACTGTCCCTTGCTAAATGGGGGAGAAATAAGCAATCCTTTAATCATACTGAAAGATGAAAGTTTACATCTATAGTCTTATGACTATTAACCAATAATACCCTAATACTAGTTAGTCTGCTTTTTCTGGAATTCCAAAGTTCTGAAGGCATTCAGGATGAAGCTAAGTGTATACAGTAAATTTGTTTCCGTGGCAGTGTCTGAAACTCTGATTCTAGCCCAGCCTCTTAATGTATCCACCCACCTGGATTCCTTGGGGAAACATCTGAGCTCAATTAGAAACTTTGCCATTGCTTCTGTAGTATCTAGCATAGGGCTCTGCTGATTCTGGATATCCAACAAATGTCATGGAGTAAAACATTTATCTTTTCCTATCCTTAACCATTCCAAGTTAACCTGGCAAGCTCTGCATAAGTATTTTCACACTTGCAATAAAGGAAGCAAATTCTGAAAAAATTCCAGAGTACAACAACTTTCACGTAAACCCAGTGGTTTATTTGTGAAACTATAGTTATATTTTCCAATGTTTTTGTAGAAAAAAATCAACTGATGCTGTGTAGGAAGCACCACTTCATTCTGCTAGTGGAGAAATTACCATGGGTAGCTAATGATGTTTGAAACGGCTGAAGAAAGAATTATTAACTTTAAAAAATATATTAAAATCAGTGCTACAAATGCACACCTGATCATATCATTTTCTCACCATGACTTATAAAAAAGTCCAAATTTCTAATCTTGCTTTCAGTCTTCCATAAATTGACTCTAGCCTAAGATCTCATATTTCTCCCTTTTACATACTTCATGTTCCTGGAAAATCAAACTACTTAGTGTTGCCAGAACATTTATTCTGTTGTTTTAGTCGTGTCTGACTCTTTGTGACCCCCATTTGGACTTTTCTTGGTAAAGATACTGCGGTGGTTTTTCATTTCCTTCTCCAGATCATTTTACAGAAGTGGAAACTGAGGCAAACAGGGTTAAGTGACTTGCCAAGGGCCACATAGCTAGTAAGTGTCTGAAGCCAGATTTGAATTCAGGTAGGTGAGTCCTCCTGACTCCAGGCCCAGTTCTCTATTCACTGGGCCACTTATCTATCCCAAGGCATAAACTTCCTCTCTTGATATATTTATTGTGTCAGCATTTAGAGCAGTTCCTGGGACGCATTGTTGTTTAGTCGTTCAGTCATGTCCTACTCTTCATGATCCTGTATGGGGTTGTTTTTTTTGGCAAAGAAACTGGAGTGCTTTGACTTTTCCTTCCCCAGCGGATTAAGGCAAATCAAGATTAAGTCACTTGTTCAGGGTTGCACAGTTAGTGTCTAACACAGGATTTGAGCTCAGGTCTTTGTGACTCCAGGTCCAGCACTCTATCCAGTGAACCACCTAACTGCCAGAACATATCCCATATTTTCTGGCATTTCTCCTACTAAAAACAAAGTCCTTTGTTCACACCAGTCCTGATACCTATAAAGCTAAGGAACAAGAATTCTTCAGGCCAAGGGTACCTCCTTATGTCCTTTCCTAAGTCAACTCTCAGTTAGAAATGCTTCCTCCTTCTTTGAACTTGTAGCATGGTATACGTCTTTTATAAACTTTCCCACTATAACTCTGCTTATTTGCATATATATATATCTATATATAGATATATGTCTATATATGTTCCTTGCTCTCCTCGTATTATGATCTCACAATTGTAATTATTTTTTCAATATTACAAGCTGCGCGGGGGCAGATAACAAGTGTTATTCATCTTTATATCTCCTTACTGCTTACATCAGTATTTTACAAATAGTAAACACTCAATACATTTTCATCAGAGATATCACTCACACATTTCAGCTGTCTGGGTCTTAACAAGCTAAAGTGATATCATCATCAAAGAACCCAAAATGACAATTTAAAAAAAAATCACAGTTAGTATACTCACCTTACCTTGTAAAAACAACATCACCGTTTATTTCCAATCCAATAATTAAATGAATATTTCTGAGTCACTACTACATTCAGGATACTGTGATAAACATAGCAAGGGACAGACAGTCTCTTTCGTCAATCAAAGGAAAGCATTTATTAAGTACCTATTATGGACTACTGGGATTTGCTGTTGCTAGTCAGTCATTTCAGTCATGTCTGACTCTTCATGACCCCATCTGGAGTTTTCTTGGCAAAGATACTAGAATAGCTCACCATTTCTTTCTTTAGTAAATTTTTACAGATGAGGAACAGAGGCAAACAAGGTTAAGTGACTTGCCGAGGGTCATAAAACTGATGTTTGAGACTGGATTTGAACTCATGAAGATGAGTTTTTCTGATTTCAAACTCAGAGCTCTATTCACTCCACCATCTACAAAAATCAGAAACCCTCTGCCTTTATGGAATGTATGTTCTATTAGGGTAGACAACATGTACACATAAAGGCACAGAAAAAATAGATTTCAGATATATACAAGGGGATTTGGAAGGAGAGGGGACTAGCAGCTGGGGGAGTAGGAAAGACTTCATATGAAAGGAGTCATTGAGCTGAGTCTAGAACGAAATGAGGACTTCTAAGTGGGGGAACTGAGGAGAGGCCATGTTTCAGGCATTAGAGATAACATACAAAGGCGGAGAACATAGAAGTGTAGTACATGAGGAACAGTGAGAAAGATCTTTATAAATTTAACTTGACCAAAGACTATACGAAGACATATGATAAAGCCCAAAATGTAGGTATGAGACAAGTGATTAAGGGCTTTAAATACCAATCAGAAAAGCTCACATTTCTTGCCAGAGCTCTTTGAGTTTACTGAGTGGGGAAGTAACATGGCTCTTAGGAAAATCACTTTGGCAGCTAGCTATGTGGAGGACATAGTGAGGAATTAAAGTGACTTGAAGTGAAGAGACTTCAAAACACAAAAAGCAGGTGCTCTGAGAAATTTTAAAAACCATTACTTTCTACGTTAAACATTGCCAATTTTTGTTGCTATTGTTTTTCGGTTGTGTCCAACTCTTTATGACCCCATTTGGAGTTTTCTTGGGAAAGATACTGGAGTGGTTCGCAATTTCCTTCTCCAGCTCATCTTATGGATGAGGAAAATGAGGCAAACAGTGTTAAGTGACTTGCCTAGAGTCACACAGCTAGCAAGAGTATGAGGTCAGATTTGAACTCCAGGCACAGCACTCTATCCATAAAGCCATCAAGGTACCCCAGCATTGTCAACACTATTACATAGCTGATGACTGGGTTTGGATGATGAGATAAAAGGGTATATCCTTTATCATTCATGGATTCCTTCTACACTCCACCCAAGACAGTATCTCTTTCCTCACAATATAAAGCACTTATTATCTATAACTCATATATTTGATGACTATTCAGGAACAGTTGTGTGTAATCTCTTGATACTGTTCTGTATTACTATAGACAGTATGGTATAGAAGAGAATCATCCTCAGATTTAGGAAGACATACAGGACTTATCTAATAAGTTGACAAATTATGTCATTACAGTCATTACAAAGAAGAAAGAAAATTGGCAGTCAATTTTTTAAGGAATTTCTTTCAAATAATAAATAAATGGAGGGGGTTTTTTCCTTGAAGGATTTTATATAAACTGAACATTAAAACACGTTGTAAGTAAATTAATGGGAGTTTACTCTCCAAACTTTTCAAAGGTTCACCCTTCTAGCAAAATCTAAGTCTAACTATTAAATTCTGGATTTCTCTCTACTCTCCCAAAGTCATTTAGAGAAGAGCATTCCTGCTTGCTGAATGGTAATTAGCAAATTCTGCCCCATTATATACAGAAATTTATCTCAATGTGATTCACATGGTTCAGTTCTTTAGCATGTCATACTGTGGTATTAAATTAGGTAGTAAAACCTGCTTTACAGAGCCTATAACATTTTCCTAATATTGCCTAATAACTTTCAAGCATCTTTTCTCCACTTTTAAATAATCATTTTTTTAAAGTCATGTAAACATCAGTGATCATCTTGTCTATGTGACTCAAGCTTCTAAGATAAGTTACAGTTCTCTCCAGTCTTACTCTATTTGGATTTGGTATGAAAAACACATGAGATAATACTTGTAAAACACTTAGCGCAATGCCTGGTGCATTTCTATTTGGATATCAATTGATTTCTAATGACTTATAAGTTCCATGTGGAGCCACAGTCAATTAGAGTTGGTAGTGTTTAGATGAAAAGACCAAGATGACCTATTATTATGGATACATGTATCTGAATCCCCTTCTGTGGCCCACCCTCAAATCTTAGTATGATATCAAACTTTCCACAACTATTTATCTCACTTAATATCTTCATAGCAACTAGGAGCTGTTTTTTTTTTTAATTTTGCTTTTTTTTTTTTTTTTTTTTTTTTGTAATTTCCCAGTGGGAAATCCAATCTGGTGTTACAGTCAGTGACAAAGGAAGTGCTAATTTACACAGACAAATACAATTAGTAGCTAGCACAATTGTTTTAAAGTAAGTTCTGTCACTAAAGAGGAAAGAATAACTACAGAGCGCATGTCAGCATTATTTACATTCAATAAAATAACATTTACAAACAGCAAAGAAGACCTTAAAACAAAATGCATAGTATGATTATCCAAGTAATAATAATAAAAGTTCTCTGACCCCTTGGGAGACTAGAGGTCTAACCAGCTGAGCCAAAGGCTCCAAAGTCCAACTCAAACCTTTTCCCTTCACGAGTTCCTTCCAGCCCACTCCATCCTTCAGCTGAAGCTCCTTCCTCTGAATATACAGCATTTATTTTTTCTGTAAGTCATATGTTTGATGACTATTCAGGGGCAGTTGTATGTCATCTCCTGATATCATTCTGTATTACTAGAGGCAATGTGTGATAATTGAAAGTTATTCTCAGAACTAGGAAGACCCGAGGTCAAGCACTACCTACATCATATACTGGCTTTGTAATTCTGGTTACTTCTGGTTAACCTCTTGGTGCCCCCAGACAACAGAAGGGAAGGAATAAACATTTATTTAGCACATACTCTGCACCAGGCATTGCGCTAAGTGTTTTCCAAGTATTATTTCATGTGTTTTTCATAGCAACCCTGTGAGGTAAGTCTTATTATGTTGCCTGTTTTACAGATGAGGAAACTGGGGCAAATATATTTTAAGTGACTTAGTAAGGGTCTGAAGTGGCATTTAAACTTAGGTCTTCCCGACTCCAGGCTCAGCATTCCATTCACTGAACAACCTAGACATACTGTCTCCTCTACAATAAAGTGCAAAGAATGTGTAGATCTGCACTGGCAAAGAATTTTTTCATTGGGAGTTCTCTTTATCAATTGACTCACAGATCCTTTCTCCTCCCTACCATTATAATTATTCAATTCTTTTCTCATTATTTACCTCTTCTTGAGTTTCTGTCCTGTCTCACCAATTTAATTTGTAAACTCATTGAGGGAAATATTTAGCATGTTGCTTTGCAGATGGTAGATGCTCAGTAAATTGTGTACTTTATTTAAGAAAATATTGTGACCAGATCCTGGTAACACAGTGAAATAGATACATTTAGTCCACAGTAGGTACCCCACCCCTGTCAAGTCCAAATCATGTCTTCACTCATTTAAGAGCCAAAAGTGGTGGGCTTGCCACCATCTGTTGCAACAAGCCTTCAAAGGATGTTCACACCCATTGATCCCAATCAGTCTACAATTTGCTCCTGAGATGCTGTCTGGCTGTTATGCTTACAACTAACTACTCAGCTGCTCTCTCCCTCTCACCCTTGTCAAGCTTCTTGACCATCTGTTACCTCAATCTCAGATCTTCATAGGATCCGTCCTACTTGTTGTACTTCAGGCTTGCTCTCTTTTCTGACCCACTGTCAGCTGTCCTCTGTGCATCCTCCCCCACTTCTATTTTATTTCCTAATGGTTGTTCTATGGTTTCATTTTTTGAAATGTCTCACATCACAGTTAAGTATAATTGGCTCGTTGTTGCCCAGAGCAAGACCTCTGCTCTGTTCTCTTGGTAGCAATGAAACCCGTGGGCTTCTATTCCCTCTGCTTATCTGTAGTTAACCTTGCCTGTCCTGTAGCTACAGATCAGATTCTGACAATTCTATCCCCCTTCAGTCAGAGCTCCAGTGAACTGGACCACCCTGGTCTGACATGATGCAACCTGGCCATCTAAGACATAGCACTAACATACACTTCTGGGCTAAAGCTTCCCCTCCCATAATTCATCTTCTACAGACCAACCCTTGGGAGACTTTTCTAAAGTAAAACCCAGCCTTGGTATAAGGCACCACTATATTTGGCCCTGAAAATCATTATCAGTAGAATGGTATTATTATTTCAAAAACATTATTACAATTATAGTTACTCTTGCTTTCCTGGTGACAATTTTTTTAAGAGTGGCTTTCTAAGAACAATGCCCCTAACTTTGTTGTCTAATCCTTTAGAAATGGTAATGGCATAACATACAAACTGATTAGCCCTCCCTAAAAATCTGGAACATCCTAGGTTTTCCTACTTTCTTTTCCTACTTCTTCCTTGTCCTTTCACTGGACATCTTCACCTAGACTACATCATAGATATTATCATGAGTATCATCCAAGATCTTTCTCCTGCCATACTTTATTGATATTCAGATTTATGCTATGTGACCCAGGACAAGTTATTTATACTCTCAGCTTTAGATTCCTCATCTGTAAAATGGAGATAATAATACAATTAACAGTATGTGAGAATCAAATGAGAGTATATGCAAAGTACTTTGCAAACCTTAAAGTGCTACATAAGTACTAGTCATTACTACCTAATTTATTCTGACCATTGCTTACCTATGGATAACATAATGAAAGGATCTCTGTTGTATGTATCTTGTGGACGACTAGTTCCGAATGCGTAGGGCCTTACTGTTTCTCACACATCTTAGCTCAACCAAGAAAGATATCTTCCAGTGGTTGTAGCCAGGAATCACCAACCAATGATTCTCTCAATCTTGCTTTGATTGCTGACATCATCTGTCAGCATCCTTGTTTTGTATCATAAAGGTGAGTCACACATTGGAATGACTTCACATGCTCTGACATAGAGAAGAAAGCCACAGTTAGTGTAAATGTGCAAATGAAAACAAGGAGTTTGTTTCTTTTTTAATTTTTTTTTCTCCAGGACAATGAGAATAGAAAGGGTGAGGGGTGCAGATCATTCAAAACTAGTGAAAAATCATGACACTGAATGACTTCAAGTCCTGTTTTTTGTACATGAGATTCAAAAACGTGCTGAAATGTGAATTAGCATTCAGCAATAATATAACAGACTCAAGATTCCAGGTGAATAATACATTACCTGGATAAACTCAATGTCCTAGGAGGGAGCTATTCATCCTTTTGGGTTAGAAGGATATTGTTTCTTTGACTGAAACAGTTATTTACAAAATATTAGAGGCCTGAAAGAGGAAAAGCAGTTCCCAAAGAAACTAATCTTGATAGAATGAGCATCTCATGAAAAATCACTGATCCAGCACCAATTACACTATATTAGGTGGTGTATTCAGAATGACTTGAGACCCACTGCAGGCTTGTTACAAGCTTACAATCCAAGAATCAAGGGGATTTGGATGGAGGAATAAGTATATTCAAGTCTTTTCTACTCAATAAATATCATTTATTTACATACAGGCAATTGTGGCATTCGTGTAAAACAAAGGAATTGTTTAATATATCAATAGATCAACAAATAATTAAGCAATAAATTGTAAGCTTCAATTATACTTCAGAGAGAAATAAAATTTGATCTTGTTTGATCAATCTGGGGAGGTATCTTAGTGGAGAATAAAATAAACTCTAAATGACGGCACAGAATTCTTAGAGAAGAATGGAGAAACTTCAGAAAGAGAAGAATTTAAGGGATGTTTACCCTCCCTATTAAAATACTTTGTTTTAAGAATCTATGATGTTTTTTCAGTGAGGATACTGCTCACACCAGTCATTCTCAAACTTTTTGGTCTCACAGCCTCTTGACATTCTTGAGGACCCCCCAAACTTTTTTTATGTATTGGTTATATCTATTGCTATTTGTTGCATTAGAGATTAAAATGCCAGCATTATTGAGAAAATAATTTTCTGTCCTCACAGAATCTCTGTGATGGTCTCTCAGGGACCTAAAGATCACATTTTGAGAACCTCTGTCCTACACAAGAGATTGCTTTAAATGATAATTTTTGTGAATTTTATGGTGGAAAAAAGGTTCTCACTCAGTGGCCAATCTTCCGGTTATGATATTCCCTAAACTCATCTGAACTTTTCCTTAAGCATGAAACATGCTATCCACCACAGGCCTGGCAATAATAGTCTTTACAGCTCAGGAACACAGTTACACTCTGTTAGCAGATCCTTTGAAAACTCATAGTCACCTCCATGACATGGCAAATGTTGGGACAATTCTATTAAAACAAGAGTGAAAAAGGTTTTTCTGTCTCTGTGCCTTTGCAATGGTTGTACCCCACACAGGAATGCCCACACTCCTCACCTCTGCCTCACAGAATGCCTCCTTTCAAGACCCTACTTTCGCCTTTCATGGTCACTTCAATTAATAAATCAATCAACATATATTGCTTAAGTGCCTATTATATGCCAGGCATTCTGCTATGCACTGAGGACACAAAAAGAAGCAAAAGATTGTCCCTGCCCTCAAGGAACTCGCAATGTAATGGAAAAGACAATACATGCAATGCAAGCTGTATACAGGATAAATAGGAAATCATTAACAGAGGGAAGGCACTGGAATTAAACTGGAATGGGGAAGGCTTCCTGTAGAATATGGGATTTTAGTTGGGACTTAAAGGAAGCTAGGGAGGGAGGTCAGGAGTCAGATTGGAGGAGGGAGAATATTCCAGGCATAGGGAACAGGAGAGATAGACTTTCTTGTTGAGGAAACAGTCAGAAGGCCAGTGTAACTGAATTGAAGAGTTGCTTGTCAGGGAATAACGGGGAAGAAAACTGGACAGACAGGAAGGGACAGGAGGTTACAGAGGGCTTTGAAGGCCAAAGAGAACATTTTCTATTTGATTCTGGACCCAAAAGGAAGCCACTTAGTTTGTTGAGTAGTCACTTTCAAAGTGATTTTTGTGAAGTATAAGTATAGGTCTGACCAGGTCACCCCACAATTAAATTCCAAATCAGGATTCACCTCACAATTCAACTCAATTCAGGATAAAAAATAAAGTCCTTTGGCATTTCTAGTTCTTCATGACGCACACCATACATATACCCTTCTAGGCTTTTTCAACTTTATTCTTTTCTGTGAGGGAAAGCTGGGTAGTGCAAGTGGATATAATGCTGGGCCTGGAATCAGGAAGACATCTAGTCTCAGACACTTAACTAACTGTGCCACCCTGGGCAACTCATTTAACCCTGTTTGCCTTAGTTTGCTCATCTGTAAAATGAGCTGGAGACAGAAATGATGAATCACGCTAGTATCTTTGCCAAGAAAACCCCCAAAAGGGTCATAAACAGTCAGACACGACTGAAAAACAACTAAACAACACTTCTTCCATGCTTCCTCTGATCTAGCAGTGCCACTTGCTGCTTCTCACAAACAATCCACCTCTTGTCTCCTTGCCACTCCACAGGCTGAGCTATGCTAGGAATTCTTTTTCCCCTTGCATCTGCCTCTTAGTTTCTCTCTTCCTTCAAATCTCAGCTCAAATCCCACTTTATATAGGATATTTTTCTGGCTCCCCTGAGGTTCTAAAGTCTTCCCTCTGATCTATTCTGCAAAGATCTTGAATGTACAGAATTATTAAAAATTTTCTTACACCATTATAATATAAGCTATTTGGAGCAGGAGTTGTTTTTTTTTCCTTTGTGTCATTAGTTCTTGACAAATGCATTCATCTTCTCTCCCAAAGTTGTTTATAATGGATATCTATCTATTTGTCTAGATGTGTGTATGTATACATATACAGAGAGAGATTTATATACACACATGTATGTGTGTATATAAATATCTTTTTTTAATTTATGTATTTATTTTTAGATTTCAACATTCATTTCCACAAGATTTTGAGTCATACTTTTTTCTTCCCATCTTTCCCCTACCCCTTATCCTAAAATAGCAAGCCTACTGAATACCCCTTCCCCTAATCTGTTCTCTCTTACATCCTCTCCCATAACCCCCCAAACTTTCTTTTAGGGCAAGATGGATTTCTATACCCCATTGCCTATATATCTTATTCCCCAGTTGCACATAAAAAACAAAATTTTTTTTAAACATTTGTTTTTAAAACTTTTGAGTTGCAGATTTTTTCCCTTCTTCCCTCTTCACCCACCCCTTACCGGGAAGATAAGCAATTCAATATAGGTTGTACATGTGTAGTTACTCAAATCATTTCCATAGTAGTTATATTATGAAAGACTAACTTTTTTCCTCCCTCCTATCCCGCTCCCCACTTAATCTATTTTCTCCTTTGACCCTATCCCTTTTCAAAAATGTCTGCTTCTAAATACCCCCAATCTGCCCTCCCTTCTATGATCCCCTCTCTATTCCCCTACCTCCCCTATTTTCCTATAGGGCAATGGTTCTCAACCTTCTTAATGCCGCGACCCTTTAATACAATTCCTCATGTTGTGGTGACCCCCAACCACAAAATTACTTTCGCTGCTACTTCATAACTGTAATTTTGCTACTGTTATGAGTCTATCTGATATGCAGGATGTATTTTCATTGTTACAAAGTGAACATAACCCACAGGTTGAGAACCGCTGCTACAAGGTAAGATACCCAATTGAATGTGTATGTTACTCCCTCCTTATGCCAAATTCAATTAGAGTAAGGTTGATCTGTTTCCTTTCACCTTCCTGCTCTTCCCCTCCATTGTAACAGTTTTCTCTTGCCTCTTTTATGTGAGATAATTTACCCTAATCTATCTCTCTTTTTCTCCTTCTCCTAATAAATTCCTCTCGCCTCTTAGTTTTATTTTTTCATATCATCTCTTCATATTCAACTCATCCTGTGCCCTATGTATACATGAACATACATATACCCACACACATATATATTTATATACACATATACCCTCCTATACATACATATATGTATACCTATATATTTCCTTCAACTATAATCATTCTGAGAAAAGTCTTATGAGTGACAATGATCGTTTTTCCATGTAGAAATATAAACAGTTCAATTTTAATAAGTTCCTTATGATTTTTTTTTTCCTGTTCACCTTCTCATGCTTCTCTTCCTTCTTGTATTTGAGTGTTAAATTTTCTGTTCAGCTCTGGTTTTTTCATCAAGAATGCTTGAAAACCCTCTATTTCATTGAATGACCATATTTTCCCCTAAAGCATTATACTGAGCTTTGCTGGGTGGGTGATTTTTTGTTTTAATCCTAGCTCCTTTGACCTCTTGGAATATCATATTCCAAGCCCTTCAGTCCCTTAATGTAGAAGCTGCTAGATCTTGTGTTATCCTGATTGCATTTCCACAATACTCAAATTTTTTCTTCCTGACTGCTTGCAATATTTTTTTCCTTGACCTGGGAACTCTGGAATTTGGCTATAAAATTCCTAGGAGTTTTCTTTTTGGGATCTTTTTCAAGAGGTGATCAGTGAATTCTTTCCATTTCTATTTTGCCCTCTGGTTCTAGGATATCAGGGCAATTCTGCTTGATAATTTCTTGAAAGATGGTGTCTAGACTTTTTTTTTGATCATGGCTTTCTGGTAGTCCAATAATTTTTAAATTGTCTCTCCTGGATCTATTTTACAGATCAGTGGTTTTTCCAATGAGATATTTCACATTGCCTTCTATTTTTTCATTTGTTTGGATCTGTTTTATAGTATCTTGATTTTTCCTAAAGTCATTAGCTTCCAATTGCTCCAATCTAATTTTGAAGGAGTTATTCTCTTCAGTAACTTTTTGAAATTCCTTCTCCATCTGGAAAATTTGGCTTTTTAAGGCATTCTTTTCCTCATT
>CM053585.1:76805601-76829502 GCA_028646515.1 Pseudochirops corinnae
CCATGCCTTGATCATTTTTGTCCCCAAAAAAGGATTCTATGGTCTATTTGTATTTGCTGTGTTTGCTCATATTGCCAGCCAATTATTTTACTTTTGAGCTCTTTGCCACAGTAGAACTCTGCTTCCAGAATGGAAAGAGCTTTGTCCCAAATAGCTGGGGTTTTCACAGCTGTGAGAGCTAATAGGAAGACACCCTCTCTACAGCCCCCACAAGCTCTGGCTCACTGGTCACACACCCCAGGACTACCTCACAAGACCATGATCCAGGTTAAAGCAAGAGCTATTGCCCTCTGAATGGTTGCTTGGTCCCCCTACAATCTGTAGGCCAGGAGCTCCTGAGGCAGCCAAGAGCACTGCTGCACCACCACCATGCCTCTGCTGCTTCTCGCTCCAGGGGCAAGGGCTGGACCATCCATTCCTGTTCCGACAGAGTTCCATACTGACCTTTTACTTTGTCTTTGGCATTTATGGGTTGAGAAGTCTGGAAACTACCACAGCTGCTGGTGGTTTACTCTCCTCAAGTCTTCTCTGGCTGCTGCTGGTCAGGGCTTTCCTGGGGCCATAACCATGGCTCACCCAGGACTGCACTAGGCTCCCAGTGCGCTGCGATGGACCCTCCTTGCCAGTATGCCAGGCTTCCTTCAGTGGGAGATTTGTTTCTCTGTCACTTTGTGGGTTCTGTAGCTCTAAAGTTTGTTTAGTCATTTTTTTTATATATATTAGAAGTAACTGGAGCAGGAGCTCATGCCAAGTTTGTGCTTCTACTCCACCATCGTGGCTCCACCCCCCCATATAAATATCTTTATTCTCTATTTTGTATATTTGCACTTATTGCTTCTTCAGTTAGAATGCAAGTTTCCTGAGAGTACAGTTTTTCTTCTTTGTATTTGTATTCCCAGAACCTATGACAGTGCAGGCACACTGTAGTCACTTAATAATTACTTATTTATTTGCTGACTGCTTAGAAAACAGCAGACGTTAGTTAGAAGTATAAAAGACAGAACACAGAGGTTCTGTCCAGAAGCTAGCCTTGACAGAAAAAACTGACAAAACAATAGCATGTCACAGATTTTTTTTTTTGAGGATGAGGACAATTTATTAGTCTCCATGGGGTTGGTGGGGACAACAGCAGAACCCCTCCCCAGCCCAGCTTTCCCCAACACACACTCTCCCCCTCTCGCCCCAGGGTCTGGAGTCTAGGTAGCATCAGGGAATGATACTGTTCCTTTTATCAGGATTCTCAGGAACCAGTACCCCATTTAGAACCTTTTATTCTCCCCCTACCCCTCACTACATGGAGGTGTTTCCATGACAACCAGCCACCCCAGAAGTCCTTGTCATCATCTCTGGACTTCATAGCTGTGCCCTGGGAGGAAAAAGACAGCTGTGCCTCTTACATCACCCCAATGTGGACACATACCCCACCCCCTCTCTGTACAGTTCTCTGTAACCTAAGTATAAATACTCTCCCTGCAACCTCACCCAACTGCAACAGCTCATGGGTGCCAGGGCCATGAAGCGAGGTGACAAGTGGGGGCCCCTCACGGTGGGCCTGCTGAAGTCACCCCTATAGTTCATCCACACAGCTGCCTGTGGCCCTGGCTGGAGCTGCCCACCCTCTGAGGCCTGGATGCTGCTCACTCAGTCACCCTCACCAATTGGCTTTCACTGCATTGATGTCACTCACAAGATTCTGGGTCAGGCAAATGCCAAAGATCTGGAGCGTAGCGATGCTCACGAAGACCCCAGCCACCACAACCAGACTGTCTTGGAGCCACTTTTCAAACTGGCCCACACAGCCTTTCGTGTGGATGAAGCTCTGTTGCTCCAGTTCCAGCTGGAGCCAGACATCATAGCCACATTGGGCATTGAGAATATCCTCTGCAGGATCCTTGACACAGCAGGAGAAGGGTACCCCACAGCATTCACGGCTGGGGTTCCAGGCAGCGCAGTTAAAATAGATGTTGTGGTTCTAGCCGCTGGGCCCTCGGGCTCCGCAGCATGACCAACATTCCTGAGCAAAGTTGATGAGGTTTTGCAGGTCAGTATCGTCTCGATAGGCCTTGACGTTGCTGATGAATATGTTGAGCTGGTCTCTAATCCCGTCCTTGATGACAAAGGCCAGGATTCCTACGGCCAGCTCCAGAAAAAAGATGAGGCCGAGGAACACTGAGAAAAACTTGAGTAAGAAGGTGTTTTTCCCAAAGAGCCCCAGTGCAGCCTGCAAAGTCCAGCACAGACATGATACCTCCAACCACTACAAAGAACCACATGGGATCCAGGCCACTCAGGTGGGTGAGTGAAGAGATGCTGAAAAGTACACCCTTCTCTCCCCAGGCCCAGAGGCCCATAACCAGTAGCATAGCTCCCAACAGCCAGAAGACAATGTTGAAACCAAAGAGGAAGTATTTCCCGCAGCCAACCTCAGGCTCCTGGAAGCAGTGCTGCTTGGCTGGCATGGTGAGCAGCTGGGGGGCTGCCGGCACAGGGGGCCTTTCACCCAGGGCTGGGACCCATGGCCCGCAGCAGCCCTGGGTTAGCGCGGGCCCCGGGCCTGTGCTAGTGGCTTCCTATGTCAAAAATTTTCAAGGAAAAAGGAAAAGAAAACCAACAATAAAAACCCAGACAAGAAAGAGATGCTGAACAATATCACAAGAAATGCTAAACTGGGCCTGGATTAATAGGATATAATGAAGTAGTGACAAACTGATCCCTTGGTTTCTGAATTATTAAGAGCTGGGTCTGTATTTATAATCTAGGACAGTTAATATTAAGAGCAGTGAATACTGATCTAGAACTAAGAGCTCAATGCAGCGATATTGATGCTTCTTCCTATGGAGGTTTTCCCCCCCTTGCTTTGTTTTAGCATGTGAGAATACATGAATAAGTGAATCAGAGCCTTTTATGTGTATATACATACATATATATGGGATAATGATATGTGTATATATATATTTGTGTATATATATGTGCATATGTATATGTGTGTATATAAAATGTTTTTACTGGATATTAGCCTACATTATTACTATAGCATATTTGTGTGTGTTTTTTTAATTTGCATTCTATTTTCATAAAGTTTAATTCCTCTCATATATTTCATGAAATGGTAGGCCTCTGTTTATCATGCTTTTTCAATCTAGCTTATCACTGATAAATAATGTAGAAACAAGTAGAAGAAATTAAAAGTTCTTTAAATCCTACTTTTTATGATTCGTTTCTGCTGAATCTATAGATCAATGCCTTCCATTTTATATCCTTCCCCTAAAAATCTTGTTTTAATTGACTATAAAGTATCATCTTCCTATGGCTACTTGAGGATTTGGATGCATGTGAGCTGAGTTCCAGATCAACACTGTGCACCTTTGGGCTTCCATTTCCTCATCTGTAAAATGAGGAGATTTGAGCCAGTGGCTTCTAAGGTCTCTTCCATCTCAAAAATCTGCTATCCTATGATGCTATGCCTTAGAATAAAAGTCAAGAGAACTAGAGTTGGCTTTTCAACGGTGCATCTTTAGCCAAATCACTTAACTTCTCTAGACCTCAGTTTCCTTAACTGTAAAGTTGAAAAGTTAGAATCTAAGCTTATTCTCTATCCTTACAGCCTCCAATTGTTTAATATACAAAGACGACCCTGGTCTGTATAGATTTGTGCTATTCCATCCACACTCTCACTTTGCCCATAATGTATCAAGGAGCACATATTCAGGAAATAGATATTTGGGATTACAGGCTTTTACCTAGATAGTTATCTTTCAGAATGAGTACTACATTTTGGACCATAATTAATGTTCCCTCAGATAGAAAAGTCAAGTCAGATCAACAAGCACTTAATAAATACTTCTGCACCATGCAATGTGCTGAGAAATTCTGGGAATACAAAGATACAAAGTGACAAACATTTCCTGCCCTCAAAGAGCTTATATTCTCACAGGGAAGACAATACTTAAAAAGAAGCTGAAACAGAAGGAAGCTAATGGGGAGGGGAGACGGTGGAGAAAGAAATCAGAAAGTCAGGAATGGAGGCCAAAGAAGAGTGAAGGAATGATACAAATAAAAAATAGTACATGACTTCCTACTACTGTTGAAACTGTTGGTGTGGGTGATGGGGAATACAGAATCTTAGGATTCAGATGGGCATGAGTTTCAGATTCTTAAAAAAAAAAAAACTGGTTTTTTTTTTCTCTTCCCTTACTTCAACATACATAGGACATCTATTTCTGACTATTTATGCCTTTGGGGTAAATACCTGTTCAAATTGGTCTTTCTGACTAGGCTTAAAAATTCATGAGCAAGTTCAGAGCTTCAGCATTGCCCCAATTTCTTATTCATGGTTTGTTATTTAAAAACAGTCTTGACTTCTGCAAAGACACCATACTGTGCTGATCTCCCTTGAAATGGGAAGAATTGGACAGGATGGGTCTCCAAATTCAGCTCTGCTTTATGCCCAACAGATGGAGTTACCAAAGAGCTTGTGAAATTCCTTTATTGCCCACTCTCCTAACCCACCTGGGTTCTCCCCAAATGTCCTGGCACACCAAAGAAACTATGAGAAAAATCCATGGAATGGTCATTTTCCTGGTAAGTGATTTTAATGTTTTGACATTCTAGAAGATGAATGTGTTTCTAGGAAAAAAAAATGCTAGAGTAGAATAGAGAGAACTGAAAATCATAGTGTATATATTATTTTCAAACAGTTTATTTTAAAATACAGAATCATAGAAATAAGAGGGACATAAGAGATAATATAGTTAAATCACACTGCTTCAAAGATGAGAAAATGGGCCACCAGATAAATTGTCATTTGCCCAAGGGGGCAAATATGGGACTTGAACCCAGATATCCTGCCTTTGAGTTCTTTTTTCCCCCCAATACTATATTGCCTTCTCCAATACTATATTGCCTTCTCCAATAATGACTGATTGCTTTTGACCTCAGATAAAGAAACTGAGATGCATTTATTAACTGTACTTGCAATCCACATTTTTTTCATATTAAGTATCAGGAGAATACAGCATCTATAAGGCTTTTGTGTCCCTATTTTCTGGTTCCTAAACTCACGACAGCAATATTATTCCTATCCCAAGGGAATTTTTAAGAAATGCTTTAGGAATAAGGAAGAGATAATCTGAACAAAAGGGCATTGATATCCTGAAGAATACATTAGAATGGGGTTAACAAATGAAGAGTTAGAAATTCTGGTCCTAGACGTTAAAAAAAAAAAAAAGGATAAGGATCCATCTATTTATAATGACATAGATGCCATTTTACTTGAAGGCTATGAGCAGAGGAAGTTGACCTCTGATGACTCACTCCAACATAAGGCATTTAACGATTATATATTGTGCTATGATAATCTCACTTAAAATACATCTTTAAATGACTTTTAAAAACCACATGTGATGTGTGCTGTATATTTCAAGGCATCTATTTGGGTCCTGGTGTACTTTTCAGAAACACTACAGTCACAATTGTGCTTTTTTAAGTTGGAGGACATAGCAACATCAATAGGGAGGGTTTTATGCCCTAACAGTTTGCCCTCCTTATGCCTAATTTGACAAATGGTAACGAGCATCTGCTACTCTCCAGTGTAATGGGAACCTATTTGTAGCCATTATAAACTGAGAGGGGAGAGAAAGGTAAAAAACAAAAAGTGTATTTGTTCTCTCTTTCTTTCTCCATCTTGAGTCTTAAAAAAATCTAAAACACAAATCAGGTTATTGGGCTAAAAGGGGTTCAATTCAGGTTAAAATGATTTTAATGTTATCACAGACTTTCTCTAAAATTTCCCCCAGCTCTATATGAAGGCACTGGCAGGTAGTGCACTTTGCAGACTGATGTTTGCTGACATGAGCCTCTATTGTTCAGCTGCTGGTCTCCACATCTGATTTACAAAATATTGGGAGGGGTGGTCCTAACCCACACTATTGACCAGAGTAATCTCTTGGCATCCACCATACCCAGTCTCTAGGCAGGCTCATCTGGGCCCAAGCCATAACTTTAATGCCTCCAAATATCTTTGCTAATTGGGTACACTGCCTTCCACCTGCCAGCTGCCTTGAGAGGAAGGTGATTATCTTGGCTGGAAGCAGGTGGCTACAGGTGGCACCACCTGCTGCACAGTCCTCCATTTGAGACCTTCCATGATTGCTGTTGGCCATTTTATTGGATCAAGTCACCTGGCATCTGTTTCAAGGTAGCCAAGGTCTTTGGCTCAGGTGTACCCTCCCTGGCTCACAGGCAGATTCCCAGCAGAATGAATTAAAATCTTCTATAGAATATCTGTGCCGAGAGGAACATATGCAAAGCCTCAGCTTTGGCCATGAAAAACTTTCTTTTTCTAAAATCTAGCTTCAGCCTTACTTCACAGTCCTCAGAGATAAAACTGGAAAAGTGCCTCATATGTCAATGTTAGTTTCAATGTTACTTTCCGACACAGCTTTATCTGTGAATTCTCAGTAGTCTTTCTTTCTCAGTGATAGCTAAAATCTCAAAATCACAGAATTTCAACATAGGATGAAATCTTAGTGTCTATCCCAGCCTATACCTGAAAAAAAATATATACCTGGCAATTGCTTCCAGAGGCAGCTCATTCTACTTTATTTTTTAGGAAATCTTTCCTAGTATTAATTCTAAGTTTCCTTTTTAAAAACTTATACCTAATATTCCTAGTTCTGTCTTTTGGAGCCAAATGGAATAAATAAGATTACCCACCCCACATTCCACATGAGAGCTGTCATGTTCCCCTAAATCTTCTCTGGGCTAAATACCCCCAGTTAATTTAACCAATTCTCATAATTGTGAATTCAAGGCCTTTTACCATCCCAGTTGCCCTCTTATAACACTGTTCTTGAAAACTGGAAATACGTCTTTAAGTACAGTCTGATGAGGGAGGAATACAATGTGACTAACACCTATGTTTATCTAGAAGTTATATTCAAATTATCACGTTAACGCTTTTATCTGCTTTGTCACAGTGCTGATTCATTTTGAGCTTGAAGTACACTAAAAATGCCAGATCTTTTTCAGACCAACTGCTATCTAAAAATGCAGAGAAGGAATGGAAGCAACAACAACAATGCCAGTTAGGAGACTGCAAACTCTGGCCAATGTGGTTTCCCTTTTCTTCCCTTAGCACTGCTTTCCATGCCTATTAGAAGTTCTTTATATTTGAAATAACCCCTACAGAAAACAGGAAACAGAAAAGTGAGAGATTTATGCTAAAAGTTCAAAGTGAATAGTCACTCAATATTGCAGATGGTATAACTCATTAGGTTCCATCAGATTCTTTGTTACTCTCATAACTAGAGCTTGGACTGATGCTCGATGAAATCCCAATGAAATTTGTAAGCTGATTGCCATTATCTGGGAACCTCGACTGGTTCTCAAATAGTTTGGGTTCTGCAAGGCTACTTATATAGATATAGTATATTTATGTGATATAGTCATAGGAACAATGCTCCTGCTTGACTCTTCCAAAAGTGGGACCTCAACTCTGACAGGTTAGTATCACAGGAGCTTCATGAACTCTTCCCTGTATTGCTTCCTCCACCTACAGCATATGCTTCTCATGAACATTCTGGATCATCTTGCATTTTCTATTTATATCTTCAGTGTTTAATCCAGTTTTGGGCTCATCTTAATGTAGCACCGATGCAATATTTACAGCACCCACAATCATGACAGAGACTGTGACTGTAACTATTGCATGCCATTCAATCGCAAAATATGCCAGACTCTCCAGATAAAGGATAAAGCTGAAGGATTTATTTAGACATCAGAAAACCAAATCCCAAAACCAGTAAGCTGAAGTACCAAAGATGTTCAGAAGCCGTAATAATGCTGAGAGCCATAGCATCCTTTAGCCTTCCCACAAACCAATATGTGATCAATATTTGCTCACAAAACTCTCTATCTCTTTTGCCTGAACTCCTACTCTGTCTCCAACTGTCAGACTCCAACTGTCAGACTCTCTATCTACCAGCTTCTCTGTGGGCTCTGCTTCTTCTCAGCAAACTCCTCCCATCACAGGCTCCATGTGACTACATTCAGCCTATCAGGGGGCAGAGTTTATCTTCACTCAGGAAGGTCTTCAAACTCCCCCCTAGGTCTATTAAGAGGCAGGGAAGATCTTCAAATTCCCATTCCCCTTAAACTTAATTAATTCAATTCAGTAAACATTTATTAAGTACCTACTATGTGCCGCCACTGTGCTAAGCACTTAGAGATACAAATAAGAAAAAGAATGACAGTATGTGACCTAAAAAGGACTTATAATACACAAAAGGAAGCCGGAAAGGGGAAGATGGGAAGTGATGGACATCAGGGCTTAACTGTCTTAAGGCATCTTGTTATATGGAGTTTAAATCAAATAGGGCTACAGATGGAAAGTGGAAGGTGATCTAGAAAATCCCGATCCTTGTCCTCTATAAATGAAGCTTTAGGGGTTGGATGCTCCACCCTCCAGTCTTCCTACCGAGGGCGAAAGAATCTGGGGCAGTTGAGAAGGTTTTGAGTATCCAAAGCTAAGTTAAATAGTATGATGAGGAAATTTTAGGTGATCAGCTTATCCCAGGACAGGCATCTTGGTCTGTGGAGTTCAAACCAAGCAGGTTTCTGTAAGAAAATCACTTGACAAATCTTAGGATACCGTGGAAATGTGAGCCATTATTAGAATGGTACAAATATTTTCTCATTTGATTCTTACAATAACCTTGCAGATTTTAGTCCACAGTATATGTATATCTATATGTATATTTGTTTGCGGGTGGAGAGGTTGTACAGATATGTTATTTAACCAGTGTAGGGAAGTACCCATGTGGAAATTCCATCCATTATGCACACTGGCAACTCAACTATAATTTATAATTTTTAGAGAATGGCATTGGGTACTGAGAGAATAACTGGTTTGCACATGGTTATGTAGGTTTAGACTTCCACATCACATGACAAGAAGAAAGAACTTGAATCCTACTTCCTGACAACATGGGGGATTTCCAACTATACTGTGCTGACCCTGAAACAAAGCTTAATAAAATATTTCCTTAATTATAGAAGACCAGTTTCCAGCTCTCATCCACAGTCAATGAAGGAAGAGTTTGATGAAAGGAAGAAAGAAAAAGAGTCCACCTCACCCAAGCCTTGATAAAAGTCTGAAGAAGAAGTATGGAAAGAGGGGCAAGGCTTAAGTCAGCTTGATGCAAACCCCGCCACAACAAATGCAAATATCCATTTTTTTGAATACCTCGCTTCCTTCTTCCTTAAATGAGTTTGCGTTTACTCTTTTTTTTCAGGGGGGGAGTATGGGAGGATGGGTGAGGGAGATATGATGAGTGCTCCTTTTCCTGAGCAAAATGTAGTCTTTGGACTTGCAGGTCACATGACAATATAAAGGACTAAACATTTTTCTAGTCTCATCCCCTCTCAAGCCTCTCCAAAACACACTTCATGAGCTGAAGACAAGACAATTTCAGCTGTCTCCATAATCTAGGACAAACAAGAAACTAAAAGAAAGTTTTAAAAAATGAACTTCCCTAAGCTTACTCAGTACCCCTCTCCCATTATGCTTGCAATAACAAAACCTAAAACCCCATCCTAGTCCTTCCTCCTTTCCAGAGACACAGACTCCAAACTGCAAAACCTTTCTAGGGCCTTGGCATTCTTTTTTCCAAAAGATCTTTGCAAGAAAGCATAAAAACAAAGGGAAATGGGCAGAATGTATATCTGGACTGAAAATAGAGTTCAAAATCACACCCCATTCAAAGATTCTCAGAGATCTTTAAAAGACAGAAATAACTGATCTTCCAGGCCAGAGAACTGAGGAAGACAGGGATGAAACAGGATACTCTGGGGGTGAGGAGGCTCTGTAGCATTCCCCTAAGCCTGGTAAAAGAGTCTAGAATCCAGTGGGAGTCAGTTTTGTCCCCCACAAAAGTCACTTGGGGCAGAGACTTAGACTGGTGAATTGTGAATTCCTCACCCTGGAATGAGGATGAGACACTTTGAGATCCACCTCCCCCAAAAAAAAAAAACCACCATCAGAGGGAGGGAGTCAAAAAGTGAATACTTTAGAGGAAAATGGGAAAAAAAAAGGTTTCATGAGGAATACAGAGAATAGGAGAGAGACTAGATAATTGCAGGGGTTATGAACCAGAGTATTACAAAGAAAAAGAGAGAATGGATCATGAAAAAAACACGAAAATGTTTCTCTGGAAAGAACTGCAAAAAGGAAATGTAAAAAAATTAACAGGACTAGTTAAAGGGGACAAGAAGGAATCTACTTGACTGAGAGGAGAAAAAGAGGGGAAGAATTAAATAACCAATAAAACCAGGATGAATAAGGGATTAATAGGCAAAACTCCAAAGGAAAAGGGGTAACAACTGGAAGAAGGGATCAGAAGTGAGTAAAAGAGAGGGAATAGGGTTACCTATAAAAAAAAAGTTAAGCTATAATAATTGAAGAGACATAGGACTGTGTTTACAGAGGAAAAGGGAAAAAAAAATCCTAACTTGAAAAAATAAGAGATAAATGGAGAAAAAACATAAACCTAACTCACAACTTTAAGTGTAAATGGATTAAACAATACAGTAACATTTTTAAAAGACTGACAGATTGGATAAGAAGAGAAAACTAAAATCTGCTGCTTACAAGAAACACATTAAAAACAGACACACAAAATAAAATTGAGGCAATGGATCAAAAACTAATAATGTATCAAGTAAGTTCAAAATCAAGTGTTGTAATCATGGCATCTGACAATGTAAAATCAAACACTCAAAAATAAAAAGGGATGATTTGGATACAAGCCCTGCCTCTGACACATAATTGCTGTGTGACTTTAAGCAAATCATTTCACCTATTAGTCCTCCAGGTTTTTCTCTTAGATTCTAGGTTGCTGAACAAATGTAAATCTGCATTAGTAAGAGGAGAAATTTTTGTACACATGAAAGCAAAAGATACTAATAAAAATCTTATTAATAGGAGGTGGGGGAATATAACCTCCTGAAGGCAAAGACTTTTTACATTTTGCAGTTTGTATCATCAGCACCTAGCACAGTGCCTTACATAGCCTTCAATATGTCAAAATGTGATTTTCTCTCTGTGTAAATTCTCTCCATGAAAGAAGGTGGCAACATGTCCACTGCAAAGTAGATAAATCTTAGGGATTTGCACAAGGCTCAGAGACATTAAATGACTTGTCCTTAGTCAGTGTTAAATGACACGCAGGGCCGGGGCAGGATTTGAACCTAGGTCATGCTGACTCCAACTCCAATATTCTATAAATTAATACCATCATACTATGTATTCTAGATTAGGCACTTAATAAAATGCTTGTCAATAGCATTGTGGCAACTACACTTCCAGATGGTAAGTATGGCAATATCCCCATATCAAGGATGGTCATTTCCCCACTTTTAGTTTCCAATGATTAGTGTTCCAGTTCTATTCAATTTATTAATATGGATTAGCTTTTACAAAGAGTTATTGACTTCAAAGACATAGCAGGAACAAAAGTACCAAAGTCCTATTCCTCCCCCACATCACTGTCACAGGGGAGGGAGAAATACATTCTTCCTAAATCACTTCAGTCTTTTGACAGGGTGGGCTGAGACTTAATGCAGTCTCTCCATAGCAATGGCCCCACTAAATTCACATCCAAGTGATGCATCATTATTATGTGAGTCCTCTAAGCTACTCAGAACCTCCATACCAGACTGCACAATCAGAAAACCACGCTTGGACTTTGCTCCTAAACTTCAGATGGCTTGCTCTCCTGACTTTTTAAAGCTCACAAGGTCATTGTCATCTCCAATCTCCATTTCATATCAAGATGAATATGTGAAAAAAAAAAAAGAGCCCCATATTTTGGGGCCATGTCACCCTCAGGGTGACGAAAGGACTCTCCCCTTACAATATTGTCACTCTTTTCTCATCAGAATGAAGCCAGACAAAATGAGTCAGACCAAAAAGACTTACCCTGGAGGAATACTGCCTTTGGAAAGCACCCCAGAGTTCAGCGATACTGTCAATTGAAGCTTCTCTCTTCATCACATGTTTAGCAGACCAAAACTAAGTACAATATCTACATATATTCTGAATCTTTCTAAGGCACTTCCATAACGTCTTTCCAGAAGCAGGCTCCTCACCCTCTTCTGTGGAATTTCATCAGTCAAGTATGCTGATGTTCCTCACAACACCCTCCCCAAACCCCAAGGACTGGCGGCATGAGTCTTAACTACCTCCATCATGCAGCTAGAATGTCCAGTTACAATGGCATTGGCTGAATGACCCACTGGCCTCGCCAGAGATAAAATAAAAAGAAAGGCAGGAATCACATGACACAATATTTTGCATCAGTATAAGAATAAACTTGCAAGCTGTCCAGCAATATGGATTCCCTGGATAAGAAATGAGTTTCATGTCACAGGAAATGTTAAAGCAGAGGATGCCTTCTCATCTTTCAGGAGTACTTTAGAAGGGATTCTTATCCTAAATGAAAAGTTGGACTAGTTGGTTTTTAAGGTCCCCTCCAACTTTCAGGTTTCAGGATGCTACTTGTTAATTGATCTAATTATACTTGGCATGAGCAAGTCAAGTGACTGCCACTCAACTGCTTCAAGAACAGGCAAGGAGGTTTTCTACTAATACAAGGTCACGCATCCCTCTAGCTGTGTTGAGAGATAAAACGAATCCTGAAATCTCTTCTCTTTTTTCACTTCTTGCCAAATGGGTAGAGCTTCTACCACTAGATCACTGGCCTCTTGGAAAAGGAAAACTGTCTCATCTACCCCGCTATTCCTTAGGTTAAAGTTCTGAAATCCATAGAGAAAACAATGATATATGGGGAATAAACATCTATGTGGCATTTACTACTTTGCCATGTTCCACAAAAGAATATGAAAGTCAGGAAGACAGGAGACCAGTCCTATAATAGTTCAGAATCTAAGGTCAATCCAGTTTCCCAATCTAGCAAATGAAAGCATATTATGATCACAAAATCCACACAGCACCAAAACAAGTCCTCAAAAGAGAGCTTCATGTGCTGTAGACATAATCATTATTCCCCAGACTATACATCAGCTTCAAGTACCTTCAATTTGAAAGAAGAGGAAAAAGAGAGAGACACGCAAAAACTCATCTATTGTACTCTCTGGCCTTCGGACTGAAATGTCAGCAGATTGCTAATGCTGCCTCATTTAATAAAGAAAAGCTTAATTACCTGGAATGGAATGGATACGTTTGGAAAGTCCAGGAACAGGAAGAACATTTTCAGCATAAAATGATGAAACTTGCCATGCAGAGGCTACGATTATTGATTTTGCTTCTTGTTTGCTGAAGTCATTTACTGCAGAAGTGATAGGGTAAGCTCTGAAAGGGGCTTGTTTACCTCCGCTCACACACGCACACACCCGCGCATGCACACGTCTCTATTTTGGCTCCGGTTTTTGTTAAGACCTCCACGTGCCTCCAGACAAGGAAGGGCGTCGCCGCCCCTTCCTGCAACAGACAATGCCAGCGGTTCTGCCGTAGCTTCCTTGCGCTGGTAAAGAAGGAGACTGCCCATGACATGTAGAATAGCCATGGAGTCTGCAGAAGGCTGGAGACGCTGCCACCAAAGACTGCCATCAGCGTATTCACAAGACTGTGCTCCCAGTGACACTCGCCATGCCATGCGACTTTCCCTCCATGGAGCCATTTTCCGAAAAGTTCGGAGACACCAGGCAGATGATGCTCCTGATAACTTCACAGAAAGTGGGGCAGGATTGTTCTGTGGAAAGGGAGTCAGCAAAGCCGCCTTTTATAGGATCCTGAGGCTGCTCTGGTAGGCGCCTTTACAGGTGGTGCGCCAAGTCCCGGTCAATCATGTGACCAGAGACAGTCCGGGAAATTCAACTTTTAAGTTTTGGCAGGAACTGGAAGTAACGTAGGAAGCGGGAGGCGGGTTCTGGGGTGGGCAGGATGTCCAAGGTGAAACCATCTTGACCACCACTCCCCTTCAGAACTGGATTAAAATAGCCAGGACTATGAGCTCAGGGGGACTGGGAGCAGTAGAGATTTTCCTGCCTCTTAGGCCACCGACCATGCCCACATAGCTGCAATCCAGGGAAACAGTCCTTGTGAAGATGATACTTCTCCAGGTGCTACATTCACAACTGCTGAAGACTCAGAAAAGGTTCTTGTCCCCGGTACCCTTGTCACCATCAGATAGTGCAATATGAGAAACGGATTATCATTTTATCAGTGGATACCACATTATAGGAGGGGCATTGCCATCTGCTTTGTTGCTACACCCTAGGAACCATAAGACCTTTCCCATCCAATGAGTAGACGCTTTCTCTAAGTGTTATGGGCTGTTAGAATGTGAAATACTTCCGTTTCTGTTTGTATCTCTAGGACGTGGCATAGTGTCTGATGTACAGAAAAGACATTAATGTGTATTTTTAAAAATTCTTTCTTGCATTCAGGACAGGAAAACAGTGTTTTCCTTATACTTGTTCTGTGCTTAAAGACCTACAAAGAACAGTCAGTCAGTCAGTCAGACAATTTTTACTGAGTGCCTCTTGTAGTCCAGACACTGGGGATGCAAAGAAACATAGGACATACCTAATCTCTAGGAGCTCAGAGTCTAAAGGGGGACAAAAGACAAAAAGAACTATATATATAAACAAGATATATAGGAGATAAATTGGAAATAGCATTGGGAAAGTACTAAAATTAAGAGAGGTTGTAAAAGGCTTCCTGTAAAAAGGTGGGATTTTGGCTAGGACTTGAAGGAAATGAGGGGAAAGAGGAAGCAGAGATGTGGAGGGAGACATTCCAGGAATGGAGTAAAGCTAGTGAAAATGCTGGGAGTCAAAGAGTATCTTGTGCAAAGAGCAGGTAGGAAGTCAGTGTTACAGGAACATAAAGTAAATGGACCTGGAATGTACCATATAAGAATACTGGAAATGTAACAAGGCATATTGGTAATGGAATTTGGAGATGCCCCTGTATTGGCTTGGTTTTTGGGTTGAGTGTTAAAACCCAGAGCTTGTGAATCCCACTTGTGGGATGGACTCATTGACATGAAGAGAGAGAGAGCTGAACTGGGAGGAGCCATGAATTGGGAGAGAGGCCCAAGGCTAGAGAAGGCCAGAAGGACTTTGGGAGAGCAGTATCCAATATCGTGGAGCCTGAGTTGCTGAGATAAAGACTGCTAAGAGCTCATTGGAACTGCCCAGGACTTTTGAGAACTGCCACCTGGACCTGCAAGAACTGAGGATGTCGGTATTTTGTCTGTCGGTTTTGATGTTGTTTTGCCAGATTCACTTGATGGTGAAGGACAGTGCTGCTGTTGTAGAGGTCCTGGAACCTGGCTGTTGGTTCAGAAGCCCTGAAGGAGGATTTTCTTGTGGTACCTTCACAGAAATGCTGGAAGAGGGCCTTGCTGATGTTTTCAGGGGTTCTGGGACTATTCTACAGGCAGAGACTGACTTGATAAGGCCACTGGCTATGGCTTTGTAGAGCCTTGTCTCCCCAGGAACTGAGATTGCCGAGGGCTTGCTTCTAGTGAAGATGAAAGAAGGACCTTTCCTTGGGTAGTCAATGCTGAGTTTAAATTTGTTGTAATTTAAGGATGGATGGATGGCCTTTTATGTTCTTCTGCCCCTTTTGAGATTCAGGGGTGGGAAGCCTTTGAGTTTTCTTTGTGCTCTGTGATTGACCAAATGAATGTACTTTGTTTATGGTTGGAGACTCCATTTGAGAAGAGACTTTTGACTGACTAAATGAATGTACTGTCTAGGGGTAGAGTGGTACCTGGACTGAATTGAGAATTTGCTAAAGGAACAAGTTACACTGTATTTTGACTCTTTCTGTTCTGTGAATGTTTGTTGAATAAATGGGGTTTACTATGCTGGTAATCCGAACCTTGGAAGTTAGTTGCCTTTGCTTGGCATTACACAAGGCAGTTTATCTAGGAATTTTTATACCAAACAAAGGGATTATATTTTATTCTGGAGGTGATCAGGAGTTACTGGAGTTTATTGAGGAGAAAGGTGACCTATATCAGACCTGTACTTGAAGATTATTTTGACATCTGAGTGGAGGATAGACTGGAGTAGGAAGACTTGTGTCAGGGAGAATCACTAGCAGGCTACTGCAGTTGTTCAGACATGAGGTGATGAGGACCTGCTCTAGATGGTAGCAGTGTCAGAGGAGAGAAGGGGGCATGAGTGAGAGATGTTATGAAAGGCCTTGGTAACAGATTGACTATGGAAGGATGAGAGAGAGTGAGGAGTCAAGGATGATGCCTGGGTGACTGGAGTGGGGATGTAGGCAGTTCTCAACGGTAATGGGGAAATTAAGAAGACTGAAGAGTTAGATACTCTGAAGTTTATCCAGACATATTCAGACATCTCAACCTCCATAACCTCCACCCCATACATTGCATCCTCCCCCTTAGGTTCAACTGAAGCCACTTGCCCATTCTTTCCAGTCAGGTTGTTCCTCTTTCTATTCCCCATATGTGCCATCATCCTTTTTTTTCCTTCATGCTTTTTCTTTTAAAAAATTATTTTTAATTTCTGAAACAAAGCAAGCATTTCCATAACAGTAGAATTTTTGAAAACACAATTGCACATGAAACCTTTTCCTTCCACATATAGAGAATATCTTCTGCACTAATTCTAATTCTATGTATACTTAATGGTCAATTTAAGCCTGACCTTCTCCAAAAAGCTCTGTCCCTAGGTGCCGTGATCCATAATCACAAAATTTCAGAGATACTGCCTTATCAATCATCTTTGTAAGGGATATAAAGTTGGAAAGGATAGTTCAAACACTAGATAGAGTCAGTGCCCTCCCTACCCCCACCCCACTCCCCAGAGGGGGAAAAAAAGATCTATTAATAGTGGTGCTACCTGAATATAGCAAAATTATTAGGGATAAATTTAAAGTCTTATACTCATATTCCAAAACTCAACCTCAGTATAGCATCAAAATATGCAAGATTTTCTAGTTATTTTATATCACCAGCTAGACTATATTCTACTTCTCATATATTCTCCAAAACATACAGCAGAGTCACAGAATAACAGAATCTAGTTTTAAAAGGACTTCAAGGAGGTATCTAGTCCTCATACCAATATCTGAACAAAAATTCCTTGTCAACATCCTAGTGAGTTTTTGTCTAGCCTTTGCTTGAAGATTTCTAACAAGGGGGAAATTAATTACTCCCTCCCAAGGCGACATATTCCAGAAAGCTTTATATGTTAGGAAGTTGGGTTTGTTTTTTTTCCATTTACATCAAATCTAAATAATATATTGATTAGAAAATATTTCTTGACTTGAGTTGACATGGAAAGAGAATGTCCCTAAAATAATATCATCAAAAATAGTAGGAAATTCTCACCCTAAAATTTTATGGGAGACAGACTTGAGTCATATATATGATAGGGTAATGGTTCTTTGCCTCATCTTAATGTTATTTAAGTTTTTTATGTCTCCAGGAAAAAGTTCAGATCTACCTGAAGGCCAAAGTAAACTCATACAATGGAAGGCACTCTCCAGGACAGTGCAGTGGTAAGAAGTGAGACAATAAGTTTGGAAGAATTTGGGGAGTGAGAGTAGGAAGAAAAACAGAGACACTATAAAATCTAAGACCCTATGTCACCTCCCTTTTCTTTGCAAGAACAAAGCCCAATTCAGGAAACAGCTTTCCAGAAGTAGTAGAATCCCTTGAGCAGTGTTTAGGTTAATATACTCTTCCTCTTCTAGTAGTTGAGACTATAACGGCCATAATTGATAACAAAAGTAGTGTCGAGACACTGAATTGTGTTGTTTCAATTTATAAAATTGCCATCTTATATATATTTGAATGTTGATGGATTGCACTGAGTGGTTGGATTTAAAGTGAGCAGAGAAAGGCAATCAGCATCACAATTTCATACAAGGATGGCCTTTTTATCCTTATGTGTATGGAAAGAAATGACAGTAATGGAATCTCTTTATTATCTGTTTTGCCTAACTATGTTACTATGCGAGCTTCAGAGTTAGGGAAAGAAAAGACAAAGTTCTGGCGTGTAAGAAAGAGCCTATGTGTGAAAGAGGTCTGGCTTTGGAATCAAAAGACCAGAGTACAAATCTCTAAGACTGTCACTGACTACTTGTATAACCTTAATCTTGGCAAAGACACTCTGCTTCCCTAGTCCCTTCTTTATAACAAGATTAAAGGATTTCAAAAATATCTTTCAGCTCAAATACTCTATGCATGTTTCATGTATTTTCCCCCCTTATGGTAACTAGAAACCTCTATGACTATAGACACAAGAGGTAACACAAAAACTTTCTCTTCCTCTTCTTTTGCCCCAGAGAAGACCCAGATCAGTGTGGAGCTAAAAGAGTAGTTCTAAAATGGTTTCAGAGATAATTCCCACATGCCAAAGTTTTCAGCCTTATACTAAAGATGAAGGAAGAAAAGAAGGAGGGGCCAAGGGTGGAAGAAGGAGGAAGAGAACAAGCACAAAAAGAAATATAGTGCATCCTTTTGCCAAGCACTCTGCCAGGGCTTTACCAATATTATCCAATTTGATCCTTAAAACAATCTTGTTAAGTAGATACTGTTACTATCTCCATTTTACAGATGAGGAAACGGAAGCAAACATTAAATGACTTGCCCAGAGTTGCACAGTCAGCAAGAGTCTGAGGCTTCATTTGAAGCCAGGTTTTCTTGATTCCAGGTCCAGTGCTTTATTACCCACTGAATCACCTAGCTGTCCAAACTAGAGCAGTTTCAAGAGCTTCACAGTTCTAGGCACTAGGGTTTCACTCCGTGAACTCTGGTTCCCCTATCCTCCAGCATTGGTGGGCAACAGAAACTACAATGTTTTGTATCTTTCATCATACAGGGGTCTCCAGAAGGCAACTGCAGTAAAAACTGATTGGAAGGTAATTGTAAATGTTTTCCTGGGAACTGCATCAAAGCCCATAGTATTCATTTACTTTTACATCCCTACAATTTTCCTCTGACAGCCTTTCCTGTTATTTTTAACATGTCACAGTATATATTACAGACAATCAGAATTTTCTATGTCCTCCTTCTTCAGTGGTTCTCACTCTGATTTGCTTCTCAAGACTCTAGTATAGCTTTTTGAATGATGCTGAATTATTTATTTTGTTATTTTCACTGCTTTCACTCTGTCATCTTAATATTTTGGTTTTTGATTGCAATCATTGATTAAAGATATCAGAAATTTATGATGTTCATTTATTTTACAGTCTTTTCTATAATTTTTTTTTGCCTTTAGTAATGTGGTATTCACATTTTCTACTGAACATAGTATCTAGATGTTGATATAATCTTCAAATCTTTCTACAGGTCTTCAAACATTTTCTCAAACCACTTTTATGGTAGTGGTATTTGGTACCTTTCCTTAGGAGTATTCCTAGATAGCTGTGTCTTTCCTTTCATTATTCTTTCCATGGAAACACCAACAACACATGCAGTTATTTGGTGGTCCTGAAATATTTTTATATTCTGTGAAATGGTGTAGGAGAGTGCATTTGTTCATGATAGATACATCAGATTAAAGCCCTGAATCTTGTTTAGTATAGTTGGTTTAGTTAAATTCTGACCATTAGATTTAAAAAGGGAGGAGGATTTTTTTCCTCCACAATTCCATGCTAAGTATGTCCATCTCCTTTTCAGAATCACTCAGGACAATGGAATTATTTTGGCATTCATTTTTTTAAATTAGGTTATACTCCTGGAGATTGTGTTAAATATAGATTTTCAATGTCTTCAGGTTCTTCAGCTTTTTCTTTCTTCAGATTTAAGTACCTCATCAATTTCTGCTCATGCGATATAATGAGACTTTCAGAACGAAATTATTTCTCGCAGTTGCCCTGCATTGATTTTTAGTAGGTTATTGTACAACTCGAAGCTAAAAATATTATTGAGGAAAAAGACCTTACCAATAAGTGTTAAAATCTCTTTCTAATTTCATTAGGGTATGATATTAGCACATAATAAAAGCATCCCTCTCTTCAAATCATTTTTTTCCTACACTCATACTATACCCATTTTAGTGTCCTTTTCCATCTGTACCAAAGCATTTATAGCAGATGCGGAAATGCTATTTCTATTTTTTCTCTGATGTATCTTGCCTCCTTGTGGTACCAGAACACTAAGGCATGCCACCCACTCTACTGTCCTCTGGGCAAAGTTGATCTTTATATAATAGTAATAATAAAACATTGTATAATAGTCTTAGGTATGGCTAATCTGTACCCTCTGCCTCTCTCTTAGGTTCATAGGAGCAGTTATATCTTCCTAGATATGGTGATAACCTTATCAATGATATCGCTAGAGTACAAATGGCCATCATTTAAGGATTTCTGCCAAGCCTTTACATTTACTGAAATTGTGTCAAGCCACACAGAGATAACTGTAGTACAGTATCTGGGATAAAATACCTTTATTTTTATTTATTATTATTGTCATCATCATCACGACATCCTCATCTTTTTCAAATGGGATCACATAAAAGAATAGTAGCAGAATATCTACTTATACTAGGACCATTTTGATATCCTGTTTTCTAGCCTATTGCATAGATGGATAAAATAATTGGTTTATATAGCTGAATAAACTCCTTGTCTTTACTTTTGCTGCAAACATCCTCTATACAATTGCAACAGCAAAGAGGGCAAGAATGATAACATGTACCACCTCCTGTGTCCTATACTAGCTCTCTATATTTTGAAAGTTTCTTGTTCCATGTAGTTTGGAGTTTATGAGTATTTGGTTCAGTTTACACACACACACACACACACACACACACACACACACACACACAGATTGTTATAAGTGATAGGACTCCAACAAAGAGTCACTTAGGCTGAGTGGTTCTAATAATCATAAACATATAAGTATAGACAGACCATAGTAGAGATGGTCTATTTTTTTCCACTGCCCTGATTCATTCTGATTCTGTGCCAAACATGGAAAACTTTGGTTCCTGATTGGACAAGGCTCCTAGCCTGCTGTAATGGCCTATGATAACAGCTACATCTGGAATCTCTGATTACTAACTTGGACCTTTGCCCAATTTCTGGTCCCAAATCAGGAAACTCCTCTATACAAGTCTGGTATTCATTGGCTTCCCTGGGAAATTTCTGCACTGCATCTGGGTTCGTTTAAGAACACTCCTCTCGTATTTAGGGCTACCCTAACAAGCCTACCTTTAAGGTATTAGACTTCCCTGCTTGGACCCACGTTCCCTGAGATGTACAACCAACAAGATCTTGTCAATGTATATGCCTCCCTCACGCTAGTGACCCTGCCCCTGCATGGCCGAATTTCTGTCAGTCTTTGTTGACATATAGTAGGTGCATATGTTGCTTTAAATTTTGTGTGTTTACTATGCTACATAGTAATAAATCTCATGCTCTTGCACTAGTTTCATGAGGACCAATTTTTCTGTAAATCCTTGAATCCAAGTATTTGCTCTGATCCAGACCTTGAGGATAAATATAATATCTAGGCTATTTTGAAGTCTGAATTTATAATATGGCTATTTGTCATCTGTTAGTCCATGAGATGAACTTTTGGTGTATTCATATGTAGTGTATAGATTTATATCTTTTGTTTGGACTATTCAGTAGCTTTTCCCATCTGTAATAGCAAGCACCCTAGCACACCCAGGATGGCCTGCTTGCACAGGTTCTTTTGATCTGCGTTATAAAGGAAAGACAGCTTTAAAGGAATTAACAATCCCCCTACTTTAACTACAGAGAAAGAAATGAGTATAGAAAATATAAGCAGAGAAATTAGCATAAAGACCAAAAGATAGGACTCCAACTGTCTGAGCATAGCAATATTGCTATACGCTTTACATACATCACTGGATCGAGGGAACACATACATTTAAGCAGCCAGGGGGCTCTGAACAAACAGCCACTTAGAGTCTCGACTAGGAAATCAAAAGGTCTTTCTCATGAGCAAACCCCCAAAGAAAAATGCCAGCCTTCCATAATATATAACAAAGACACGGCCCCTGATTGGCTCAGAGCCACGAGGCAAAAAATTCACAGCTTTGAATTATCAGGGGCCAAAGGAGATTAATTCTTCAAATATCTACAATTTATCCTGATCCTGGGAGACTAAACTCCAACAAGAAGAAAAAAAAACAACAACAAAAATCCCATCTTTCTTGTGATTACATCACCCTGCTTAATTTCAATTACTTGGCTGTGTTAAAGGGACAATGTTGCCAGAGTGCTGAATTCTCAAAAGGCAAGGGGCTTAGGTATTTGGTGCTATCTCTGTATGTCAAAATATATCATGAAGACAATCATTTGCTACTGTATGTGGATGCCCTCCTCTGACATAACAAAAGACACAATTCTAGCATGAGAATAGTCAAAAAACAGAAATGCAGCAAAAACCAAAAATAGTACTGTAAGATGGAATAATGAGTGTTAAAAAAAGGACTTGAACCTTGTTCTTTTGGCTCTGAGTGTAATATTCTCTCTGCTATACCATGATGGCTATAGTATTGAAGGAGATTGAAGGAATATCTTCACCACAAAATGTGCCAATCTATTCAGTCATCCTAAATCTCTATTATCATGAATTTAGATTGAAGAAATAAGCTCTACAAAATCATGTAACATATGAAAACAAGTGATTTTGTCAAAATGACAGTTCCAGGAACTGATTGATCATGCATTCTATGATAAGCTTCAGTATATTCATATTAGTGCTACACAAATAATTCATTCAAAGGCAAATAGGATCATAGGATTTCGACTTATAAGGGACCTGAGAGATGATATATTCTAACTCATTCATTGCAAAGCAGAGGAAATAGGTTGAGAGATATCCGCTGTACAGACAGAGAGATGGGATCCATAAAACCCAACAAGATATGCATCCTGATTTTACATCAATTGGTTTCAATCCAGAACTTTTAGTTTCATTCACAATTATTGAATAGGTACTGGGTTTAGGAGTAGGAGACATCAGTTCATAGAATCACAGCATCATAAACTTAGAGTTAGAAGATACCTTAAAGGTCATTGAATTCAACCACTCACTCATTTTACAAATGAGGAAACTGAAGCCCATAAAAGTGAATCACTTTCTTAGTCCACACAGCAGATTTGGTAATTGAATACAGGTCCTCTGGCTCCAAATCTATCAAGTCTTCCTACTATACCTTTATGCCATGCTCTGCAACTAAACAGCTGTATGGTCACAGTCAATTCCTTTAAACTCTCTAAGCCAGTGGTTCTCAACCTTCCTAATGCCACGACCCTTTAATACTTGTATGTGGCCGTATCTGCATGTGGGTGGACCTGCCTGGAGATGGATAGAGGAGCAATGTCTCGGTTAGTAAGACCATCAGAAATATGTGTTTTCCGATGGTCTTAGGTGACCCCTGTGAAAGGGTCGTATGACCCCCAAAGGGGTCACGGCCCACAAGTTGAGAACTGCTGCTCTAAGCCTTAGTTTCATTATTTGTAAAATGAGAGGATTCAACTCAATGATCTGAGAGTCTCTTTCAGCCCTACCACAGTGTAATCCCATTATTGGCTGGTCAAAGTATGTAACGATACTAGGATTTGAAGATCTTCCACACCCCTTGAGCTTGCTGACGTAGCAGGAAGGGGTGGAGGAAGAGAACGCCGGAACCAAGCTAGTCTCCGTGCGGTGCAGACTGGAAGCGGCGTCAGAGGCAGTGGCTGCGGCTGCGAACTCTTTTTGCTTTGAGCGGGCCAGAATCTCTGCTAAGGACTCCTGCTGAGGACTGCCTGGAGCAGGAACTGCCAGGGGCCAGAGCTGCTGGGACCAAGCTGCCTGGACACCGAGCAGTTGCGTGAGAGGAGGATCGTTGCCTGAGGTAGCCTGTCCTGTT
>CM053585.1:76830002-76845735 GCA_028646515.1 Pseudochirops corinnae
GGGCCAGAATCTCTGCTAAGGACTCCTGCTGAGGACTGCCTGGAGCAGGAACTGCCAGGGGCCAGAGCTGCTGGGACCAAGCTGCCTGGACACCGAGCAGTTGCGTGAGAGGAGGATCGTTGCCTGAGGTAGCCTGTCCTGTTTGAAGGCTTGAGGATGTGGGTATTTACTACTTTGACCACATGTGCCAACTTCATCACTACTGGGTTGGCTTTGACTTTCTGGTTTTGGGACTCAGTCTTCTGGTATTTAAATGAATGCGCTATCTATATTTCTTATGTAGAGAGCCTGTTCCATTTTGTGATTAATAACTATATCAGCATATTTATAGTTACTGTAGGCATTGTGAATACTGCATTGCTGATACAAAGTACCATGAGGGAATCAAATGGCATTTATTCAGCCCCTACTAAACAATTATCCAAAATGATACATATTAGGGGCACCAATACAATGAATGAAGCCATATTGGGAACTAAAGCAGTTCTTGTTCATCTCAAAAGAGGGCAGTGTTAGATAGACAAGCACACTTACATGTAGTGGCACCAGATGGAGCAATGGAAACAGACTGTAGAGTGAACAACCCATGGCTATCTCTACCAGCCATGAGTCACCACACCAAAAATGCTTCTTCAGGAAACAGCAACTTTTTGCAAGTGCTGAAATGCCCTCTTTCCCCATTGGTTGCAATTATCCCCAACACAGTAATATTATTCATTTCAGCTAAAATTTGAAAAAGAATTTCGGTTCCTACCGTCTGGGTTAGGTTTCTGTAATTTAAGGTTTGCTCTATGAATATACCCACTTATATAAAATAGAGCAGCTTGGCTATACATATTGGAGTGTTTCAGAATTACAGCTGAAAGAAGCAGATTTTGTCCTCTTTCCTCCTACCCATAAACATATTTAGGAAGATTTTATAAACTTTGACAGTAGTTAATAGCATGCTTAAGGAGAAGAACACTATTCTATTTTAAAACCACAGAGATCACAAAGCGATATAGTTATTGGTTTTACAACAAACATGAGATTATAAAGTTCAAAATATGTAATGCAGAGTCAGTATATATGTCTGTATATGAATTATGTATATATATACATATACCTATACATGCACTTTGTGTGTGTGTGTGTGTGTGTGTGTGTGTGTGTGCGCGCCAGGTACAGTGCTAAGGGAAAATAACACAGGACTACCTGTTGAATTTTTTTTCAAAGCCCATGTGTAGTTCTGCTTTTTCCATAAAGCTTTCCCCAAACTTTTACCTAGAACAGTATATGATCTCAAAGAAATGATTTATCTTCTCTGGGTCTCAGCTTTTTTATTTGCAAAATGGGGATATTGATCTCTATTTCACTAATCTCATAGTATTCTAGTGGAGATCAAAAGAGATGTCTTAAATTTTCAAAACCATAAAATGCAATATGATTGTAAATAAATAATAATAATAATAATTAGAATTTTTAAAGTGCTTTAAGGTTTACAAGTGCTTTAAATATTTCATTCTCACAAGGACCCTAGAAGGTAGGCATTATTATTATCTGCATTTTACAGATGACGAAACCAAGGCAGACAGAGATTAAAAGACTTGCCTAGGTAATTATAATCATTAGAAGCAGTGTGATCTAAGGGTAAGAACACAGGCTTGAGGGAGAATCAGAAGGTGTGGTTCTAAAATGTATTAATTGTATGACTGGGCAATCTGCTAACATTTTTAAATCCCAATTTCTTTTTGGACAAAATGAGAATAATAATTCCAAAATCTATCTCACGAGGTTGTTTATAAGGAAAGCATTTTGGAAATCATTGCATATCAAGCTGCCATTATATCTATAATCTCCTCAACGTAGTTATTCCCTCCTTTGGTTCAGGTCACAACTCATTAAAAGCTTTTCATTATGAATAGTTTGTATCCATGTTTTCCCATGGATGGTTCACAAAATGATTAGAATACCAATTTGATATAGAAGTCTTGTAGGATTATAGATTTAAAACTGGAAGGAAAGTTAGAAGCCATGGAGTCCAGCCTCCTAGGTTTACTTATCAAGAAGTAATAGAAGTGTTAAGTGACTCGCCCACGCTCATGTAGCTAATAAGCATTGGAGCTAGAATTTGAACAAATTCTGCCTGACTCCAAGTCCAATGCTTTAACCTTTTCACCATGCTACTGCCTCTCCATCTTCCTTTAGTCAAGGGTTCTAAACCTTTTTTTTTCTCATTAACTCCTTCAACAATTTGGTGACACCTATGGACCACTTTTCAGAATAACGTTTTTAAATACATAAAAAGCAGTAAGCAGCATTTCAAAGGAAATCAATTATATTGAAATGTTGATTTAAAAAAATGTTCATTTCCCAACCCCATTATCTGAGTCTTTTCACATAAACCATACAGCATCACGTAAGATAACCAATGGTAGTGGTAATAATTATGATCCATGATTTGGTGCTGTATCAGCAAGCACCCTAGCATACCCAGGGTGGCTGCTAGCACGGGTTCTTACATCTGCTTTTCTAAAGGAAAGCAACTCAAAATGGATTAACAGTCTCACTTTAATCAAACATATATCATTTACCTAGTTCAGGGAGAAAAGTCAGCACCCTGAACTTCAGAGAATGCAAACACAAGTTACAAACACAAGTTACAAACAAACAGAAAAACAGATCATCAGACGGCTTTCAGTGTCTGACCATTACATCAGTTACCTATTCAGTTACCAGAGAGGGAAGCACCAACATCGGGGTACCAGGGGGCTCAACGGCTTCCCGGAGTCTCTTCTGGCCAAGTCACACAACTCTTCTCAAAGTGAGCCCCAAACCAAAACCTCACATCAGGGCATATATATATAGCCTTCTCCTGGCTCGGAGAATGTCACAGCCCTCTAGACCCACTGCCCAATCACAAAGCTACAAGGCATGGGCATTCCCGAAAAACAAGCCTGGCACCACAGCTCCATGTGATCACATTCAGCCTATTAAAGGGCAGAATATACTTTCAAATAGGGGAAGGTTCTTAGGGTCATGTAGCCACTTTAGCAAAGGGCCTAGGGGCAGAGAAGATCTTTAGATTCTCATAACAGGTGCTGAGCTTTCCAACCATTTTTTCATATTTCATTGCCCTACTGTCACATGCTCTACATTCTAGCTATGCCCTATGTCCTTAATTCAGCGTTCCATTTCTCACCTCTGTCTATTCACAAAGGCTTCTGCTTCTCACCCTTGGGAAATATTTCTCCAGAAATCTACTTCTCATTATCCTTTTCTTCTGTCAAGGCTCAACTCAGGTGATATTTCCTTGGTGAAGCTTGCTCTGATTCATCTCAGTGGTTAGTATTTTCTCCTTCTTCAAATTATCTTGTATTTTATTTCACAGAATTTTAGAGTTCAAATGGGTCTTCTAGTCCAACACACACCTGAAACAAAATCCCCATTCTCATCACCTCTGGTAGAGGTATTGGCATACCTTTCATTTACATTGCATGTGTCTTGTAGATAGTTATTTGACTGTCTCTTCCTTCAATAGCATGTGATCTCCTACAAGCAGGGAACTGGGAGCATTTCTTTGTATCTGCAGTGATCAGCACATTTTCAGAAATATAGTAGGTGCTTTAAAAATGCTTATGAACTACTGTCACCCAAAAAATTTCTTTAAGGGCAGTCTGTATCTTTCTTTCTTTTTTTTTTTTTTTCCTATAGCCCAGGTGCTATGGGAGCAGAGGCAGGGGCCAAATAGATTGAGTTTTCTGTTTTGTTGTTTTGCTTCTAGAAATTAAGCATTCTGAAAAAGGGTTATTTAAGCAAAACTGCACTACAACCATAAAGAACTCTGGGAATGTTCCAAAGTTCCCAGCTCTAAGCAGAACAATGAAAAGTTCTCATTACTTGCCTGTGTCATTTCTGATAATCCATTATATGTTAGTATTTTACCTTTCTCTGCACAGTCTGAAGGTTCCCCAGAGCTTACTAGGCCTCAGCAGTTTGCCTTTGAATATGTCCATTAATTTTATGAATAGTCTATAGTTTCATTAACCTATGCTCAGTCCTTTCTGTATCATAAGACTCATCATTTGATTCTGCTTTTCCCAATCCTTGATTCTATTTCCCCAAGACTATTTAAATTTTTGCTGGACTCAACCCTTTCAAGAGAGATTCTTACTATCTAGACCAGGAGTGGGGAACCTATGATCTCAAGGACACTATGGCCCTCTAGGTCCTCAAGTGCAGCCTTTTGACTGAGTCCAAATTTTCGAGAACAAATTCTTTTACCGAGGGGATTTGTTCTATGAAGTTTGGATTCAGTTGAAGGGTTGTACTTGAGGACCTACAGGGCCACATGTAGCCTTTAGGCTGTAAGTTTCTTACCATTTAGACCATCTTTGACTTTCTGTCTAGAGTAGTAATAATAATAAAAATGATAATAATGATAGTAGCAATAATTTATATAGCAATTGAAGATTTCAAAGCACTTTACAAATGTTATCTAATTTTATCATAAGACCATATGTGTCAACAAAAGAAATGTGCTATGGTCATTCCCCATAGTGCCTTGAACAATGCTTTACACATAGCGGACACATGACCGTTGTTTGATTTAACTGAATTAGTTCTTACCGTAGGTCTCTGCAGGTGAAGAACTTGCCCTATATATGTGGAAAGACAAGACTTACCTATGTGAAACAATTAGAGCATAAAATAACATACAATAAAGTGCTAATTGCCCTTACAAATAATAAGTAGAATAGAATCAGTAGAAGGGAGAGAAGTGTGTGGGCTGGAGTCACTAGGGAAGGTTTAACAAAGGAGGTAAAATCTTACCAAAGAAAAGGGTAATGAACTAAATGATGTAAAAGTGAATTGAAAGTTCTAAGTGTGATACCGGTAGGCATCATTATTATTATTCATAGTTACTAACATTAGGATTATCTTTAGTCATTTTGCTTCTGCTGATGAATCCTTAGTTCCATTCCCCGGCACATTAACTAGCTACTTGAATAAAAGCACCACATTCTGAGGCCTGCTTCCCCACTGGGGCAGACAGAGGGGACCTGAACTTCTTTTGCATATATACCTATTTATCTATATGTTGTCTTGTAAACTGGGACATCATGTAGATAGTGCCTTCCTAAAGGACTGGGATTGCTTTTGCTTTTGCTTTGAACCCTCTAGGCCGGAAAATAGTAAATAGTTAATAAATGCTTGTTGAGTGATTATTAAGCACAGTGCTCCATCTCTGGACTCTGTCTTTTCACTAACTGCCTCTCATACCTGGTATGTGATCTCCCTCCTTAAATTTGCCTCCTTGTTTCCCTGGCTTCCTTCAAGGACCAGCTCAAATCTCACCTCGTGGAAAAGACCAGTCCTCTCCTAGTCCCCTTCACTGCTAATGCTTTTACTCAAAGATTACTTCCAGTTTACCCCTTCTATATCTTGTATATGCATGGGTTTTTGCATATTGAGCACCTTGAGGGCAAGGACTGCTTTTTCTTCATTTTTATCTACAGATGTAGCAAATTACCGGATCAATCAAGCCAGTAAACATTACTTGAACACCTACTGTTTGCCAGGCATTGTGCTGAGGATTGGAGATCTAAAGCGAGGCACTTAATCAATACCAAGTATGTATTCATACTTGATTGATTGTGTGATTGATTCTCTCCTCTTCCCACTGAGGTATGTAGTTACTCCAGTGAGAGGGTTAATGAAATAATGATGCAAACCTACCCAAGTTCCCTGCTCTTAGACACAACTGAGACCACAGCAATATGTCTTCCTGCGGGATGCTAGACATGTCTTGTTGGAGTGGAATTGAACCTCAGTTTGGACTGAAGTTAAAAGAACTAGAGCAAGCTTAGCAAGCTTAACTATGGGTAATAAAATAAAGTCAAGGATTTTGCCCTCCTCCTCCTTTCCCTTTTGCCACTTGCAACTGTTATATGCAGATAATATATGAGAGTAGAGAAGAATTGCTATAGCAACCAAGTTTATGTTAACCATGGAGATGATGTCTAACAAGCAAAAACAGCTCCATCTTTCAGCTCAGGAAAAGAAAGTGCCCTCCTGGAGCAGGGGAAAGCATTACAAAATCTCAAGCTTCCCATTCTCCTATCTATATGCATTACCCCATTAAAAAAAAAAAAGTTGAGGGTCTTTTCTTATCTACCCCATCCCAGCAGTGTTCTAAGGGCCTGCATGGCTTTATGATATACTCTGTGAAATATCTGGCCACTTACTAGGAGTAGGCCTAGGTCTCCTATTTCTTCTAGAAACCTAGAGTTTGCCCAAGCTATACAGGATCAAGTCAAGAACTAAGCGGGTGAATAAATTGCCCTTTTCTAGGAGTAGAAATGGCCTGTCCTTTAAAACCCTGCCTGGTGATTTTGTCCAAAGGGGATTTTCTTAGCCCGATTTGGAGGATGCGTTCTACCCTCCCCACAATGTCCTTCAGAAACACGCTATGTGTGGGTACAGAGTCCGACTAGGAAGTACACCATGAACTGTGTGTATAGAAGAGTAAAAAAGTCACAGGAGTTCTTAAAGGAATCTGGCATATGAGATGTACCCAAAAGATGAAAATACACTTCATCTTCCTCTTTCCCTTTCGTTGTTCTTGTTGTTGTTGTTTTGGGGGTTTTAATAAGCTTTTCTGTATGAAGTTGCTGGGTATGGAGTCAGTCAATGAGCATTTATTAAGGGCCTATAATATGCCAGGTGCTGGATTAAGGAAACATAGCAAGCAAAAGGTAGTCTCTACCCTCAAGGAGTTCATAATTTAATTGGTGAGGACAGCACGTAAACAACTATGTAAAAATAAGCTATATATATAGGATAAATCTGTATTATAAATGGCTATAATCCCAAAGGACAAGTACTAGCATTAAGTTAATCAGAAAAGACTCCCTGTGGAAGGTGAAACTTTAGCTGGAACTTGGAAGGAAGCCAGGAGGCAGAGATGAGGAAGAACATTCCAGGAATGAGATACATAGTGAAAACATTAGGAGAGAGGATTTTCTTCTTTAAAGAACAGTAAGGAAGGAAGCCAGGGTTACTGGATCTAGATCACAGAGTACATGGAAGGGGGCAGATGAAGGGAAATAAAGTAAAAGAAAACTTGTAAAGGTAAGAGACATCCAGGTTATAAAAGGCTATGAATGCCAAATAAAGTGTATATTTGATCCTACAGATATAGAGAACTACTGAAGTTTATTTAAAGGAAGTGAATGACATGGCCAGATTTGTGCTTTAAGAAGATTAATTTGAGAGCTGAGTGGAAGATAGAGAGTGGGGAGAGACTTGTGGCAGAAGGCTATTATTATAGTCCAGGCATGAAGTAATGAAGGTCTGCACCAGGTTAGTTAGTGACTGTGTCAGAGGAGAGAAGACTGGAAATGTGAGAGATGTTACCAAAGTAAAAATTAATAGGACATATCAACAGTTTGAATAAGAGAAGTGAAAACAGAGTTGAAAATGAAACATATCTCCTGAGTTTGGGTGACAGGGAAGCCGATAGTGGCGTCCGCAGTTATAGGGAAGTTAGGAAGAGGGGAGAATTTAGGAAAAGAATAATGAATTCATTTTGTATATGTTGATCTGAAGATGTCTATGGGACACCCAGTTTGAGACATCTAATAGGCAACTGGAGATGTGAGTCTTGACATGAACATAGAAGTTGGGGCTGTCTAAGTAGATTTGAGAATCATCAGCAAGGGGATGATAATTGAATTTATGGGAGTTGATGAGCTCACCAAGTGAAATAGTATAGAAGGAGAAGAGAAGAAGGCTCAGGACAGAGTCCAGGGGGACATCCACAGTTAGTGAGGATCCAGCAAAGCAGATTGCTGTCTTGCTTTCTGAACTGAGACATATGGCAAATTAAGATCACTATGCCCACATGCCAGTTTGCTTCTAGTAATGTTATCCTTGCCTCTTGGAATGGTCTCTGCCTATAGAAGTTCTTTGAAACTCAGCTCCAGTCTGCCTCCTGAATTGAGTCCAGTCTGACTACTTCAGTACTCTTCTCAGTGGATATACATGTTTCCATGAGAATCTTGTTAGGATTTGGAAGTCAAGTGAAGGAAATGGTCAGGTGACCATATGAAACGTCATTTTCCCATCACCTTACCAAACAATCTGATAGGTTAGTGGCTTCTGGGGAGTCACTAGACTAGCATCACTTGCCTATTCTGTACAATGGAGACAGCAATAAATAATACCTGTTATCCTAACCTCACAGGGTTGCTGTAAAGATCAGATTATATAGGTTTAATAATATGCAAACCCTAAATCACCATACAAATGACTGCCATTTTATAGATGAGGGTACTGAGGTCCATCATGAATGCAGTAAGGCTCTATGCTTCTATTTCAAAATGGCACCTTCTAGACCTAATGGTGCTCATATTAATCTCTTCCTCTGTCATAAAAAGGAATTGGACTAGATTAGTTGATCTCAGGGGTGTTCAACAGCATCCTAGTGTGCCAGGAATTTAAGTAGATGGGCCATGATGGGCCATGGGTCTTATTTTATATCACAAAAAGAACATTTATATTCATGTTTAATATAAATGCTTTTTACCCAGCCTACCTAGTGTAATATCTTAGTAGCAAAATAAACAAAACATGCCTATTTAATTACTTGACTTCAAAACATATCAAATCTGAACCCACAAAGAACTGAACAATTATAGCTGTTCTCATGGAAGGGACACTGCATGTGCATGACTCTCCTGGCTCCTCCCATAGGATTTTAAATTTAAATGTTCAGTGTCCTATAGTTTCTCCCAGCAAAGAATACATGTATTATGAGGAGAGAAAAAAAAGCTTGAGAATAGTAAACTGGATAACGTCTAAGATTCTTTCCCATTCTGACAGTCTAGAATTCTAGGCTTCTGCTTAAATGTGTTTTTTTGGAAGTGGTATAAAGCAGAAAGCCTGAAACTTGGGATAAAGGAAGACCAGGCCCTTTTTAAAATTATTAAGATAAGAATTGATTTCAGAAGTTAAGCAGGGAATCATGTTAGAATTATGTAATTTGCATTATGGTTTAGTTGTATGTCCAATAAAGTCCTCATGGTCCCCTCCAATGTTTCACTGAAGCACGGAGATGATGACTCTAAATTCTCAAAGGCTGTATCAGGGAGTATGAGCTCTGACAGAGCCTACCATGGATGGAGTGTTGCTCTTGTAGTCAACAAGTTCAAATCCTGCATTTGATACTAATTGTGTAACCTTGGGGGCCCTCCCTCAAACTCTCTTGACCTCAGTTTTCTCATCTGTAAAATGGGGACAATAATAGGCACGTACCTCACAGAGTTGTTATAAGAATCACATAATATATGTAAAACTCTCTGCAGACTTTAAAGCACTAAATAAATACTTGTTCTTGTTGTTTCCAAGCTGATAGGGCTTCATTCACATGCCTTGCAAGATATTGTGGTTTTTGTTTTCGTTGTTTAAGAATCAATCTCCTAAATCTGGAAGAGTTTCTCACCAGTGGTTTGTTACCAGATGTTTTTGTCGTCATGCTAAAGCAACTCATAGATAAATTTAGCTCTGTCAGTGGAAGGAAGATCCACATTGATGAAAGAATAAATTTTCTATCTGATCTGTAGCAATGAATTAAATAATTGTCATAAAACAACTTTTATCGAACAAACTTTTATGCCTCTTACTATGTGCGAGGAATTATGAAGAAATGGACGCATTTGGCAATGAAAGAAACCTCCTGTCCCCATACACACAAACTGACCAGTTCCCAAAGGATTTTGACTTTATTTATAATTCTTTTTCTCAAACTGTTATTTTGCAAGTGTAAAATTTGTAACATGGGGGATTTTTCATTATTCTTCTTATTGGACATTTACTAACACTTCAGGCTATGAGGGCCTCTGAATCAAGATAAGAGGACACTGATGAATTCAGGACTACCTTAAAGAAAGATATACTTGAATATTTTAATGTCTATTCCCAAAATAACAAATGTGGTTCTGCATTCAAGAAGAAATATTAATGATAGCCTTTCTTTTGTATACATGTGATTCTAGCCCAGAAACTCTTAATCCTCACCCAATTTCCAAAGGGATTTTCTACATATTCTCTGCTTTTTTCCCTAAAGGGCTAACATTGTGGCGTGGGCAGAAAGGTCTCTTTGCACAAATAGTGCACACAGCTGAGCAGTCACTGGAGCCCTTTTGCTAATCCCTCCTTCAATGGAGCTCTGCTGTTAGAAATGAAATCCAAACATAGTATATTCCATTCATTCACACAGGCTCTACGCCTATTTCTTGACTTTGCAGGGATTTTTGGTTCCCAGTGGGTACTATTCTTTTCCAATTATGTAGCTTAAATTTAGGGAGTATTCAACTTGCATGCCCTCCAAAACCTACCTCATAGACTCTTTTGGTTTCAGAGCTTTTCCTGCAGCTAGATGGAAATAACTGTTTCATCATGCAATGATTGAGCTTTTAGTGCTCACCTAGTCAGGGACTAATTCCTTAATAACCCATGCTTGCAATAGTTTCTATAACAAGAATGCCAGGAACATTTGTTATTGAATGGTGCTTTTACCAGTCATTAGTTGCCGTTAAGCTACAATTAGATCATTTCTATACATGCTATAAAATCATTTTGGCATGACCAATGTTCAGGAAAATTCTGTAAAACCTTTACCTAACAGGACTATTTTCATGTTCAATGCCTAGCCTGGGTTCTGGATTAACATTTCCTCTCCCCCCCCCCCCCCATTAAATGAATGCATTTAAAAGAAGAGTATCTCATAGAAAAACCAAGACTCTGCTTTGTTTACTGTGCAGTCATTACATTTGCACAGGTACATTTCTAATGGTCACAGTGAAAAGGGACAGGATGGACAGAATGAGCAAATCAGAGTTAAGAAAATGGAGTCATTTATTTAAGATTCTATCTATTTAAGATAATGCTTGGCATTTCCCAATATCTCACAAACATTAGGCAGACTCTCTCTTCTTTCATACTTTTAATGGCATGGCTCTTTGACTGGAAGGGTCTACATAAATTGTTCCAAAAATTTTTCTATGAGTGCCTCACTCTGTATGTACCACTCAAACCAGTGCTATAAACCCGTATCTCCAGCCCTATCTCTGTACCCTGGAGACTTCTGAGACTTTCCCTGTTCCCTGAAGCTAAATTTTCTTTTATGGGTTGCTTTTATTTTGTTTTTTAAATAGCCCATTATAATTTATTCTCCTTAAGAGCAGGGATTGTTTCACTTATTTTATCCATATCTCCAACACTCAGTACAGTGCTTAGCACACAGTAATTATGTAATAAATGCTTTTTAAAATTCATATAAATAAAACAATGGGGAAAAGGCAGAAGTATAAGAAGGGACCGAGTCTACATTAGTGAGAAGAGGAAAACATGGTACAAAAGATAAAGGGGTTGGTTGATCTGGGGTCAAAGGACATGAGTTCAAGAAGTGGTTTTGCCAGTTTCAACTATATGACATTGATTGGGCGAATCATTTTACCTTTCCTAGCTTCAGTTTCCTCATCAGTATGATAAGTGATTGGCATTAGATGGTAGTGAAAATCCTTCCAAATCTATAATTTAGTGATAATAAAACATTTCTTTCCTTTGTTTTTATTTTCCCCATTCCCAAATGGAAGAAGCTGTTAAGCTACTAATCTTAACAATAGTTCTTGTCCCAACTCTATCACTAACAAGTAGCATAGTCTTTAGGAAGTCACTTAAACTCTGTGATTTAGTGTTTGGGGCTATGCATGGAGGTCATAATCTCTGATTTATAAAATAATAATAATAACAATAATAATAAATCATAATCTGGATATTCTATTGACATAGCTTTGTGCTAGGCACTGTGACAGATGTAAAAATTGTATGAAATAATTCCTTGCCTAAATGAGTAATTTACCTTTGTGGTAAGGATCAAGTGGGATAATGTGTATGGAAATAGGAATGAAAAGTGCTATACAAATATGAGATATTATTTTTAAAGTTAAGGTTGAATAGAAGAGGAGGTAATTCTGAGGAAGGATAGAGAGAAAATGAGTTCTAATAGAGAGAAATGAGCAAAGGAAAAATTATTAATGGGAGAAAAGGTAAATGGTGCAGAGCAGATAGAAATGAAATGCTCACAACTCGTTCAGAATCCATTGATTTGAGAAACAATGGTCTAGGAGAAATCTAGGCGATTTGTAAGGTCCCTGTCAAGATTTAATCAGTATGATTATTTAACATAAGGAGACAGACAGACAGACAGACATCTAGGTGAGATAAGTCATATTAGGTTAGAATACTAAATTGCATAAAAAGTAAAAAATTTCTTCAAGATTAGACCAAGAGCTAGGAGTAGCCTTACATTATTCAGGAATGTTCACAAATAAGTCACTTTAGTATCTACATATTCCTTAGAATGACAAGCAGTTATTTCTTTCCATATGCCCACAAGGGACAGACACATTCTTATTCTGGTTCAAAAGACTGTGAAGACAAGAGGTAGAGAAGGAAGTGAAAGGAAAGACTGGACCAAGGTAACAGAACAAGCCAATAGCAGAGACATGTTTAGAACACCAAAACTGTGACAGTTTCCAAAACATACCTTCAATTTTAAAGGATTCAACTTGCATATTTTTGTCCCTGAAATGAACTTGTTTTGATGACAAACATTATCTTCTTCTACTTCCAGTTAATAAGATTTGGTGCACCTTGAAACCTTTGAAAAGAACCACTTGTATACCATTCCATCTAATGAAATAAACTCTTCAGAAAAAAAAAATAGATACAGATACATGGTTGTATAGCTATCTCTATCTCTATCTCTATCTCTATCTCTATCTCTATTAATAGGGGTTGACAAATGATTCAGGAAACAGAGATAATTAGTATAGACAACACTTGGGAGAACATGTATGGGATAATAGCTTGAGGGAATGGCAAGTTAAAAGCAGGTTTTATTTTAAGGGAGAGGGAGGAAATCTGAGCTTGTCTTTAAACTGGAGGGTAAGGAGTGAGGGAGAGAATGAAAATAGGAGATGGAGAATGATCATTCAGACAAGCTCCAGAAAGTGATAAGATCCTAGAAGAGCACCAGTAGATGCATTGACCTTACCAAGAAAGGACATCTCTCCCCTAAGGACAAGGGAAAAAGCTCATGTCAGCCTGAAGCATTTATTATTAGGCCAGACACTGTGCTAAGAACCTGAAATACTAAGAAAGGCAAAAATCATCCTTCCCTTCAATGAGAATTCATTCTAATGGAGAAAATAACACATGATTAACTAGGTATATACAAGGCATATACAGAGTAAATAGAAACTATTAGAAGCTGGGTAGACCCAGGCCTTCAGCAGAAGGCCTCTACCTTAGCATTTGAGCTGAGTTTCAGAGGAGGCCAGGGAAGTTCAGTGACACAGGGGAGAAGTGAGAACACTGTAGGTGAGGGACAATCAGTGTAATGTCATGGAGCCAGGAGATAGTGTCATGTGTGTGAGAAACAGCACGGAGGCCAGTGTTGCAAGATCATAGAGGACTTGAAGGTGGCATGGAATTACATTTTGGAAAAATCAATTTAGCAGCTGAGTGGAAGATGGATTGAAAGTGGGAGAGAGTTGAAACAGAAACCATTTTGAAGGCTATGCCATTGCCCAGAAGAGAGGGGATGAGGCCATGAACTACAGTGTTAGTTGTTTGAGTGGAGAGAAAGAAACATGTATGGGAGGTAATGTAAAAGCTGAAATGACAAATGATCTCTATTTTCTCAATAAATTAAAAGTTAAGGTGTTCTCTTGGAAGGGAAAAGGAAATGTTAGTGCCATGTAATTTGAGAAGAGAAAATTTGGAATAGCCACTAAAACTGATGGTGAAAATGTGACAAAGTATCAATAAGGAAGAGGGAAAGAATAGAGACACAGTTTGGTGTAGCGGATATGATGAGGTGTAGGCTCTGGGACCCCCCTTGAGTTTTCCTTGAATCTTTGAGGTACAGGCTCTGGGAAACCCCTTGAAGTCTTATTGAATCTTCCCACTTGATGAGGCATTTGCAGAGGCCATAAATATTTCACTGTGGTTGGGTCCAAACCTCTGTTACTAGCCTGGCCCTCCATTGTCCATCTGTTTCCCACCCTTGAGCCTATCAAAACACTAATCCATTCTTGCATTGACTTCATTAACTCCTCCTGAAGACCCTCCCCAAACTCATTACTGGAGTCTGACCTCATTGACTCCTCCTGAAGACCCTCCCCAAACTTCTCTAGACCATTCCTAGATTCCTATAAGAATCCCATCTCCGTTCCATGTGGTGTGATAGCACGATAGAATAGCTTAGCACAAACTTGCTGTGTGAGTGCTACAGAAGGCCCTAGCACAGAGTTGATGTGTGAGAGAGCCACAGAAGGCCTTAGCATGGACTTATTCTATAACAGACTTACTCTGTCCTGCTTGCCCATCACAGATACCTAGGCTCCTTAAGAGTCTACCCGATATGGCGAACTATTAATAAACTTTATTTTTCTTTGGCTGAGAAGATTTGAATGGAATTTGTTTGTCAGGACCCGGCATGCTGGTATTTTGGAGTCTCAGGCAACCCTAACTCTCTTTGGGAAACCTCTTCAGATAGAGTGTCAGACTCAAAATTCAAAACCTGCCTTAGATACCCACTAAATGTGTGACTCGAGGTTAAATTAAGAGATTAAGTCATTTAATCTCTGTGGGCCTTAATATTCTCTTCTGTAAAAAGGAGGGAATTGGACCCAATGATGTCTACCAGTTCTGAATCTAGGATCTTATGAAACCTACATCTCAGAGCCAGTGGGACAAGAAAATTGAAGAAACGAGATTTTAAAAGACAAAAATATGTATTAGGCCCAGTCAAGCACAGACTCACCCAAGGTTGAAGATTAGCTAAGTGGGATTAGAAATAGAATATGGATTTAAAAGTAGAGTTTAGCAAATAGTGGTCTAGTTAGTCATAGAATCGACAAATGGAGAAAGTAAAGCCATTGTAAGGGTAAATTGGATGGGATAGAGGCTTGGAGGTCATGGTAAGGATGAATGTGATGGGGCATTTTGAGGTGAAGGCAGTGTAATGCCAAGCAAAGACAACTTCCAAGGTTCAGATTACTGGCATAGCAAACCCCATTTATTCAATGACAGATTAAGGCAAACATTCACAGAACAGAAAAAATCAAAATACGGTGTAACATTCATTTAGCAAGTAAGTTCTCAATTCAATCCAGGTACTACTACACCCCTGGACAGTAGTTTCATTTAGTCAGTCAAAGTCTCTTCTCAAATGGAGATTAGTTTCCAGTCATAAACAAAGTACATTCATTTGGCCAATCACAGAGCACAAAAAAGTCAAAGATTTCCCACCCCTGGATCACAACTGAATTATAATACCATCCATTAACGCCAAGCACTTTCTCAAAAGGGGTGGGAGAGCATGAAAGGCCATCCACCCTTAAGCTACAACAAGGTTAAGATATCATCACAGCATTCAATGCCCAAGGACAGGTCCTGTCTTCATCTTGACCCAAGGCAAGTACTCAGCAGTCCAGTTCCTGGGGAGGCAAAGCCTAACAAAGTCACAACACACATTGCCAGTGTCCTCATCAAGTCACTCTCTGCCTGCAGAACAGTCTCAGAACCCCTGAAAATATCAACAAGGCCTTCTTTCAGGATTTCTGTAAACATACAACAAGAAAATCCTTCTTCAGGGCTTCTGAACCAACAGCAAGGTTCC
>CM053585.1:76846235-76856254 GCA_028646515.1 Pseudochirops corinnae
TGACTTTGGGCAAGTCACTTAACCCCAATTGCCCTCCAAAAAGCAAAAAAAAAAAAAAAAAAAGACCAAAGTGAGCCCCAAAGCAAAAACTCACATCAGGGTTTATATAGCCTTTTCCTGGATCAGAGAATGTCAAAGCCCTCTTGACCCACTGCCCAATCACAAAGCAATAAGGTGTGGGCATTCCTGAAAAACAAGCTTCCTGCCACAGGCTCCATGTGACCACATTTAGCCTATTACGGGGCAGAGTCTATTTTCAAATCAGGGAAGGTTTTCAGAGTCACTTAAGCCTATCAAAGGGCCTAGGGGCAGGGAAGATCTTCAGATTCCCACAACACATCCAAAAGCAGCAGCCCTTTCAGTTTTTTTAAGCAATACTTAATTTTTCCCCAATTACGTAAAAACTATTTTTAACATTCTTTTTTTTTTAGTTTGGAGTTCCAAATTCTATCCCCACTTCCTTCTTTCCCCTCTCCCCAAGACAGTAAGCAATCTCATATAGTTTATACATATGCAATCATGTAAAATATATTTCCATATTAGTCATTTTGTGGAAGAAAACTTAAATTGAAAGAAAAAAAAGAAAATGAAAAATAGTATGCTTCAGTCTGTATTTAGATGCCATCAATTCTTTTTCTGGAGGCAGATAGCATTTTCATCATGAGTCCTTTGGGATTGTCTTGGAGCATTGTATTGCTAAGAATAGTTATGTTATTTATAGTATATAGTTATATATTTATAGGAATAGTTATATATGCTGCTACTGTGTGCAATGTTCTTTGGTCCTGCTCATTTCACTGCATCAGTTCATACTAGTCTTTCCAGGTTTTTCTGAAATCATACTGCTTACAGCACAGCAGTATTCCATTGCAATCCCGTACCACAACTTCAGCCACTCCCCAACTGATGGGACATCCCTTCCATTTTAAAAAAAAAAAAGCTATTTCACTTTTGAGACATAGATATGCATAGAAGTTGCCTGGAGGAATTAATAGAGGCTCTTTAGATACCTATCTTATACCAATGCTACATCCAAATGAATCTCAATTACATGTACTTTAGGTTTCCTGTGAACTATGCAAAATTAGTATTTGAGGGGCAGCTAGACGGTACAGTGAATAGAGCAGCGGCCCTGGAGTCAGGAGGACCTGAGCTCAAATCTGGTTGCAGATGCTTGACACACTTACCAGCCATGTGACTTTGGGCAAGTCACTTAACCCCAACTGCTCTCCAAAAAGCAAAAAAAAAAAAAATAGTATCGTGAAATTCCTATTTTAATTAGATTCCTTGGACATCATTTCACAGAATCTCAGAGCCAGAAGGACCTGAGAGGCCTGATGGCATAACACATATCAGAATATCAATTTCTTCTACAACATATGTGAAAAGTGGCCATCAAGCCTTTACTTAAACACCTCTTGTGAGCTCCAATCCACTTCCTTCCAACAACGCACATTTGTTTTTCGGTATTTATTTATTCATTTATCTATTTATTCATTCATTTATTTACTTGTTCATTGATTCATTCATTCATTCATTCATTCATTTATTTTTAGTTTACAACATTGAGTTCCACAAGCTTTTGAGTTTTAAATTTTCTCACTCTCTCTTCTCTCCTCTTTCCCCAAGATGGTATGCAGTACTATATAGACTCTACCTATAACTCATATTAAACATATTTTCACATTAGTTGCATCATAAAGAAGAATTATAACCAAAGGAATGAACCATAAGAAAGAAGAAATAAAACCAAACCAAACAAAAAAGAGAGAGCAAATAGTATGCTTTGATCTGCATTCAGAATCCACAGTTCTTTCTCTGGGTGTGGATAGCTTTTTCCATCATAAGCCTTTTGGAACCTTGTATTGCAGAAAAGAGCCAGGTCTATCAAAGTTAGTCATCACACAATGTGGCTATAACTGTGTACAGTGCTCTCCTGGTTCTGCTCCCCTCACTCAGCATCAGTTCATATAAGTCCAGGTTTTTCTGAAGTCTGCCTGTTCATCATTTCTTGTAGAACAATAGTATTCCATTACATTCATATACCACAACTTGTTCAATCATTCCCCAATTGCTGGGCATCTCCTCAATTTTCAATTCTTTGCCACCACAAAAAGAGCTACTATAAATATTTTTGTACATGTGGGTCCTTTTTCCCATTTATGTGATCTCTTTGGGATACAACCCTACAAGTGGTTTTGCTGAGTCAAGGGGTATTCACATTTTGATGAATCTTTGGGCATAGTTCCAAATTGTTCTTCAAAATGGTTGGATTAGTTCACAACTCCACCAACAATGCATTACTGTTCCAGTTTTCCTACATCTTCTCCAGCATTGTTAGGAAAGTTTTCATTTCATTAATCCTAAATTTACTTCTCTGAAACTTCTGTCCATTCTTCCTTGTTTGCTGTTGGAGTCAGAAAGAATAGATTTCATGCTTCTTCCTTATAAAAACTCATTAAGCACTTGAAAATAGTTATCATCTCCACTTTAAATCTTCTACAGATTTCAATTGTTGTTCAGTCACTTTTCAGTCATGTATGACTCTTTACGACCCCATTTCAAGTTTTCTTGGTAAAGAGACTTTCTTGGTTTTCCAGTTTCTTCTCCAACTCACTTTAAAGATGAGAAAACTGAGGTAGACAGGGATAAGTGACTTGCCCAGGTTTGAACAGTTTAGTAAGTGTCTGGGGCCAGATTTGAAATGAGGCATATTTCAGGAAGTCTTCCTGACTCGAGGTACAGCACTCTATTTACTGTGCCACCTAGCTGTCCAATTAAATATCACAAATCCTTCAACAAATCTTTAAACTGTATGATTTTGGAGCCCTTCACCATTTAGGTGGTCTTCCTCTGGATACTTCTTAAATTATCAAGGTATTTCCTAAAATATGGCTACTGTCGATATGGTCTGATCACTACAGACTAATCTGTTATACCTCTGATACTCACTTCTTATGTCACTATGAGCAAGTCTTTCAAATTCTCTTAGTTTCATTTCCTTTAGTTTTAAAATATGATAGTAATAACTGTAGTATATACCTCATAATGTTGTTATGAGACTTCAATGAAATAAAATGTTATTCACTTTATAAAAATAAAACCATTATATTATTAGTTACTCAATCAGTAAGCATTTATTAAGTACCTGCTAGGTTCCAGGCACTGCAACAAGCACTTTGAATATAAACCAAACAAATGAAAAAATTTCTGCTTACAAAGAGCTTATTATTTATTTCCCCCTTTTCGTGACTATCGTCAATAATTCTGTGTCTTAGCCATTGGCTAATGTATATAAGGAATCAGCAAATTACTTTTTTTGATTCCCAAGTTAATTGTTGATTCATAAATGACTCTTTTGAATGTGAATACTTCTTAATGAGGTTAGTTAAATGAATAATCCATTAGTTTGAGAAGAGAAAGATTAAGACAGAGACAAAATTATTTACTTTTCTGATTGTTGGTTGCTATGTTTTAGTCAGTGAGGTTAGTTTCATGAGGCAGGTAAGTCTTGAAATTTTTCCTGTGTATATCTGCATCAACAAGAGAGAAAAAAAAGTACGTTGTCTTAATTACATAAATTCAAAAATCTCAACGAAAAGGTCAGTAGCAATTTTCTATAAAAAGGCGTCAGTTTCAACTTCAGTTTTATTTGCCTTCTATTCTTTATAGATGATTCTTTGGTATGCAAGACTAATTGATTCTATAGCTGCTTTAACTGATCACATATTTCTAATTTTTTCCAATACTGTATTTACATCGCACATGATCCATTTGTAATATGCAATCATTATTTATACTATTAATTACAGTAGATAATTATATTAGAATCTAACAAATTATATCAGGTCAAGAACCTCCACATCAGTAGTGAAAACAAAACCTCCCAGAACATTTTTCTCTATTTTTTAACAGTATATCTTTGCAGCCATCTGAACAAGTTTCGTTTAGCCAGTAACTAAGACAGAATCACATCTTTCCTTTTTTTTTTTTACTTTGAAAGGTTGTACACATTATTTTGTACATGCCCTAAATAAGTATTATTGGTTAATCACTTATTGATTTTTGTGTGGATGTCTACCTTCAGTCACCTCCAGTCATATATCATACCTCTGATATACTCTGTATTATATGGTCCACGTGGGTTTTTTTTTTTGCCCTTATTTTTGCCTTTATTTGAAATTTAAGGCTATCTAGTATAATCAGATAAAATATCTTATTATTTCATAAATTTTTCTTCTTTATTTCTTTATAAATATTTTTGTTGATCTTTTGTTTTTACATAATCTTCATTTCTGAATATATTTCAACCCTACCCCAATAACCTACCTCTTATAACAAAGAATAAAGAAACAAAAAAAAAAAAGCAATTCAACAAAACTAACATCAAACAGATAGGATAATATATACACTGCTTTAAGTCCATGTCCTCTACCTCTACCACTACTAAAAATAGAGGTGGTCTATTTTATCATCTCTTCTTGGTTCCTGTGATTATATGGTATTCGTTTTTTGTTCTCTCCATTTAAATTGTTGTAATCGTCATTTGTATTTCTTTTTTTATTCTCTTATTTCACCCAGTATCATTTCATGTCTTCCCATGTGTCTTTAAATTTTTCACCTTTAACCTTTCTTATACAAAGCAAAATACATTTATGTTCATGTGCTCCAATTTGTTTAGCCATTCCTCAATTAATAACCATATCTCAGACAGAACTCGTTCTCCTTCTCTCAAACCCCTCCTCTCTTCCCAGCTTTCTTTGAGGGTACTATTATCTTCCCGGTGACCCAGGTTCACAACCCTAGTATCATTCTCAACTCCTCATTCACACTTACCCCAATATGTTTCCAAGCCTTATCATTGCTACATGTATATATATCTCTTCCATGTACCCTCCATATTCTACTCCCACAACCACCCATACTCACATCACTTCAACCCTTGGCTATTGCTCTAGCCTTTTGGTTTTCCTAAAGTCTATCTCCATTTATCCACTACCATGCTTTATTTTATGTTTCTTTATGCTTCCCTATGGGAGAAGGATCAGGAAGAGGAGAAGGAAGACAAGGAGGAGGAGAGAATAATACAACTTGGAAACACAAAGAAAGTTACATATTTGCTTTAGATACAGGAGAATGGAGGCAAAGTTGCAAATCTATGTCCTTTTCCTCAAAAAGATCTGTGGAAAAAATCCAGATAATAGGGATGATAGTGGCAACAGTAGAGGGAGGCCTGTGAACCTACACTTCAAATGTGAAACCTAAGAGCCAGATTAAGACCAGGAAATCCCTCTCAGGATTTTACTATAACACCACCCTTATTCTCAGGATAGTTTCAAAGCTCTGGCAACACCATTTGGACCTATAGGACCTCAATTCTTCAGATCTAATTTGAGCAAATTTGGGTGTCTGGATGAAGATTTTAAGTGAACCAGTCTCAGGAAAAGTAGTAGCCAGAGAGAGACAGCTGCTATTACTCCTATGTGTTATAACAACTATTATAGCATATGTTTTGTGGAATAAATGTTAGTGTTAGAAAAAGCCACATATGAAGCTTAATGATAAAATAGCAAGATAAAGCTTTGAGTAATATTCTTTCTAAATTATTACAAATCAGTAATGAGATAGATCCTGGAAAAAAGAGAAAATTAAATATCGGAAAATAAAATGTTAGATGCTGACTTATAAGAAATATGTGATAAACCATGTCTTTCAAATTTGGTAAGGACATGGTTTCCTGATATGTTATCACACTCCCAGACATTGTTTGATGGAAATATCCTTTAGTCTGAAAGGCAGACAGATCATTTATATTAATTTCAGTTCTGAACCTCTTGCTATTTCCTGAAAAAATAAGTTAAGCTTTCCATCCTAAAACTTCTGAATTTCTGACAGTCTCTAGTTACTTTTTTGGATTTTTTTGCCCCATCTCCATTCAATGAGAAAAAGTGGGTATTCTTGATTGAATCAAGAATCCTTTCTTTGTACTTACTCTCATTTCCTGCTCTTCCCATACCGTTTTTATTTTCCCCACTTTTTTTTTCCTTCTAATTTCTGTTTAAAATAAGGGGGAGGGGAATAAACCTTTCCTTTACACACACATCCAGAAGTTATGTCAATACCATTGGTGCATTAAAAAGTTCTCAGGGATAAGAAATAATGAAGTAATTCCAGATTGAAGAAATCAGGCACTTCTAGAGACCATTCAAACTTCCCTCTACTACCTCAGGGTCAGAAAAATCACCAGTGGTTCCCTGGGCTAGTTTCTCCCTTATTCACTGATACAATGAGAGTCCTTTATCTTAATGTGCCTCAGGCAGTTATTCTGCTATCTTATTTTTTATATAGCTCCTAAAACTTTGGTTGCCATAAATACTCAGGTTCACAATTTCCTGAGTACTGCTCTACTCTGCTTAACAAAAGAAACACTTGGCTGGGCTGGTTTTAGTATTCCCCACTTCTTCCCCTGGTCATTAGAAAGACAGGGATTGTAGCACTTGCTAACATTGTGATGCCTTGGCCTCATTAAGTATCTTTCTCAGTAAGAGCTTCTTTAGAATTGAAGCTATACACAGAAGCTATTAAGGGCCCAAATTCTTCTAACTAGACAAATGCAAGGGCCTGGAATGCAATGAAAATATCCATAGAGAATGACAGGTCTGCAGTGTACCTTGTTTCCATGTGTATGACTCTCTGCGTGGAGCCATTCAATTGTACTAGGCCTAATTCAGAGGGCAAAGGCAGGCAGCACAGAAGAAATTAAGCAATCTAGCTAGTAAGACAGGACATATGTATGCTGCAAATAACTGAAGAATATTCTTATAGACTAGCATAGCAACAAGGGGGAATCGATATAGTGTGGTAAAACTTGATTGTGGAAGTGGTAAGGAATCCTGTGTTGAGAAGTGGTCAGAATTGGTTGAGATTACTCCGTGTGAGACACCAACACCTTCTATATCCTTTTCCTAGTAACCCAGGGTGGTAGGCAGAATCATAGCAAGAACCTATGAAAAATGCCTCTTACAAATGCCTCTGCACCCACCCAATGTTAATATTTATCATGGATTAGAAGGATTTTCCAAAGGAGGTATGAGTAAATGAACTTGAGAGATGACCAGTAGGAGGAACTTTGACCCAACCATACTTTAGCAGGATGCTTCGACCAACGTGGTAAGATCCTTTGGACTCACATCTAGTTTGAAGAACACTTCGTAAAACCCCATTTTTGTGTAGAAGACTGTGCTAGACCATATAAGGGATACAAATGGGGTGTGGGGGGGGGCATTCTTTGTTCTCATCAAACTATCTCAGGTGCCTTAGACTAGATTTATAATTTACTTCAGGGGTTCACAGCTGATTACAAAAGGAAAGCAAAAAATTTTTGGAAAGTCCCTCTCAGAATAGGAGTTCTCAAAATGTTTTGTATTATAGACCCCTTTGATAATCTGGTGAAATAAATAATTATATTATTATATATTATTATAAATCAGATGAATTATTGGTACCTAACTTCATAATTGAAACTGAAAATAATGCATTTTTTTTTCCTATCCAAGTTCATATACTCCCTGAAATCTAAGAACCTCTGTCTTAGAAGAGGAACATAGGCAGACTAGTTGGTCTCCCTCATAGCCTGGGGAATCAACTACGGTGAAATTCAGTCTCTCTAAAGGGGGCCAATCTGACTGGGAAACCAGAGTCCATACAGCCCCTGATAACAGCTAAAGTCAACCATTCTGAGACTGAAGAGGTTACGTGTTGAGGGGAGGTAAGTTTGAAGACCTTCTTTATGAGAAGAGTGGTTGGCTTTTTCGCATCTGAAATAGTCATGCCTCATCTGGATTAGCAGCTCTTAGCTAATGAACTAAGTAATAATTATCTGCTGTGCACGTATTAAATGTCCAACATTATATTAGATACCATATAAAATATTGACGGCCCATGCTGTTGACTAGAGTTGTTGGTTTGTTGTTGTTTTTAACTCTTTGAGGACAGAAACCTTTCCTACAATTTCCAAAATTACTTAGCCTCATTCTACTCTAGGCCAGCATCTCCTCTGCTGTAGTTTCCCATGTTTTATTGACCTCATTTCTCTACCCTCTCCAATCCATCCTCCACACAGCTACCATCGATATTCCTAAAATAAAGAATTGATGCCATTACTCTCCTGCTCAGCAAATTCCTATGGCTTGCTGATTACTTCCATGATCAAATGCAAATACCTCTTACATTTAATGCATTTTACAATCCAAATTGATCTTCTTGCTGATCATCATACATGACATTCTACATTCCATATCTTTGCCTTTGCATGGAATTCCCTACATACCTGTAATATACTTCCTCTTCATTTATATATCTCAGAATGATTATATTCTTCAAACTTCAGCTCCAATACACAATCCTACATGATCTATTTCCTATCCCCTCTCTCTTCCACTGGGAGGATCACCCCATGAAATTATCTGGTATTTAGATATATTTTTGTATATACTAATATATATGCATGTTATCTCCCCAAGAAAATATAAAGACCTTAGGTTCACAAACTGTTTTATCTTTCAATTTATATCCCCAATATCTAGCAGGTTGCATGACAAACCATAGACACTTCAATTCATGATTAATTGATTGGTATTCAGTAAATACTTATTGTTGCACTGCTTGATTGCAAACTAATTGGCTCTCTCCTCATCTCCCTCTATAATCTATATTATTTTGCTTGGTGATCTTATCAGCTCCCAAAGATTCAATTGTTATCTTTATACAAATGATTCTCACACCTATTTATTCAGCTTAATCTCTCTTCTGACTTCCAGATTTGCATTCTGAACTACCTTCTGGATATCTTGAACCTGATGTCTCATAGGTATCTTAAATTCAACTTGTCCAAAAATGAACTCCTTATCTTCTCTCCCACCCTACCCCCAGTCCCAGACCCTTCCCTCTTTCTAACTTCCCAATAGATAGTCGTTGCAAAATAATCCTCTTAGTCTCCCAGACTCACAGCCTAGGTATCATCCTAAACTCCTAGTTCTTTCTCATCCCACCCATATTAAATTAGTTGCCAGGTCTTACTGTTTATACCTTAATAATATCTTTCTTATACTCCCCTTTCTCTCTTTGGACATCTACCATTACCATAATGGTAAAGGTCCTTATCACCTTACACCTGGAGTATTGGAAAAAGGTTTGTCTCCCTGTAATGGTAATTAATTTAGCGGGTACTAAGGGCTAAGTACTTCTGTGAAAGAAACAGAAGGTGTGAATTCTGTCTCCTGTTGTTGACATAACAGGAAGGGGTTGGCTGAGACAGGAAGCTAGTGTGTATGTGTGTGTATGTGTGTGTGTGTGTGTGTGTTTGTGTTTGTGTATTTAAGAAGAGCTCCAGAGGAGAGATGGTCAGAATCAAGAATTTTTTGCTTCTGACAGGCTCCTGGTAGAAGAAGCTGTTCTGCTGAGAGATCTGGTGAAGGCTGGAGCTCCTGCCTGGAAGGCCAAAGTGGCTGCTGCCACCTGGAAAGCTAAGATTTCTTCTGGGTTCTAGGACCAGCTGAACTGCTGGAGGGCTGAAGAAGCATGACCAGGATAAGACTTTGTTTGTGGCTTGGTTGATCCTTGAGTTCCTGGCAACAGAAGTGGTGAAGGGTTTGAGATGTGCTAGACCCTGTGAACTTCAGTGTGTAACAAGAACTGCCTGGAGGCCTGGACAAGGATCTGTGACCTGTCTGCCTCTAAATCCAGGTGACTGTTTAGTGGATTCAGGTAGGAGCTGGGACCATGGGAGGGGATCCAGGGAATCTGAGAGACCACTGTGAGTCAAGATGAAGAAAAGGTCTCCTTGGATATTGAACATGTGATAAAATAGAAGTTTACTAGACATTGAGGGGTGGAGGGTTTGTATAATTTTCTAATGATTGTATTTAGTGATTAATGATACTTAGTAACTGATTGCTAGATAAGTGGCTGATTAAGTTAATCTATAATTGCCCCATGAGTGGAAGATTGATTATTGTATT
>CM053585.1:76856354-76870123 GCA_028646515.1 Pseudochirops corinnae
TGAATGACTGAGTGAGGAGGCAAATCTCCTTAGGGAAACCAGATGATTATTCTTTTGTTTTTTGTTCTTAATACTATGACCACTTTGGTGAAAACTATGTGGCCATTCTAATATTAAGCTGTTGCGAACACTATATTGTGATTTTTTGTGATAGGATGTGATGTTGTGAATATTATATTGTGATTTGTTGTGAATGTTTGCCTTGATTTATTATGGAAGAAATGGAGTGTTCACTATACTGTGTAATCAGAACCTTAAAAGCTGTTCACAGTAGCATTCTTTTTGGAAGCTGCTTGTGCATGGCGTTACACTCCCTTCTTCAGATTTATCCCTGTTCCAGTTCATTCTATACCTTGCTATCCAATTTGTCTCCCTAAAACACAGGTCTTACTATATCAAACTCTATTCAGTAAACTCCCCTGACCTCTCCCAGTATCAAATGTGAAGCCCTCCCACGGGTATTTAAAGCCCTTTATATCCTAGCCCCTTCCTACCTTTCCAGTTTTCTTAGATTTTGCTCTTCTCCAAGGTCTCTGCGATCCTGTGAAACTGGCCTCCTTGCTATTCCTCACATAAGACACTTCATCTCCAGACTCACGGTATTTTTTGCTGACGTTCCTCCACGCCTAGACTTTTCTTCTTCCTCATCTGCATTACCTAGTTTTCCATACAAATATCATACAAACACCCTGTAGCATGCAGTTGTCCCATCCTACTTCTAGCCCTTTGTACACTAGCTCACAGGACTCTTTTTTTGAAGTCTCTCTAGTTCCTAGCTAACATACTCCCTGTGAAGGTAGTTTTTCATTTTTTTTTCCTACTAGGTGGAAGGATATGTCTCCTTTTCCCAGTTACTCTGAAGTTTGTTCTGAGCTGATCCATTGCACCAATCAGATGAGAATTATTTTTTGGTGTTAGTTTAATGTACAAAGTGTTTCTGAGAAGATAAATGATCATACTTATTTGACAAAGGATACTTTACAGACATTTAGGCAAAATGCTTTTAGCTAAATGAGAACTATATAGGAAATGGGTTGTTGTTGTTATTATTGTTGTTTTCAACAAAGTCCCCAAAGGGTTACATTTGCTAGTTCTGAGGAGCATTTATTTCCATTTTATTGCTCTGTCTCCTGTAGATATTTTATTTAAAATTTGAGTCTCGATTCACAGCACTGAACATGGGCTTCAGTGAGTGCAAGAAATTAAAAATTTAAGTCCTGCCAAGTGCTCTTGGAAGAAAAATTGAAGGTCAGACAAGGTGGGTTGTCTGAGTCCCTAAATGATTGAAGAGGAGGAAGGGGACTCAAGAAGGAGCTACAGCTCGTGACCACATGGGAATGCTTGACGCAAACAACCAAAGGACAGGATGCAAGTCAAAGCAGTTAACGCATGTTAGTGTTAATATTTGATGAAGGGTTGATTCAGCCCAGGTAGGGTATTGTTGAACACTTATTATTTAAAATGTATTAATGGGCTTTCAGTTGGTAGTTAGCCCATCTACACAATGTGCTGTTTATCAATGTTAGTGTTTCTTACTGATCTTCAGGGGGCATTGATGCCAGTTATAAAAGGTATTCTCTCTTCTGATCACATTTTAATGGGAAAAAGCAGATAACAGGAATAACTTGAAACAGAAATATAACTTAATATTTCAAAGCCCTCAGGTCTCTGATTAGAACATTACTCTCTGCACATAATCTCTTACTAAACTAAATCGATTCTTTTTCAATATAAAAATAGCACCAAGTCTCCAAATTTTGAGCAAGCAAGGGCTCTGTGAGGTCCTTGAATTGCAGGCAGGAAAATAATAAATCTTATTTAATTAACAAAAGAATGAGATAGGGATGAAAAACATGATGTTAAGACATAGTAAGAATTGATCGGAGCTGCATTGTTAGCTGTAAATTTGGTGAGTATATGTCGCTTTTGAGACAAGCGACATTAATTACCGTGTTCCTGTAGTACATCCCTTGGTTTGTTTTTTGGGGGGGAGGAAGGGGGGAAACAACATTGTAAAGAACTAGGGCCACATCTGTGGGTACATTCTTTGCACCAATAAAATAATTTTATCATGTTCATTCCCATGAATCCTTAACATTTAAATCCATGAGATATTATAGGTCTACATTCATTAAATATTATGTACCATTTTATGTGGGAATATCAATAAAAACAGAAGTGGAAACACAATTAAAAATGAATAAATTCAGTATTGCTTTGGCACTTCATAAAATTCCCTGTTTCTGCTTGACTTTAACTGACTGTTGCCTTTGGAAGGCCAATGGCTAATACCAACACAAAGACAAATGGAAAATCCAAAGGCAGTTTGTCTTGAAAGTTTTTTTTTTTTTCCTAAGCTGCCTTTAAAATTCATACAACTTGACTCCCTGCTTAGAATTTCAGAAGGAATTTTAAGTAGACAAGCCAACAGATATTAATGTTTATTAAGTGCTTATTTGGCGTTAGGTACTATATATTAGTACAGAAGATATGAACAAATACACAGACAATTTCTGCCCTCAAGAAACTTGCTTTCTATTTTGAGAGAAGATAGGTAAATAGTTAAATGTATTTTTACTTTTCTATAGTCTCATTGGTGACCAAGGCTCAGCTAGTCCATCTTTAAATAAATAGCCACTTTAACAATGAACCAAATGTTTCTAGTTTTATGTCATGCCTATTCTCGATGGTGGCTTTGGGAGAGTAAGAATAGGAATGCTTGGAAATTCCTCTCCCCCCCCCTTTTTTATTTTTTTTTTGGATAAAACAGTTTACAGAATTTCCCCTGTAATTTAAGGTTTGTTTACATTTTTGCTTTTATTTACTTAAGCACTCCTAAAAGGTAAAGTGTTGAGAACTTTACATAAATGCTACCAAAGCAGATTTTCCTGGACGATCTCAGGTGGGAGGAAGATGAGTGGGGAAATGAGAGATTAATAGTATCACTCTTCACAGAAAGCAAAAATTCAGGAAAATAACCAGAATTTCAGAGGACTCCAGCTATTCCTCACTGGTTGGAAATGTAATTTCTAAAACTTACCTATCATGTAAAACACATCAGTGACCCATAATCTCATAGGTATGAGAACTTCTTCCATGTGTGGAATAATATACCTCTTATAGCTTATAGTCTTAAAAGAGTTGCCTAGGGTTCAAAGAAATTGTCATTTACCCATAATCACAAAGCTAGTATTAGTGATAGTATTTAAACTTGAGTATTTTCCTTCAAGTTAAGCTCTCTAACCACATCATATATGTCCTATCTCTTTATTGTATGATTTTTCCATCCATTTATTCAATAAATATATATCATTTGTTAAATATATACCAAACACTAGTCTATGTACCATGCAAGATGGAAAGATATATAATGCAAATGCCAGTAAAATAGGAGTTTAAAATCCAGTCAGGGAAACAAGTTACAGTATAAGATAAGATGAAAACTGGGATATCGGCTATGAAAGTTCAGTGAAAGGAGAGCTTTAAGTTATCGTATTTAAAATTCTTTGTAAACCAGAAATATTAAAATATCATAAAATAACATTTTTATCAAAAAATCATTATGAAAATATTAGATATTATTATTACTAAGGTTCTCTGGCAGAGGTAAGATTAGTGTAGGCCATCAAGGGTGAATGGTACTAGAAGGGTCTTTAGAGGTCATCTATTTCAGAGGTATCAAATATGCCTGTGGCCTACAATACTCCCAAGTGCACCTGAAACAGATAAAAATGTAAATTGGGAAATATTTAACAAGATAAATACAAATACAGTGAAACACATCCTTATGTATGATTTAGTTCCTCACTCCCTCTCCCTGTTCCTAATTGGATTTGACACCACAGATTGAGTCTCTCTCATTTCATAGAAGAGGAAACTGAAATCAAGAGTTTTATTTACAGTGATTTCCCCAAGATCATAGAGTAGAGATGATAAAGGACAGAATTAGGAATAAAGTCAAGCCCTCTGCCTCCAAATTCAGTGGCCTTTCTCCTTTATCAATTGTCTGAATAATGCCTTAGAGGAGAGAAAGCACAAGAAATGTTCAGGGGGCAGTGAGCAGTCCTTTTTGGCCAGAACAAAGAGCTACTAGAGAGAAAACTAAAAGAGTAGCTAAGATAGAGATTGTGAAAGATCTTAAAGTTTAGAATAAAGACCATGGAATTTACCTTTACACAACAGGGAACAATTGATGGATTTTGGACAGGTGAATTATATTATAAAAGCAGTATTTTAATCATATTAACCCGGCAACAGGGAACAGAATGGATCAGGAACTATGAGCTACTTAGAAAATTATCACAATAATCAAAGTATGAAGGTCTAGATTGGGCAGGAAAAGAGTTTGAAGCAAACAAAATTACTAACGGAGAAATCAAGGGTACTTGGTAACTAATTGGATTTAGGAATTAAAAGAGAGCAGAGTCAAAGAGAATTCCAAGATTTTAAGCCTTTGTGACTGAGAGAACAGTAATATCTTTGAAAGATATGGAGAAGTCAGGAAGAAGAATTATTTAGGGACAAATAATAGAATCTCAGAGTTGGGGAGGACTTCAGAGACCATATGGTTAGAGTCTACCCTATACCCTTTGAAAAGGTCAAAACATCTGTCCTTGAAGACCCTCTAAAGATGAAGCAAAAACTGTTTCCCAAGGCAGACCATTCTACTTTTGGGGAACTCTGTTAGAGAGTTCTGTCTTTCTCTTTATAACCTCTGCCCATTAGTCCTCATTCTGCCCTCTCAAGCCAAGTAATACCAAGTTTAAAATCTTCTTCATATGAAGCTTTTTAAATAGAAGAAGACAACTATCACATTTTCTATTCTCCAGGCCAAATTTCCAGTTTCTTCAGTTGATCCTAATAACTTGAGAGCATTCATTATCCTGGTCACCCTCCTCTATCTACTCTCCTTCCCATCAATGATCTTCCTTAAGTGGAGCACTCAATACTAAACACAATTGTAACTGTGGTGTTACACTAATAAAGTACACTGTGATTATCCAGATACTTTGATAGAATCAAAGGACACACACATATTTTGGCTGCCAGGGTACAATGGTGACCTCTAACATCCTACTAAAACCTTCATGTCCTTTTCACTTTTTAGAGTTCACATGAACTTCTCTGGAGCAATGCCTACCTCTTCTCTTCCCGGGGCAGAACATGCTTTGAAATTAAGTTTAGAATTTTACATTTATCCCAACTAAATTTCATCTTATTAGGTAGCCCATAATTCTGTCAGGATCTATTTGGATGCTGATTTTGTCATGCAACATATTAGATAATGAATTCTGTTTTAGTCACATCAAAAGTGAGGCAATGTGGGCATATCTGTTTTAAACTTTCACAAGTAGATGGAAAGGCAAAATTAGAATCATTTATATGTAGCTAATAACTAAAGCCATGGGAGTGCCTAAAACATCCGAAGGGTAAAATGTTTTGAAAAAGAAGAAAACTAGTATAAAACCTTGGAGATTGCTCTCAAAAGGGCAAATCAAAGGGCCAGTAGCAGAATATCTGAATTGCATTTGAATATATTCGCAGCATAGATTACAAAGGGAAGACATCATATCATTTAAAAATGGACATATATTCAATATCTTGTTTTTAATAATAATAATAATAATAATGTCCATAAAAACTATCATTTATATATAGTGGTTTAAAGTTTGCAAAGCACTTTACATTTGATCGTCACAATAAACCTATGAGGTAAGTGCTATAATTATCTCTGTTTTACAGATAAGGAAATAGAGACCAAGAAAGATTGACTTACCCAGAATCATACAACTAGTAAGTGTCTGAGGCAGGATTTGAACTCAATTCTTCCTGAGTCCAAGCCAAGTGCTCGATACACTGAACCACACTTTCACATATATTTTCTCTATCTCATCCTCAATCGAAAGGACCTCAGGGATCATCTTGTCCAATCTCTATCTGAACAAGAATCCTTTCCATAAGCTCTCCAACATGAGAACTTTTGAAAATTTGAACCACAGAAGCTCTCTGACCCAAGGTTTCTCTTTTGAAGGCAAAGGCCCCAGTGTCTTTACCATGTTAATCATCTTCTTATCTATGTCATACAGTTTCCTGAAAGATAGAATATAAAAAGGAAAATAATATTCTACATATAATCTTATCAAGGAATGTGATTTTTTTCCTTATTCTGGACACTCAATCTCTTAATAGAGCCTAAGTTTGGATTAGATGACTTGAACTCACTAAAGATAAATATCATCTCCCTTAGCTTATCCTAGTATCTCTTGCTGATCTATACTCAACCAGCAAAATTTCATCTATCCTCCTTGTGTGGGGAAATAAGGAAACAAAATTGTTCACTCTTTTCTCTCTCCCCTGTTATCATAATGCCAACTGTACTTATTAGCAATCCTGCTCTTGCTCTCTCTCATCTTCCTTTTTTGCCTTAATGTTATTTGAAAAATCCAACAAAAAATTGTTTCCTCCAGATTGAGCTCATTCTGCTCATAAATCCATGCTATTCTCATTTCATTCCCCTTATTGTTTTCATTTTCTATAAATTTGTTTTTAAAAATCCAAGATGAACGATTGATCCTTTAAATTTTTTTTCTTACATACCTTCAGTTTCCCCTTCACCTGATAGCAATGAATTGTTTCTGTGTTGTTCATTCCTGAAATCTTCCCATCCAATGTGGAACTGACTTCAATTACAGAATTTTAGGCTATGATATCCTACCAATACTTTCTCTGCGGAATAGGGGATGAATCTGTGATGTTATTATCATCAGGTATTACTGGGTGAGGAAATTATAAATGAGGATCAATACCTTCTCTTCAACTTACACTCTTGGACAATTGCCAGGAATACGGAGAGGTTAAGTACCCAGCCCAGGCTCACACAGCCAGCATGAGTCAGAGGTGGACTTAAACCAAGTCTTCTTTGGCCACCAGGCTAGCTTCCAGCCTGCTCTGCCAAGAAAGCTGCCTCTTATTTTCTCTGAACTCTTCACAATTGTTCTCTAACAATTTCAGATGCTTGTCATACTATTCCCACTTCTCTCTCCTTTATCACAAATTCAAAAAGATGCAGTGGGTATTTCTTCAGTAATCTGCCCTCCTTGTTAGTCAGAGTCAGTTTGAGAGCATTATTTTTCTCCCTCACTTTCTCAAACTTTTGAAGAGTGAACTGATCATTAAATCTAGAACTTATGACCTACTTTACTTTTGAACACAACTCATTTTCCCCCAATCCCACCTCTTCTCCTAATTGGTCTTTTACTGTAAAGGGCATCCATCACTATACTTCCAATCATCCAGGTTCACCACATAGGAATCAAATTCAGTTGTTCAGCCTCCCTTGCCATACATATCCACATTCTCTACTTTCCAACCCTCCAACTGCTCTCTCTTCACTTCCACTTATACTCAGTCTTGTTCTGGTTTACTATTTCCAGGAAGTTCCCAGTCATCTTTTCTATACCTAATGAATTAACTTCCTTGCCACCTGAAGATTTTAACTCTTTTATCTCTGGAATTTCCATTCTGGAACCCCATTGTTCTTACTGATGTTTATCTCACCTGGTCCACTATTTCAAACAGACCACGGCCAGGTTTTATCAAATTCTGTACTCCCTGACCATTTTCTCTACAGTCTCTTCTACCATTTGGATTTTCAAGTATCCTTTACCCTTTTTAGTTTTAGAGTCAAGATCAAATAAAATCTGCCGTTGTTCCAGGAGTTTGTAATGTCAGTCAATTTCCCTATGGCTCCATTAATCATCCCTTTAAACTTACAAAGTGATTGATTCATTCTGACTATTATTTCCCTGTGTATTCTGTCTTCTCCAATTTTCACTGCTTCAGGAGTAGGGAACCGGCAGCCTCAAGGCCACACGTGGCTTTCTAGGTCCTTGGGTACAGTCTTTTGATTGAGTCCAAGTTTTACAGAACAAATCCTTTTATTAAGGGGGATTTGTTCTGTGAAGTTTGGATTCAGTCAAAGGGCTGCATTTGACCTAGAGGGCAACATGTGGCCTCAAGGCCACAGGTTCAGCACCCCTGAGTTAGGTGATACAGTTGATAAAGTACTAATCTTGGTGTCAAAATACCTGAGTTCAAAACCCAGTTCCAACATTTACTGGTTGTGTGGCCCCTGGGCAAATCACAAACTCATTGAGCGTCAGTTTTTAGTATCATAAAATAGGTACAATAATATCTACCTCCTAGGGTTGTGGTGAGGATCATATGGAATAGTATTTGTACTGTGCTTATCATTCATTTTCTTCCTTCCTTTTAAGCTCCTTTAGGTAGAAACTGTCTTCACTTTTGTTTTTCTATCTCTAGTTCTCAGCACAGTATTTAATCTACCACAAGTGCTAAAGAAATGTATTTTCATCAATTCATTCATTATTAACCTATTTTTTTCACACAACCCATTTAAATTTCACAACAATGCAGACAAACCAGTTTTTATCTACATTTTATTGAATCTATAATTTAAAATTTCAGAGGTCAAGTGATTTGTCAGTAGTGACACAATTAATAAGTGGAAGAAATGTGTCTGACATTCATCTCACTGTTGACACATAAATGACACTTTCAGTAGAATAATAGGAGCCGTAGATAGAAGGTACGAGAAGGTAGGTGGTGAGGGAGTAGAAGCAATGGGTGTAGACCACTAGTTCAAGAATTTCACAAGCTAAAAAAGAGAGAAAAAATAGGCTGCTAATTAGAGGGTACAACAGGAAAAACTGAATGTATCTTCCAAAGGTAATGCAGCTTTAAAGGTAGAAAGGAAAGAATCAGTGAAACTGAAAATACTGGAGTCATGATATTAGAGGCAATAATCAAGGAGATAAGTGTTGGAGGAAATAGAATTGAGTCAATTTCAACATACCTTTATTAAATGCCTTCCTTGTGGAAGTCACTATGCTGTCTGCTCAGAATTTGTGTGTGTGTGTGTATATGTGTATTTCAAATGGCATAATACCTTGTATAGCAGTCATATGTAAGTGTTAATGTTATAATCATCATCATGATTATCATTATTAAAGAGATGATCCAAAGGTACTGGACATGGCAACAGATTAGATTAGGGAATAGGTGTTTCAAAGGTTTGAGCCTGGTTTTCTGTGAGGATGTTGGTATCATCAAGGTAAACAGACACATAAATGAAGAAGGTCAAGGAAAGATCCCATATATCTCGAAAAATTTATAACAGTACTTTTTTTGCATCAGAAAATAATTGGGAACAAAGTAAACATCTAAAAATGATTGAATGTGGCTAAAATAATTGTGAAAAAAATTTAATAGTAATATAATGGTAATAATAAGAATATAATGTTATGATACTATAAGAAACTATAAAGCGAAACATGGGAACATAAATCAAAATACTATAAGCAGAACTAAAGAAAAAATGAAGAAAATGATTACAACCATGAAAAATAAACAACAACAACCTCAAAGCTGCATGATTATAAATATGAATCTTTGTCCTAGAGAAAAGATAAAAAACCTTTGTTACAGAAGTAGGGAACAATGAGCATGGAACGTTGCATGTGACATTAAACTCTTTTGATGTGTTGGTTAGATTTGCTGAGTGGTTTTATTTCTCTTCTTTTTACTATTCTTTCTTACAAGGAATGATTTCAAGAAGAAGGATGGGGAAGGAAATATTTGGAAATGTAAGTAATATAAAAGCAAAAGATGTTAATAATGTTTTAAGGAAAGCAAAAAGTAAGCAAGTCAACAGGTAGGACAGATTGGGTTTGGTTTTGCAGGGTATTCAGAAACATTGAGTTTGAAGTGCTGGTGGAATACTGAGTTGGCAGTGAACAGGAGGCTATTGAGATGCAGAACTGGCATAAAAAAGAAGACATCAGGGTTGGATATATTGATTTATAAGTCATCTGCATAAAACATATAGTTGAATCCATGAACATAGATAAGATCATCAAGGGAAAGTATAGCAAGAAGAGAAGATCCTTGTGATGTGAAACTACCATTCTTAGAGATTGGGAAGAAGACAGTGAATCAGCAAGGGAGATAAATAAGGCTTTGTCAAAAACAGAGGAGGAAAAGGGAAAGAAAGTATCATAAAAGGGAGAAAAAAGTATACAAGAAAAAGAATTAATCAACACATAAACATAAAATTCCCAAGCTAATTAAACACCAGAAGAACTCTTAAACAATCCGAACTTAGAAAAGGAAATTGAACAAGCTATAAAGAAACTTTTTTTAAAAAAGGAGAAAAAAAATATCTTCATCCAGTTGGATTTAAAGGATAACGCAATTGAACTTTTAGAGAAAAATTAGTATCTGCACTATACAAATTATTCTTGAGAATTAAGAAAATAATTAATAAAATGTCTTTTTAATAAACAGATATATTCCTAATAACTAAACAAGAATTGTACAAAGCTAAGAAGGAATATTGTCAACCAGTATTGTAAATGAATACTGCTTCAAAAATTCCAAATAAAATCTTGACAAAGAGACAAAAGCTTTTAATGCAGAACACATTTATTATTATTGAGTTGGGTTTACAGAAGGGATGCAAGTGTGGTTCAAAATGAGAGATACTATTAATATAATTAATCATACTAGAAAGAAATGCATCTCAAACCATGTGATTATTTCAATAGAGAGAGAAGTTGGACGTGTAATTTCAGTGATACGGGGAGTGTATCAGGAGGACCTATGGATCAACAGTTTCTTTGCAACTTAGAGTATTAGAGAATTGCCTAGAGCAAAGGTATCAAATATGCAGCCTATGGACCCCTTGCGGTCTTTAATACTCCAGAGTGCACTGAGAACCAGATTAAAATATAATTGGGAAATATTTACCAAAATAAATAAAAATACAGTAAAACATAGATAATGTTAATATGTGGTTTTCTAAGTTAGTACATGTCTTAGGAATCCTTATGTACTATCTAGTGGTTCCATTTCTTTTTATTATGAGATTATTAAGAATCATTGGACAACCCAAAAATTATTTTTAAAAAGAGTTGGGACATCATATTTCAAGAAATCATAAAAACAGTCCAAACCTCTTTGAAACATATCAAAATGAAAATCTAAAGAATTCACTGGTTCCCTCCTAAAAAAACACAAAAATTAAAATGGCCAGAAATATCTTGGCCAAAATCCAAGCTGCCAAGTTAAATAAAAATAACATCAGTAGGCAGAAAGAGTTCAATTAATAGGAGCCAAAGATATGATCATATATGATTTGGCAGTAAGTATTTTAGAAGGAAAGATAGCTCAGAATATGAAGTTCCCAAAGGCCAGAAAAATATGTAGACTTACAACCATGAATAAATTATTCAGCAAAACTTAATATAATACTAAAGAGGAAAAATGGACCTTCAATGAAACAGATGATGTCCAAGTCTTCATAATGAAAAGAACAGAGCTGAGTCAAAGCTTCAAAGTGCAAATATGGAATAAATAGAATTAAAATGGTATATATGTTGAAGCAATTGGAAAGTACTATTCAGGAATAAAGCATTTAGATTCTAATAGGAAAAATGAAATAAGTAATCCTTAAGAATATAATGTTATTAAAAGTCACAGAGAACATTAAATGATAAAGGGCTTAGGAGTAATTTTTGAAAGGGAGGTAGATGAGTAATACACAAGAGAAGAAAAGAGGAGGAAGGACAGGATGGGGAAGAAACTATCTCACATAATTGGATTATGGAAGTAGAGAATTATATTAATAAAGAGCAAGAAGGGTTTAGAAGGGCAGGTGTCACTTGAAGTTTACCTTCAACTAAACTTGTCAAATGAGGGTAAAACATAAACTCTCTCTCTGTCTCTTTCTGTCTCTCTCTCTCTTTCTCTGTCTCTCTCTCTCTCTCTCTCTCTCTGTGTCTCTCTGTGTCTCTCTGTCTCTGTCTCTGTCTCTCTCTCTCTCCTTCTCTCTCTCTCTGCCTCCTCCCCTCAACATGCACATGTAAACACATAACACAAAGAGTTTGGCAGAGAAATATATTAAACTCAAGAGAAATGAGGAAATAAAAAGAGTACAGGGAGGGTGCTAAGAGGTAAGGGGGAATTGTGGAAGTATTTGTCAGAAGTAAAATAAACTCTAATCTTGGAGGGTGAATTATGAACAAGAGAGGAAGGGAAGAAAGAGAACTTGTGATTGGGTTGTGGGAGAAGGCAGGAAGAATGACAACACATCAAATTTGAGGAATGAATTAGGGGGAAATAATATATATCTTAGTTTATTTTTTATGAATAAAACAGCAAAACAACAGATCAGTGAACTGGTTATGCAATTGGAAAAAAATTAAAAGAGAATTAAAATGTCAATGAATTGGTTATGGAAAATATTAAAAATAAATCAATTAAGCTCCAAAATATGAATCATGTTAATCTAAGTAGTTATTAATAAAAGTGAATTAAATGAATAAATGAAAAGGAACTTTTAAAAAAAATAAATTTATTTTCTTGTTTACATCATTCATTTCCACAAGATTTTGAGTTACAAATTTTCTCCCCATCTTTCCTCTACCCAACACCTCAAAACAGCCATCCCACTATATAACCCCTCCCCCATCTGCTCTCTCCTATGTCCTCCCCTTCACCCCTCCGACTTTCCAGTGGGGGCAGGATGGATCTCCCCACCACAGTGCCTGTATATCTTAATTCCCAGTTGGATATAGTTAATAATATATATATATATATATGTATAGAACCCCAAACTCCAGATTCTTTCCTCTCCTCCCTCATCACCCATCCCCACTGGAAGGACAAGCAATTAGATACAGGCTGTATATGCGTCATTACACAGAACATCTCCACAGTGGGCATATTGTGAGAGACTGATTATATGTCCCTCCTTCCTATTCCACCCCCCATTCTATTCTCTACTCTGTCCCTGTCCCTTTACAGAAGTGTGTACTTCCAGCAACCCTCCCCCACACCCGGCCCTCCCCTCCATCATCCCACCTCTCATCCCCATCCCCTTACTCTCCTGTGTGGCAAGATACCCAGTTTAGAGTTTAGATCATTCCTTCCCTAAGCCAAATTCAATGAGAGTAAGGTTGACCCTTTCCATTTTGCCTTCCTGTTCTTCCCCTCCATTGTAACAAGTATTCCTTGCCTCTTCTATATGAGATGATTAACTCCATTCTGTCTCTCCCTCTCTCATCTCATTCTAATCCTCTCCCACCTCAGAATTTCACCTTTTAGAGGTGAAATTGATCCTGTGCCCTCTATGTACTCATATATACACATACTCAGATATGTGTTCATATGCATATATAAATGCTCCTATATAGACTTATGTGAATGTATATGTATATATACATTTGTATTCCCTTCACCTATCCTCATCTGAGAAAAGTTTTGTAAGTTACGATTATCATTTTTCCATGTTGGCATGTAAATAGTTCAACTTTGATAAGTTCCTTATGATTTCTTTTCCCTGTTTACCTTCTCATGCTTCTTGTATTTGAGTGTCAAATTTTCTTTTCAGTTCTGGTTTTTTCAGCAAGAATGTTTGAAAGTCCTCCACCTCACTGAATGACCATATTTTCCCCTGGAGCATTATACTCAGTTTTGTTGGGCAGGTAATTCTTGGTTTTAATCTTAGCTCCCTTGATCTCCAAAATATCATATTCCAGGCCCTTTGATCCCTTAATGTAGAAGCTGCTAGATTCTGGGTTATCCTAATTGTGTTTCCACAGTATTCAAATTGTTTCTTCTTGGCAGCTTGTAGTATTTTCTCCTTGATCTGGGGACTCCAGAAAATGGCTATAACATTTCTAGGAGTT
>CM053585.1:76870623-76885840 GCA_028646515.1 Pseudochirops corinnae
TATATAACATGTATTATATATTTACTATATTCTATTCTATTATGTATCATATATAATTATATATATATGTGCATATATATGTATATGCATATTCATCTGTATATATAATTATTCTTCTTTTACAAGGAAGAAACAGGTTTTCAGAGATTGATTTGCCCAGAGTTATATAGATAATGAATGTCAGAAGGTATAGTTGTATCCAATTCTCCTGAGTCCAAATTCATCACTTTATCCACTATGACACTACCTGTAGCAATTGCCTTGATTTAAGGAAAGAACTAGGATGGGGTCAGGAGCAGGAGTAGTCAGTCAATCAGAAAGTCAATAAACATTTATTCTCCAGACAATTCTGATAGGATAGCCTGTTCTGGGAAAGGTCAGCCTGTAACAATACTATCTCTGTTGGGTTTAGAACTAAAAGGTGGTTCCTTCAAGTACAAAAGTCTGTTATAAGGGTAACTAGAAGAAGGCTACAAGCAAGCAGAGGCCAGAGATAAGAGTTGCACCCAAGGAGTGGACACTGGTCAATGATGTGATAGTGTTGAGATACAAGGGAGGAAATAAGAAAACAGATTAAGATTGTGAAATAATTCAAGGAGTGGGATGGCCAAACACATTTTGCTTACCAAAAATTATTTCTTCCCATACTTGAAACCTGATTATCATGCCAAAATTATTTCCAACCCTAATTAGGCTCACCTCTGACAGTTACTTTCTTGTCACTAACACTACTTGTATAAGAAACTTCTATTCACCTACCAAGTGACAGACACTGGCTGTAAGTATGATGAAGATGAGAGAAGAGAAAGATGAATGTGGGGAGGTGTACTCAAAAATGAAATAAAAAAGAGGTTCAGACTTGAGTGTTCCATGAATAAAAGGCAAATTAGCAGAAGAGATTAGAAAAGATGTGGAATAAGATCATAGTGAAAAAAAGGCAGCATGAGCAAAGACAGGAGGTAAAGGAGTGCATGGGTTGGGACACAATGAGATTATCCATTTAACTAGAGTCTATGGTTACTTCTTGGGAAATAGTAAATAAGACAGTTAAATACTTAGAGTTGGGCTAGATTATGAAGAATCACAAAAGCCAGGAAGAAGAATAATAGAATGATAAAATTTTAGAGTTAGAAGAGAATTCAGCAACCATTTAATCCAGGGGTTCTTAACATTTTTTGTGCCATGGCCCCTTCTGGCAATATGGAACAGCCCAAGGACCCTTTCTCAGAATAATGTTTTAAAATGCATAAACAAAATACATAGGATTACAAAGGAAATGAACTATATTCAAATAAAGATGTAATTTATTGCCCATCCAAATTCATTGAGTACCTGGAATCTATTTATGGTTCTCTTGGTGGTGTTGGTGGTGGGTGTCTGCGTATCAGAAGTTAAGAACCCTGCTTTGATCTAACCCACACCTTAAACAAATCCCTAATATGACAAATACAATCAACAAGTCCATCTTGTCTTTGTTTGAAGACCTTCAATGAGAGGAAACCCACTGCTTTTTGAAGTAGTCCATTTTGTATACTCTATTTCAGTCATTCTCAAAATGTGGTCCTGGAACCCCTGAGAGGCCCTGGGATACTTTTGTGGGATACACAGGCTAAAATTATTTTCTTCATAATAATACTAAGACATTTTAATTTCTAATATGATAAAAAGCAATAGATGAAACTCGTACCACTTGGAATCCTCAATCATTTTAAAGAGTGCAAATGGATCATGATATGAGAAAGTTTTAGAACTGTTGCTCTAATTGTCAGGAAGTTTTATTTTTTATTTTTTCCTGAATCTGGTTTCAGTGTGGTAGGCAATTGGGAACTACTTTCGATCCATGAACAGCTGAATAATCTGATGAAATCAAGTGTTTTAGGAAAATCATTTTCATAGTAGTGTACCAGTTGGAATAGAAATATAAAAGACTCAAGCTTATGACTAATGAGAGGGGATAATGGATCATATAAGTCTACTGGAGTGGGGATGGGTCCCTTTACAACATTCTGTCTTAAACAATTTACAAGTGACACTTTTGGGAAATAAGGAAATGCTTACGTTCACATAATATTCACAGATTAATAAAGATCGAAAGGGACTTTAGAGGCCATCTAATCTAATCATAGAGTCATGGAATAGCAAAGTTGTAAGAGATCTTAATGTCTGTTTAGCCCAACCCACCCTTGAACAAGAATCCCTTCTACAACACACCCAACAAGTGTTCATTCAACCTTTGCTTTGAAATTTCCAATGAATGGAAACCTATTAGTTCCAAAACAATCCACTCTATTTGAGGACAGTGTTTTTCCTTACATTAAAATTAAATTTGTCCTGCACCTTTTATCCTTTACTCCTAGTTCTACCCTATTTCTGGAACAAAGCAAAATAATCTCTCTTTCACATGACAGGACTTTACATACTTGAAGATCGTCACCATGTCACTCCTAAATCCTTTATTCTCCAAGTTAAACATCCCCACTTCATCAACTTTATTTTCCAGATCAGTCCAGCCCTCTTATTTCACAGATAAGGAAAATGAGGGCTATAAAGGTTAAGTGTCAAGGGATCACAGCCCTGGAGCTGGAAAGGACCTTAGTATAACCACATCATTCTACCATCACGGAAACTAAGGTCCAAGGCAATTAATTAACTTTCCCAATAAAACCTAAATGAGATGTAAACTCAGGTCTTCTGACTCCAGAGCCAACAATCCCCCCCTACCTTATCCAAAATCACTCAAGTACCAAGCAGCCTAGCTACCTTCTGGCTCTTAAGTTCTGTGCCCTTTTCCTTTACACTACTCCGTCTCTGATGAGTGCTGTCAATGTGTCATGACACTACAATGTTAATACCCATCACATTGCCAGTTTGTAGAAGACCATCTTTAGGGTCATGAAGAAAGTTGAGAAATGCTAGTTTGCCTATCCAGGTACAAAGACATGAGCAGTCTACTTGAATAGACATAGCTGTCATTTGCCTTGCCACTATTTCTGTATTATTGTTGATGTTGGGGTTTTTGATAACAGCCCTGCCCAAACAACTTATTACCATCAGCTGGGTTAAGCCAAATGTTAAGTATAAGCCCCAAAGTCAGACATGTGAATAAACCAACAAGCAGGTTGCCCTGTTGTTGGTTATTGTTCCTTTCAGGACCATGTTTGTCTTGGGGGCTTGGTGACTGAATGTATTTTGAGTGACCTCTGTAGTAGGATTGACTAAAATGACCAAAATAAGCATGGTGTTATAGGCTAGAACCTAGAATAGAAGATTTGATTAGCTATATGACACTGAGAGATGAGGGATTATTTAAAACCTTGTATTTAATTCTAACGACATTGTCCTGCCTGTTGTAGAAGGGATTCCATCATTGAACGGGAAGGTGAAATGATCAGTGATATCAAGCTCAAGCAGAAACAAGGACCACTAAAATATATATAAGTATCTTAGAGGGCCGCATATTAACTTGGAAAACCACGTTTATACATTTCCTTTTTAAATACACACCACAATATTAAAATCAGATAGGAACTGCATTTTAATCTGGTTTGATCCACATTTGGAAGTATTGTGGGCTACAGGAAATCCAAACCACATATTTGATGCCTCTAAGCTAGATGACTTCTAAGGCCCTTCCAATTCTATAGCCCTAAATGTATTGCTTTTATCACTGTTGCCTTCCCCTCAGTATGAGGGTTCTTTCAGTAGAGGACACAATAAATAGATCATATGAAAGGTAAGAGAAAAAAAGAACATAAAACACAACACTGTGCCAAGATTCATGGTTAAAGTGCCCATGACCTGGCAGTAGTAGAGACTATAGTTAATATTTAATGTGACCCACTAACTAGTTCTCAGTCTTATGCACTAACTGATGTAGTCTGCTATTCATTAAGGGGAAAAGAATAATAGACTTCTTATCTATAATCATATGAAAAAATGCTTTCAATCACTACTAACTTGAGAAATACAAATCAAAATAGTTCCGAGATACCACCTCACACCTGTCAGACTGGCTAAGATGACAGAAAAGGAAAATGATAAATGTTGGAGAACATGTGAGAAAATTGGAATACCAATGCATTGTTGGTAGAGTTGTAAACTGATCCAACAGTTCTAGAATGCAATTTGGAATTATATCCAAAAGACAACCAAACTGTGCACACCCTTTGATCCAACTGCTAGCTCTGTGTCCTAAAAAGATCATTAAAAAGGGAAAAGTACCCAGATATACAAATATATTTATTGCAGCCCTTTTTGTGGTAGCAAAGAATTGGAAATTGAGGAGATGACCATCAACTGGGGAATGGTTGAACAAGTTGTGGTATGTGAATGTAATGGAATACTATTGTTCTATAAGAAATAATGAGCAAGTGGACTTCAGAAAAACCTGGAAAGACTTAACATGAGCTGATACTAGTGAAGTGAGCAGATCCAGGAAGGCATTGTACATAGCAACAGCAACATTGTGCAATGATTAACTATGACAGACTTAGCTCTTCTCAGCAATACAATGGTCTAAGACAATTCCAGAAAGCTCATGATGGAAAATGCTAACCACATTCAGAGAAAGAACTGTGGAGTCTGAATGCAGAGCAAAGCAGACTATTTTCACTTTTTTCCTCTTTCTCAAGATTTTTCCCTTTTGTTCTGATTCTTCTTTCACAACAGAACTAATGTGGAAATATGTTTAACATGATCATACATGTATAACCTATATCAGATTGCTTATTATCTTGGGGAGAAGGAAAGGAAGGGAGGGAGGGAGAAAAATGTAGAACTCAAAATTTTACAAAAATGAATGTTGAAAACTATCTTTATATGTAATTGAAAAAAATACTATTAAGGAAAAAATAACAGACTTCACATCACATTTCACTAAGAATTCTCACTCAGACTTGTCTGTGCTATCTTTCAGGTCCTCCTGGAGCCAAAAGCAAAATTTATGGAAGCTACTGATCTGAGCCAGGACCAGGGCTTCTGGGTTTAACTGTCCACTGGAGACTTTGATCATTTACTATAATGCACATAACCAATTTTCATCACAAAATAAATGCCCACATGCCATGGCAAATTGAATTATCTAACATTAAATGTATGTATTCATAAAATATAATTTTGAGAGATTCACTTTGTAACCTGATTCCATTCTTTTTCCTTTCTGTCCCTTTCAAACATAATGCTTTTTGTTGAGTTGTCTACAGTGTTCTTTAAGTGTGTGCCAGCTGATATAGATAGAGTCAATAGATTCTGTCTTTCTTAGGTTTTGGGTTGATCCAAAGAATCTTCTAGATGACAGTCACTTGCTAATGGTTCAAATCAGCCGTCTTCTTTGAAAAACAATTGTTATAAAAACAATATTTCATCTTCTGTGAAGTAGCCACCCCTGTGTCTCAAACCTCATGAAGATTGGTGTTAGTAATGAAACTGATAGAAATATCTCTTTTACTCGCAGGGAAATGCTTGGGTAATCTGGAGAGTAATTGTTGGTGTAAGTCTTTTGTGCGCTGAGCCCCAAGAATTAGCAAAACTGCATCAATTAGTAACAGCAACAGGGAATCGACCAACGAACTTCAAGTATTACAGCCCAGGGTCAGCTTCAAAGCTTAACCTAACACAGTAGGGGAATCATTCCTATTACTCTTCCTTTGTGTAAATATTCCCAGGGATATAGAATAGGGCAAGACAGACAAGAATTCAAAGTCTCAAATGAACAATAGCCTGCTTCACAGTTCACACTGTTTGCTTAGACCTCCACAGTCTATTCTTTTTTTTTTATCTTTTTTTTTTTAATTTTTGAGGGAGGAAGGCAAGGCAATTGGGGTTGAGTGACTTGCCCAAGGTCACAGAGCTAGTAATTGTCAAATGTTTGAGGATGGATTTGAACTCAGGTCCTCCTGGCTCCAGGTTGTGCTCTATTCACTGTACCACCTCACTGCCCACAGTCTATTCTAATGTAATACACTGGCATATATGTCTTGCCTAATCCTGACTCCGCTCCTAATCTGAACCTGTACAGATACAATAAATGGTTCATCTGTAACCTTTAGGTCCCCAAAGGACACTGAACATACATGACAAATATTAATGCCATTGTAATAGAAAGAGCAGAATCATCTGCATTCTCTGGACCAGCTATTATCCTAAAATAAAAGTTTTCTTTGGGAAGAAACAAAAAGAGGGAACTAGTGACTTAATAAGCTTAATGATACCTTCTAGTTCTAAAATTGCTCTGATCACATGATTACAGTTGAGTAAATTGTAAATGCTGTGCTTTGCCGTGAGGATGATATATAGGATGAACTCTAAAATATCTTGTGAAAACACTGAAATTTATCTGTATAATTTTTCTATGTCCATTTTCAGTTTATCCTTCCCACTACCCATAGCCCGAGCTGAACCACTTACATATTAGCAGGGTCTGGTTCTTAGCTGTGCCTGCTAGGTGGTACAATGGATAGAATACTGGATAAAAATTCGGGAAGACCTGAGTTCAAATTTGACTTCAGACACTAACTGTGCGACCCTGGGCAAACCACTTAACCACTTTCTGCTTGAGTTTCCTCATCTGTAAAATGGAGATAATAACAGCACCTACCTCCCAGGGTTGGTAAGAGGATAAAATGAGAATATTTGTAAAGCACTTTGTAAAACCATAAAGTAATACATACACGGATGTTAGTTATTATAATTAAGTAGTCTATTTGGATAAGAGCTGTTAAATTCACTTGCACTGATAACGTTAACAGATAACTTCTCCCAGAGGAATTAGTATTAGCATAAAGGAATCTTAAAAGAAAAAAAATATCTCCCAGAGGAACAAATATGGTATAATTTCAGGCACTTTGAATATTTAGCTGTACTAGAATTCCATAGTATTAAAAGGAGTATCAAAGTCATGGATTGGACTACGATTCAGGTAGAATTGAGTTTAAATCCCGCTACAAACCTTAGTAGTTGTGTGATCCCTGACATGCCCCTTAATCTTTCCATGCCTCAGTTTCCTCCTCTGTGAAACAGAAGTTGAATGTGAGAACCCCTAAAAGTCCTTTCTAGGTCTAAATATATGATCCAATTCTCCCATGTAATACTGCTTGAAGCCAATCAGTTATAGACCTGACCTTGGAAGCCTTAGTGACTCAGGGGCAGCTGTCATAAATGTAATTGCCATTTGACATTATCTCTGTACAATTAGCAGAATTATTATGAGAAAGAACCTTTCATGCCAGCATGGGGCACAAGCAGCATGAATGACTTCCTCTTAATTTTGAATTGAGAAATAGTACATTTGTTTGTCAAATCATTATCTGATTAAAAAGCATCATGTTTCTCTGCATATTGATGCCTGTTGTGGGGAATTGTAACGGAAAAAACTAGATGGCCTATTGTCCTAGAATAAAAGTTTTGTTTGGGGAGAGGAAATAACAAAAAAAGAAAATATTTGTTACCTGAAGCCAAAGTCTCAACAGACCAAGCAGACTGGTTAAATACTATTATATCTACTGTGTATCATGTTCTTCTAAGACATTAAAGAAAATCTACAGGTATAGAAGTTCACAGTACCTTCTGCTGGATTTTTCTATTGGAAGATTCTCAGCACCCAGGAGCCAAAATCATTGAATTATTCAACAGAACCTCAGGCAGATCTTGCTTCTGCACTGAATTTATGGAATATTTTAAAAGTTTCCCTCTGCCCATCTATGTATTTGCTTGATTATAGCCTCTGCTTAGTAAAGAAAACAACTGCACACATCTGCCTTCTACTGAGTACATGGCAAAGAAATTGTCCATGTTTTTTTAAGTGAATTGGCATCTTTAATGGGCCCTGTGAGCAGCGCTTGAGACAAGTGTCTGTCAGCAGTTTTACAATAATAGCCCCATGTCAGGATCTATAACTGACCAGTGGGGGAAAAAAAGTCTCTCTGGGCTGCAATTTGACATGCAAGGTCTGTCAGAAGAAATGGGAAAGAGGTATGTGTTTTGAAGTTTTAAACGAATACTTTTTATGCTGGTGTGATAATTACATCATCCTCTGCTACCTGCCTCTCTTCCCCTGAAAAATCATTATGAATCTAACTTGTTTCCACGCGTCTAAACTCTTCTGTTTCATCAGTGTGGATGTTGTCACAACCAAAGGAAATGGCAACTTTTAATGATCTGTTCCATTCGGGTGGCAAAAAAACCCCAAACAAAAAACCCAAAAATAAATGAACTTAGTGCCCAGCCTTCTGGTATTAATCTTAAAGTCTCTTTTAAATTTGGCAAGGGGAACATGCAATGTCATTGATCATAAATGCAGGGGCTAGTGTAGACTTTAAGGATCTACATCTTCCTATTTCATCGAGTCAAATTCTTCTACATTAATGGCCCTAATTCATAAAATAATCCAACCATTGATATTTCTTGAGCTCATACTATCTGTCCTCCATTACAAGAGATCTCCAAGCAAAAAGTATGTGTTGAATATATTGTAAAAAAAAAAAAAAAAAAGGTTTTAAGCTATGGTTTGGTCTAGATGGCCAATGAGGGCCCTTCTAATTCTGAGATGGTCTGATTTCCAAAGATATTGTACTAGGTGTTCCTAGGAGTACAAAGAAGCATAAGACAGGATTCCTGTTTTTGAGGAGCTTAAAATGTAGTTGAGGAGGTACAATAGGATAGATTACAGATAAATAAGGTGACCAGTAAATGCTATAAACATTTTGGGGGGACATGGGAGGAGCATTAAGATACTTTTCCCTGGTATTATCTCTTAGAATCCTGTTAATATCAACTCTCTGGGAGTATTCAGAGTTTCTCAGGTTTATGGAAGAAAAGAGAACTGAGCAAAATAGTTTCTAAAATTTGTGTTCACAAATGAGTTAGTTATTTTTAATTAATTACTATTTAAATACCGTTTAATCACCTACAATGTATAATATGCTACACATGATTAAGTGATAAGTTAGCTGTGCAGTTTAGAATATGAGATAGTGATTCATTTAGTCCAAAAAGGGAAATCAAACTAACTCCAATCAATTCTCAGATGTGGTTGTTGTTGTCCTTTGTTCTCAAAGAGGACCAAAGTAATACCATTATGTTGGAGTCAAGGTAAATTGTGTCCAGCTATGGCTGATCAGACCAACATGAGTTGGAAGGTTTTACCACTAGTTGAGCACAAATGGTCTAGACTCTAGATGAACATTCGCAATGGAGAACATCTCTAAATTTGTGCATCTCAACTTTCTTTTGAGCTACTGCAATTCTGTTTTGCTCATAGAGCCCAGTGCCATCTTTGATGTGGGCACATCATGCTAGACAGTCCTTTGCCAGGGTCTCCCATGTCTTACGATTGATTCCAAAATTCTTTGGAAAGATTTCTAGAGTATCTTTGTATCACTTCTTCTGACCACCACATGAGGTCTTTCTCAAGCTAAACTGCCAAGCATTCAAACTCTACTACAGAGAGCAATTCTCAAATAATTTTTGATGGTCTATCATGTGCTCATAGCATGGGGAAAGCAAAAGACATGGGAAATGTAAGTCTAAATCACTTGAAAGCAATTTAAAAAAAACAATATGCAAAAGGGATAGATACGCATAAAGTAAATACCAGTTGTACTCAACCTCTGACATATACTTAACCCATGATCTCTGTAGGCTTCTGTTAGAAAGTATATGATCAAATGTATGTGTGTTTCAAGCAAAATGAGATAGTTTTTCATATTTCTCATTCTATTTGACCTTTCTTTTTGACACTGTCAGAGACATGGGACATTCTCTCCTATCTTGGCTTCCATAATGCTACTCTTTCTTGCTTTCCCTCTTACCTGTCTTACCATTCATTCTTATTCTCCTTTGCTAAATCATCAGTCTCTTACCTCCTAAGTATTTTGTACCTCTCCTTGACCCTCTTCTCTTCATCTCTATACTCCTTCATAATCTTATCAGCTCCCATCGGTTCAATTATATCCACAATTCAGATGATTCCCCAAATGACTCCTACTATTTCTCCTAGATTCAAGTCCCACATTAAAATGGCCTGGTAGATATCTTCATCCAGTGTCCTACATGCATCTCAAACTCAACATGTCCAACAGAGAATTATTATTATGTTTCCCCAAATACATCTCTCCACCCTTTGAACTTTTCTATTTCTTTTGAGGAAAACACCATCTTTTTGGTCATACAAGTTTGCAATCTTGCAGCTCCATGTATCTTGAACACATTCTTTTCTTATCTGTGATAACTTAATATTGTTCTCTGCTTTTAGTGTCTAGTACCTTCCCTCTCTCATCCATCTTCCACACAATTGTCAATTTGATGTTTCAAAAAAAAAAAAAAACAACAGATAGATTTATTGGCTCTCTATGACTTTTAGGATAAACTATAAACTCCCTATTCCAGCATTTAAAACCCACAGCAATCCAGTTTCAATATGCCTTTTAATTCTTATTTCCTATTATTCCCTATCTATTCTCCCATTTATAATAATAATGATAATAATAATAGTTGGTATTTATATAAGTACTTTAAAGTTCACAAAACTCTTTACAAATATCTTGTTTTACCCTCAAAACAGTCTTGGAAGGTTCTATTATTATCCTCATTGTACAGATGAGGAAACTGTATCAGAAAGATTCAGCCACTAACCAAGAGTCACATTGTTGGAGGATGGATTTGACCTTGGTTCCTCATGACTCTGGGACCCACCCTCCAACCACTGTCCCATCTAGCTCTTCCCTGAACTTGGAATTCCAACTGTTCTCACATCTTATTATGATAAGCCCTGATGTTCTTCTTAGTCCTACTCAAATGCCACCTCATACATAGGACTTTTTCCCATTCTTCCTTTCCCCAGGTGTTAGTGCTTTCTCTTGAAATTATATAAATTGATTTTTTTTGTTTACATATTGGAACCCCTCATTAACAATATAAGCTCAAATCTAGGCACTTTCGATTTTTGTCTTTTCATCATTCCTTGCATATGGTAGATATTTTTCAAATGTTTGTTGAACTGAATTGAAATTATGCAAGTGGTAGGAGTTCAGAGAAGAAAGATAGGTGTGAACTAGAATCACTGGAGAAGATTTTACTAAGAAAATCCAATTTGATATACAAATATGAAGGATGGGTAGGGTTATGATGAGCAGAAAGCAGGAGGATGACATTCTGGGGGATGAGATAACACAGTTAACGAGAAAGTATAAAGTTGTGGTAAGGTAATAATTAAGAGACTAAATACATAGTCCTTGGTTTCAGGTGATGTTGCCATTACATGAAACCTTGATGATAGGGATTTTGGTAGAGAAATAACTTTAGGTTATTAAACATAAAAATGATAAAGCAGTGATCAAAAAGCCATTTTTCTAAGAAGCACAGAGTCCCTTCATTTTGGTAGATAAATGCCACATACTTTCTGAAATTAAGGAAAGCTGAAATATCTCTATCTTGAAGGAGGGAAAACAATTAGATAGAATTTGATTAAGAACCATTTTTGAAGTGTCCATAGGGATAAAGGGTTGGAAAATGGAGATTGGAATTGTAGAAGAAGGGCATACAAAGTGTCAGTCAGTAAACAATGAAAAAAATTAAGCCCTTGATTGAGTTCTACCAAAATGATATGAAACCAAAAAAAGGCCTAGCAAGCTGCTTCTCAAAAAGTCTCTGAATATAATTAGTGTTCTGAATTTCTTGGGGCAATCATAATTTGTTTGAATATGTTGTTAATATACAGTGATTTACTTTTCTTCATTTGAATGGTCTTAAAACTGTTGAACTAACAGATGAAAATAAAGACCCCTAAAGCACGTGAAATCCATGCTTGCATATATAAAATCACAAAAAAATCTTTTCATTACCTCTCCCATTAAAAAGGTAGTTGCTATTGTTCTCTCTCCATGAGCTAAAAAAGCTGAAAAGGCTGAAATGTCTAATTTTCGTGAGGGGCTATCAAAGTTCCTCCTGACATTCTAGAAACAGAAGAGAAAAAACACAAATGATCTGAGTTTACTTTAAGGCAGATCTTGAGGAAAATAAAAGTACAGTAAAAGAAATAGTGTAGATCTGTGCCTATATTTACTGTATACCATAAATGTTTATATTTCCTTCATTTTTGGTTAAATTTAGTTGATGTATTCCTGCTATCAAAACACTCTGTAAGAATGAAGATTGGCAACTCATTTCTAAATTACTGGCTTAGAAGTCTTGGAGCCTTGGAACTCCTTTAGAATTCCTTTAGAATTTAGATGTTCCTTTAGAATGGCTATAGGTACATATCTAACTGGTGTCAGAGGTAGCACTTGAACCCAGTCTTTTCTAACTCCAAAATTATCTGCTGTCTATCCACTATGCAAATCTGTTTCTGTGTAATACACACACACACACACACACACACACACGTTTGTGTATGCTTGTTTATATACACACACATAAATAAATGTATATATGTGTGTATATGTGTATCTATGTATATACATACATACATACATATTTTAGTTGTATCAGACTCTTTGTGACTCTATTTGGGATTTGCTTGGTAAAGATAGTGGCTTCATTCTTCAGCTCATTTTGCAGATGAGGAAACTGAGACAGACAGGGTTAAGTGATTTGCCCAGGGTCACATAACTAGTTAAGTGTCCCAGAGGCTGAATTTGAACTGAGGAAGACAAGTCTTCCTGACTCCAGATTCAGCACTCTACCCACTACACCACCTAGCCGTGTGTGTGTGTGTGTGTGTGTCTGTGTCTGTGTCTGTGTCTATGTGTATACACACGAAAATCTCTCTCTTTCTCCCTCTTCCCCCCAACCCTGAACTTCTACTGTGTTGATCAATTGAGTCAAAGGGTTATGCCTGCACAGAAAAGCTCTGAAAGGTGGGTTTGAATCCCACATTTAGTATACATTAACAGTGGGACCATCAGTCAGCTAAATTTTTTTATGAATCTTTTTTTTCTATTGGTAAAATGGGTATAATAATAATAATTGCAGTATCTATTTCAAAATATTGTATTGACTAAGTTAGTAGTATATGTAAAATATTTTGACATTTATGTAATGCTCTAAGTTTTGCAGATATTAATGAATATGGACCCAGTGATGAATGGTGTAATTATCATCACAGGACCATGCATGATGATTTGGACAGACTCCCAACCAGAGGGTTGACCACCAAGCAATACATACACACACTCATAACTACACACATGTATTTACACATATACCCATAAATGTACACACAAACAGGGAGGGGAGGGAAGGAGAGAGAATATTATCTCTTCATCATAGCCATCTACTAAAGCATACAGGGATTACATCATCTAATACATACAAACAAAATAAACATACTTTTTGAGTGCTTATTATGGCAAGACAATATAGCTATATACTGAACCACTTCTACCTATAGCCTGTACCCCATTTCCTCTTACCTCCACTGGGACTCCCTCATTATAATACTGTGATTTTTATTGCTTTTAGTGTACTAACTTGCTCATATCAGGCACTCAATAAATGAAAAACGAGTCCGAAAGTTGAAGCAAATAGCCAATATGTTGAATGCCTAATATGACCCATTGCTTCTCTTGCTAATACTGTTGCTTTCTAACTACAGGTAGATAGGAATAGCAGCAATATGGTCTGATTCTTATTTTCGATAAAGGTCAGAATTACAGAGCAAGAAATATTTTCCTGAAAAATGTTACTTCAGTCTACAAAGATTATTGAGGAAAATTCAACTAATAACCAAAACCAAATGAAATTAAATGTTACAAGTAGTCATTTCCAAAACAGAAGTCCTGTATTCTGGTGGATGTGATGAAACCCCAAAAGAGTAGCCAACTGGAGAGTGGGAAGATGGGCCAAATTCTACCTTTCCCAAGTCACGTGCCTTTCTCCAACACCAGCCCAGATCATCTTCAGTCATTGTATCCCAATACTCCCTCACTGTACCCCACTGCCTGAGGACCTCTGTAATAGTTAAACTCCCTGTGCCTCACCTTCTGTTTCCATTATGATTAGTCATAGCCAGTGTAACAATTACCTAATCGTGACTCAAGCGCCCAGTAGCTGTGAAGGCAAAATTACCCCTAGCTACCAGCATACCTCCACCCTCCACCCGTATGCCAGATCACTTTTTGACTGCTTCAAGTGGTCTTCAGCAGACTCGGATCTCCTGAGTAATGGCCATTGACTAAGAACTCCATTCTCCTCCCACCCAATACTCCACCCCCTTTTTTTTTCAGTGGGACAATGTGATTCTCACAGGGTGGTATAGTCATGAGGGTGTTGTGATGTGCTTCACAGATCTCATTACATTGTCTTTACTCCACAAACTAATTATTTCAGGTGAAGATTTCTGTTAAGAGCCCTCCTGTCCCCCCCCCCCCCCACACACACACACTATCTTTATAGTATGAACCTGGATTCAAAAACACTTTATTGTCTCTCAAATATTAAGTCAGATACCAAATTTTGTCAATTCTGCCTCCACATCTTGCAAACCCATCTCCACTCTACTGACATAGCCAACACTTTCATTCAGACCCTTATCATCTATTGGCCTGGTCTTCCCACATCAAACCTCTCCTCACTTTAAGCTATCTTCCATGCATGTGCCAAATTAATATTCTTAATGCATAAGTTTGACTAGTTTGCTCCAACAAACTCCAGTGGTACACTGGAATAAAATATTATTTGTTTTTCATCTCATCATTTTGTATGTCTCTTGTATATATTTTGTAATGTATGTAATAATTGGTATGACTACATATTTATGTAATTAAAAACAATACATAGATGTTATATAATAATATTGGAAATGAGAAGAAACATCTTTTTCTCTGAAATAGGAAAGCTTGGAGACCACTTGGTTAGAGACTACTAGAATCAGAACATATGTACATTGTTTGCCTCTCTCAACCTTCCCTTCACATTCTGAAATAGAAATTGAACTCGAATTTACCACAATTGAGAACTCTGAGCTCAAAATACCTGTCAGTCTTATAATCCCCCATAATTTTTTAATTGCTTATAATGTACCAGTGTATCAGCAATGCAGTATTCACAATGCCTACAGTAACTATAAATATGCTGATATAGTTATTAATCACAAAATGGAACAGGCTCTCTACATAAGAAATATAGATAGTGCATTCATTTAAATACCAGAAGACTGAGTCCCAAAACCAGAAAGTCAAAGCCAACCCAGTAGTGATGAAGTTGGCACATGTGGTCACAGTAG
>CM053585.1:76886340-76902164 GCA_028646515.1 Pseudochirops corinnae
AAAGATTAAATTAAAGATTCCCCTTGTATTGTCTTGGTTTTCTGGTGAAGTGTTAAACCCAGAGCTTGTGAATCCCACTTGTGGGATGAACTTGTTGAAGTGAAGAGAGAGGGCTGAACTAGGAGGAGATGATTTGGAGAAAGGCCCAAGCAGAGAGAGGATAAAATAACTTCTGAGAGCCAATATCTGGAGGCTGCTGCTGCAGCTTGAGAGAGAGAAATGAGAACTGAGGACTAAACTGGGAAGAAGCATGACTGTGGTGCCAGTATTTGTCCTGTCTGTTTTGATGTTGTCAGGTTCATCTGCTGATGAAGGATGTTGCTGTTGTTGCAGAAGTCCTGGGACCTTGCTGTTGGTGCAGAAGCCCTGAAAGAGGATTTTCTTGTTATATGTTTACAGAAATACTGGAGGAGGGTCTTGCTGATGTTTTCAGTGGTCCTGAGACTGTACTGATGATTTGGGTTGACTCCTCAGATGTTGTTGTTGGGTCTAGGTTGATTTCACAGGCAGAGAGTGAATTGAAGAGGATGTCAGCAATGTGTACCTTTGTTATTGTATCTTTGTTAAGCTGTGTCTTCCCAGGAACAGAAACTGCTGAGAACTTGCCCCAGGTCAAGATGAAGAAAAGACCTCTCCTTGGGTATTGAAGCTGTGATGATTTTGTAACCTAGTTGTGACCTAGGGGTGAATGGTCTTCCACTGCCTCTGGAGAGGGTGCTTGGTGGTGATGGGTGGTGCTGTAATTCAGTTGTGATGCATGGGTGGAAAACTTTTGACTTTTGTACTTTGTGACTGACAAAATGAATGTACTTTGTTTATGATTGGAAACTAATCTCCAGTTGAATAAAGAGAAGACTTTGTGATTGACTAAATGAATGTACTGCCCAGGGGTGGAGTACCTGGACATTAGTTCTTTGTGATTGAATTGAGTTGACTAAATTATTGAGTTACACTTGGTGAATACTGTATTTTGGTTTTCTGTGAATGTTTTGCCTTAATCTGTCACTGAATAAATGGAGTTGCTATGCTTTTTAATCAGAACCTGGAAGTTGCTTGTGCTTGGTGTTACATATATACATATACATTTGTATACATATATGTCATTTGTATCTTTCTTTAACCTCACATATGTGATTTCCTGAAGTATAGTGTCCAGTCTTTTTTGCAATCATTTTCTTTTCTTTTTTCTGCGTGTTCATTGTCTTTAAATTTATTTTTATTCATTTTAAATTGAAATACAAGACGAAAAAAGAAAAAAAGAACATTTTTCTGTATACAACAAATCATTATAGAGAATTCAATATTAAACAATAAATTTCCATTTTATGAAAAACTATGTAATAAATCTTAGACATTGTTTCAAAGCAACCCAGCTTTTCTGGGATTCTTTCTAGATTTTCTTTTGTATTCTACTGTGTACTTTTTATTTTATTTTTTTCTCCTTCCCTACCCTAAAGAAAGCTAAAATCAAACATGAATATGTACATATAAGTGTATATCAATAATCACATATATATACATACAGATATACATATTTGTAAGACCATTCCATGCTTATTTCTATTTGTCAGTTCTTTCTCTGGAGGCAGATAGCATCTTCCTTCATAGGTCCAAGTCTTTTAATGTTTTTTTTCCTAAATCAATCAGCTTATCATTTCTCACATCATTGTAGTATTCCATCACAATCACATACTGTCTTATAGATTGTCTATGTAAGTTTTTCCCCCATTTTTCTGCTTACCTTCCAATCCTGCCTATATTGGTTTTATCTTTATAAAAGTTTTTAATTTAAAATAATGGAAATTATCCATTTTATACCTCAACAATGTCTTTACCTTATATTATAGTTTAAGGTCTAGTACTGCTCAATTCTCTTCCTTTATTTTTTAACCTTAGTTTCTTTGAAATTCATGACATTTTCTTCTTCCAAATGAATTTTGTTATTATCTTTTCTAATTCAGTAAAATAATTTTTTAGTAATTCAGTTGGGATGGCATTGAATAAATATATTAGGTAAAATTTTAATTTTTAATTATTTTTGGATTTACCCATCCATGAACAGTGAATATTTCTGCAATTATTTAAAACTAATTTTATTTTTGTGATCATTTTGAAGACGTCTCTTAAATTTTCTTTCTTTGACCTGTTTTCCAGGTCAGTTTTTTGATCAGTGTGATAATGATGATTTTCTTAATTATTTGATGTCAAGTTATCCTGTCATCATAGGAGTTGAATACAAATGATATTGGATGGTCTTAATAGCCACAAAGAATATCATTTTGACCTATGTTAAGCTTTTGTCAGGCAGTTAATACTTGCAGCTTGTAGTTTCTGTTGGGTAAAACTCTTGACCAGCTATAACAGTCTCTTAGTTATTTTCTTCTTTCTGCATTAATCAACCCAGACCCTTTTTCTGTTTCTGATCCTGATAAAGAAACTCCCTCTACTTGACCTTCATCCAAGTTTGGTATTGATAAGTGACCCCTAGAAGATGTCTATCATATCTGGTTCTGACTAGGAATGCCTCCTCCTACATCTGGAACCAATTACCTATTTCCCACCAAATCCATTTTTAGGGTATATAACTTCATGACCTGAATGGCAACTTTAAGCATGGTTCCCCTCTGACATGTATCCCATCCCTTCAGGCTGGTTAAGTCACTTCCAATCATAGGTATAAACTTCTATCTTTCTATGTTGTCATATAGTGTTTATATATACATATATATGTGTGTGTGTGTGTATATATATAAATGTATATATACACACACATATATATGTGATTTTTTTTGCTTGCTTGCTGAATCACATACAAATAAAGCTCTTGTTTTCATTATCTCCCTGAGAATCAATTTCCTATAAATTCCTGAAACCAAGACTTTGTTTTAACCTCTCCTGTAAGACCAATTAAATCAATCAGATATTTTACAATTTTTCTATTGTTTTCAATATTTGATTTTGTTCTAATATTTCTTGCTCTTCTTTTCAATCTCTATGACTCAATTTTTGTCTTGATCTGTAAACTGTGAAGAAAAAAGTAGAGAAATAACACTGCAGGACAATATCCCTAATGAGTATCAAAGTAAAATATTAAAATAAAATATTACAAAGTAGAGTACAACAGTATATTAGAAAGATTATTCAATAGTACTGACATGAATACAAAGGTGCCCTAAGGGTTAAAGATAATATTAAGGGTTGCTTTCTCAATGCCTTGGGAGGCCCTCCTCAGCCTAAGAGCATCCTAAAGTAAATGCCCCCCTTATCCCAGACCATTTGGAATACCATAAAACTTCTCCCTTATCTGGGACCATAACCATCGTGGGTCATAAAATTTCCCCCACCTTCCATATCTTGTGTCATCCATCTTCCTCATCCTGTCCCTAAGTCTCCAACCCCCATTAGAAACCCTAAAATAACATCACCATCCTATAGGCTGTATAGCTTTCTGGCTCTATAAGTTTGGTCCTTGTCCCATATCAATGCCTTTGTTTAGCTTCTTGCTGAATCTCAGGCTCACATGATTTTGCATTAATACAGAGAAGGCCTAATTGAATTCTTTCAAAAATCTGAACCTGCTCTCCCAACTCTGACCCTCAACAATGACCAAGTTAGGTTTATTCTAAAAATGTAGGGTTGGTTCAACATAAAGAAAAGAAAAGCATCTAGGTATTGCAGTGGATGGAATACTGGGCTTGGAGACAGAAACACCTGAGTTCAGTCTAGCCTCAGACACCCTAGGTCACTTAACTCCTATTTGCTTCAGTTTCCTCATCTCTAACATGTGAGTAATAAGAGTATATATCTCCCAGGGACATATGTGAGGGACAAATGAGAAAATATTTGTAAAGTGCTTAGCACCATGCTTGGCACACGGCAGACACTATATAAATGATAGTTATAATAATATAATTAATTATATTACATAAAATGATATTACTTATTATGTTACTAACATAAAGAACAAAAACCTTATGACTTTGTCAATAATTTTCAAATAGATTCTTGACAAAAATATGACATTGGTTTTTGTTTAAAAAAATCCCTTTAACTAAATTCAAGAACAAACATTTTATGTGGTAGAAAAAAGTTAGAGATCTTTCTAATCAGATCACAGGTGAAGCAAGGGTGTCCGCTATCACAACCACTCTATTATCATGCTAGAAACGTTAGCTATAGCAATAAGATGAAAAAAAATGAAGCAATAAGCTTAGGGAAAGAAGACATAAAATTATTACTTTTTCAGATGACATGATGATGTATATAGAGAAGCCTAGGAAGTTAACCAAAATCAGTTGAAAAAGTTGATAGCTTTAGCAAAGTCACAGAATATAAAACATCAGCATGAATTAACAAATCTAGTAAGAAAATCTAGAAATAGAATTTCATTCAAAATAACTTCAAAAGTTATAAAATATTTGGGAACATATCTACCAAGATTTACATAGGATATGAATCCAACCATAAAACACTTTTTGCATAGTTAGATTTAAATAATGGGAGAAACATTAATTGTCCATGAATAGTCTGAGCCAATAAGATGAAAAAATGACAATACATTAATTAATTTACTTATTTAGTGCTCTACCCATCAAACTCCCCAAATCAAATTTTAGAGTTAAAAAGAAATAATAAATTTCATATGGAGGAAAAAAATGCAAAATGAAGGGAGTACAATCAGGAGAACATTGTATACAGAAACAGCATTATTGTAAGATCATCTGTGAATGACCTAGCTATTCTTAGTAATGCAATGCTCCACTTCCGAAGAACTAATGATGAAAAATGTTATCCACCTCCAGAAAAAGGACTAATGGAGTCTAAATGCAAATTGAAGCATACTACTTGTCATACTTTATTTTTTTCATGGTTTTTTTTGGTTTATGTTTCCCTTAATGACATGACTAATATGGAAATATGTTTTGCGTATATATTGCATATGTATAACCTATATCAAATTGCTTACCATCTCAGGGAGAGGGGAGAAGAGAAAGGAAGAGAATTTGGAGCACTAATATTTTTTTAAATGAAAGTTAAAAATTATTTTTACATGTAATTGGGGGAAAATAAAGTATTCAAAAATTTTTTAAAAGCAGTGATGAAGTTTAAATTGTTTTTCAGACAAGTAGTATATGACATTCCTGCCCCAGCCCCCCAAAAATACTGCACAGAAATGTATTGAGATATTTATATGAGGTATCTTTAATGAGATCATTTGTTAGGGGGAGAAATTGGTAGCACATTTTGGGAGGGATAGACTTGGTCTGGAGGGATCTTTTCCCATTAACTTTGTGCCTGTAACACTCTGTCTTTAAGAGGTGATCAGACTCATCACAGGCTGTATCTTTTGGTACAATGGTGGCTGAGGGTAAAGGTAACTCACGCTAAGTGGTAAGAGAGGGGGAAGGCATTAGAACCTCCTTTATTTCCTTTGCTTGGGTTTATGTAGCCTAAGAAACAGGATTAAGTCTTTGACCTTTCCATTTGTTAGTTTCCCTTTTAGGCACATGGTGCACTTTTCTATCTGATCTGGGAGCTTGAACCATGATGTTCTGGGAATACATCAATTTATGCCACATCTAAGGATCCAGTACCAGCTTTGGACATAAACTTGATGGGGAAACATGTTATGTAGAAATTGAACTAAGTTGTGAGCCTAATGCCTCAACAGAGATTGAGGTGATTGTGCCCCCAGATATTAGAGGAGGTTTGTTCTTGCTATATCTTTTAAGTAAAAATTCCTTTGTTAAAACAAACATACAAACAAACAAAAACAAAAAAACTTAGCCAGGTGTTGAGTGGTTAAATGGAACCTTGGTTGTTAATTACTAGGCCTCTAAAATGGGACAGTCTGTGGGGCCTTAAATCAGTGAAAGAGAAAAGAGACCACCCAACTGCTTCAGGATACCCAAGAACCCTGAGTGGAGTCAAATGTAGCAGACTTGACCCTGAGAGAATGGAGCCAGAGGCTCCATGTTACATAGATATTCACGTGATCTTTGTAGAAAATCTATTTTTCATTTGAGTCACTGTTTGCTTTATTTAAAGAATCACTCTCTTCTTCCTTTGAGTAATCTCTAAATCTACAATATTTTTTAGACTGCTTCATGTTTTCTTGGATTTGCATACCCTTCTAGATTTAGTTCCTTAATTAAGTCCATGTCCCAGGGTCAGACTGCATCCCTCGCAGAACAATTGTTTAGTGTGATCTTGCCTGCTTGGTCTTGCCTATGATCAATTGGATTCCTATGTTAACCTCCCCCTCTTGGGATTATGTACCCCTGGATCTTTAGAGCCCTCAGTCTTCAGAGCTTTTTTATGGCATTTCAATATAGTGCACTAAGGATCTCAGAGTCTTTGGTTGCATGATCTGTCTAAATCTGAATGCTATCATGGCAGAGTGATCATTGCTTTTCCATGCCTTCCAAGATTCCTACCCTGGGGCATTCTGACCACGCTGAGACTTTCACAGGATAGTCCTCCAGTCACATTGCCTCTGGATATAGAATCCTGAAGGTTATATGTGTCTCTGACTAATCTTCAGTCAACTGGTTTGCTTGCACTGCTACTGGCTTTCCTGGTAGTCCTCCTTTCTATGGCTCATGAGCTTCTGGCTGACTTTTTTTGTGTCATTCTGGGGTTAAAGAAGTTACTCTAGTTTCTCACTGGGTTACTCAAATATTATTTGGTATGATATAATATCTTTGCCAGGAAAACCCCAAATGGGGGAGTCAGACATAACTGAAATGATTCTACGACAATAGCAATGTAACCAGGATAAATAAAATTGATAGTCTCAGCTATTAATAATATTATTTGGAGAACATTGCTATTCAAGGACAAATCCTTCTTTAGTGTGGCAAGACAGATTGAAAGGTCCAGGAAGCTTTGGGATTCTTTGGCATATCAGGTGACAATGCACAAAAATCTAGAAGCAATAGTGGCAGGGCAAAGAGCAAAGCCCGGAGCACTAAGGGGCACAGAGGCAGGGCAGATTGTTAGGTCAGTTTATCTGGACATCTTCTATAGCTCTGGTGAACACCTTATTGCTATGACATCTTCCTATTTTGTACCTCACTTGATGATTATATTCAGCTAAATACTAAATAAGGTTTTCTGCTCTTTGTCGTGATCTTATACCATTTTAATTATGTGAGAAACTCTTGAAAGATAACTTTCAAAGCTATGTTCATCCTATTGAGGAAATTATTTTTTTTATTTTGGTTGATTTTTTTTTTTTTTTTACAAATGCACAGAAGGATTTTCTATTCTGTCAGCTGTAATTTTTGTGATGTGATTTGGCATAGAAATTTGTGAAAATCTGCTGTTCCCTTTTCATCTTTGAATCTGGAATATTTAGTCATTGGACCATTCTCATAAAGATTTTAATAGATGAAAAAACAGCTTTATGGATCAGTACTTGCTGATATTTTATCAGCATTGCTATTTTATCTCAATTGATATGATATTTTAAGGAAAAATATAAGAACTTATGCAATTAGGCTCAAAACATGCAGAACTGAAAAGAAATTTTAAAAAAGTATTTATTAAACACTTACTATGTGCCAACACTGTGTTTTAAGTACTCGGGACATAAATAGAAAAGCAAGATATCTTGTGCTCACAGGGAGCTCCCCTCCTAATTGGTAGAGATGCTATATGAAGAAGTTGGGGGCAAGACAGATTGAAAGGTCCAGGAAGCTTTGGGATTCTTTGGCATATCAGGTGACAATGCACAAAAATCTAGAAGCAACAGTGGCAGGGCAAAGAGTAAAGCCCGGAGCACTAAGGGGCACAGAGGCAGGGCAGATTGTTAGGTCAGTTTATCTGCCATTTTATCAGAAGGATTGGGCATGGTGACTCGCTGCTCATCTAAACAGTACAAGTGGCCATGCCTGAGAAGTGGAAGAAGTTGAAAGGGCCCTAAAATGTTGGAAAGGTTGGAAAATGGTCAAAAAGGGCCACAGTGGAAGGGGAACTATTGGTTACCTGCTATGGGGGCAAAGATGTGTTAGGGAAGGGGAGAAAGTTGCTGGGAAGGAGAAAGGAGGTCATAGGCAGAAAGGTTAAGAGGGCAGGGATTCCATATGGCAATCACTCTGCAGAACCTTCTTTTATGCCCCACCCCACCCCACCCTGTGATCTGGGCATTCAGTCCATTTCAACATCTGATATAGTTTAGGGGCTTTGTTAAAGTTCTTTGAGGACTGGTATCATTTTTCTAACCCCTGAACTCATTCCTATCTATAGTCAGTAGACCAATAATAGACTTTACTTCTTCCTATTAGTTCTGATGAAGACAGGCAAATTAATTTGAAGTATGAGGAGCTGAGTACTTTTTTTCCTTGTTCTTTTTATTTTCCTCTCCCTTCTTTCCTTTCCTCCTAAGTTTGGAGTCACAGGACCTGAGTTCTAATTCTAGATGCAGCACTTACTACCTTGGTGACCCTGAGGAAATCAATTAACCTCTGTCAGCCCGGAATCCTTCATCTGTAAAATGAAAGGGTTGGCCTAGATGGCCTCTGAAGGCCTTTTCAGTTTTAAATCTATAAACCTAAAGTTGATTTAATAGGAGACATAAAACTTTCACTTTGGACTCACCATTTAAATAGAACCACAGACTTTTTTTTTTTGGAAGTTGTTTAGCCTATGAAGATAATAAGCGGCTTAAGGTTTTAGCCATTCTTCAATATCTCCACAATAACTGTGACAATAATATGATCATGCTGCACTACTTTTTATTTTCATTATTTTCTTTGTCACATAAATAAGGTGTCAAGAGTTTTAATATTTCATGAGCAGCATTCGGTAAATTATAGTAACGTACTATACTACTTTGACCTTTTCAATATTGTGTGATTTGGTTGGCTGGACATTCTATTTATAGCCCTGCTGAGTAGTGGAGAAGGAATGAATAGCTGCTGCTAATGAAAATACAGTATATTGAAAGAGTCCAAATGATGATACTGTCTTAGAGAAGATGATAATATTTCACCAGATATACAGCATAAGGCTTTATAATTCTGATAAATCATTCTCATGACAAAAGGTATAATGAGATTAGAAAATTGCCCAAAATTAATCCACTTAATGATAGGGTTTATACTTTGCCTAAAGAGATTGTGCAAATTTAGCTTAATCCCACTGGATCCCCAAAATTCAAAGCATGGCTTCTTTTGATTTTCTGCAGCAGTGATCAAGATGATATGTTTAAAGTTTATCAATGGATGTGTTCGAATTGACAAGAATGATGAGGGTGGGAAGGTTTTCTTTTCCCCCATCCCCAATTTATTCAACTTTTAAAATCCCTGGTTTTCTCTCTTATATTTATTTGCAACTTTGTGACTGTGCCTCTTTTCATAAACATTCAAGAGCTGAATCCCTGAGGAATTCTCCCTCTATGTCCCAGGACGTGACCAGATGAATAGAAATAGAGAGTAGACTTTTGATTTAATTAGTACAGAGAATTCTCAAAGGGGGAAACTTACTCTATCAATGCAGATTAACACCTTCTCTACAATTTCTGGATTTAGAGAATTGCCTACAGCAATGTTGTCAACTTAGGAGGTAGCTAGGTGGCTCAGTAGATAAAGCATTGGGACTGGAGTCAGGAAGACTTGAGTTCAAATATGACATTGGTCATTTACTAGCTGTGTGACCCTGGTAAGTCACTTAACCTCTACTGGAGAAGGAAATGGTTAACCACTCCATTATCTTTGCTAAGAAAACCAACCCCATGGACAGTATTGTTGGCTATGTTCACAGGGTCATGAAGAATCAGACAGGATAGAACAATACAAATAGTGTCAACTCAGATAGAAAGGAGGGGGCAGTCTAGTAATCCAGATATAAGAGTCCATGTGGGCAATATATTGACTCAGTCTTTTGACTTTTAATCTTCAAGGCTATCTATGTTTGTTTTTCTTTGCTTTTTTTTTTCTGTTGGTAAATATTTCACAATAGCACTTCAGTCTGGTTCAAATCACACATTCTGGAGTGTTGTTGGCTGTATGCAACCTATAGGCATCATGTTCAGTATCTCTGACTTAGAGCACTAAAAGGTTTAAGTGACTTGCCCAGGATCACACAAACAATATGGGTCCATCAGTACCAGAACCCAGGTCTTTCTGGCTCTGAAATGAGCTCCCTATCCACTATGCCATTCTGTTTCACTAATATCAAAATCCTTCCAAAGCTATATTACATGGGAAGGAGTTTTGCAATTAGATCAGATTCAAAGAAAGGGAAAGAGTTGTTCATACAAAATGGTTAACCTGGTATTGTGCTGGTCAACTCCCCGGTTGTCTTCTGCCTTGAGTCTCTTTAATGATATTCTTAACCATTATGAATTGTTTGTTAAATAAATTGGTATTATTTTATTCAGATGTCTTTTAGCACATGCATTAACCTCTCTGGAGAGGGAAGTGAGGGATAGGCTGGTTTCATTCCCACAAAGAGAATCTCTTCTGTGTCAGTTTGTGATATTACCTCATTGTTATTTAAATAGAACTTCTGGCCCATGAAGATGTGGAAAGGAAAATCAACTTTCTTACCATGCTCATTAATTTGTCATGATATATTAGTACATGCATGAGTAGTCCTAATTAATTCATTGACCTGGCTCATTTCATAGCTATAACTTCTTTATTTGAACTCCCCACTGAGACACTGGTATATCATCTGACCCCCACAGCTTTCTAGAAACAAGGCCCAGAATACCTCTCCTATCTCCTAAAAATTTTAAAACTTTTACTCTATGCATCATAAATTAAGAAATTTCATTTAATTTCCTATAGGTCAAAAAGTCATTCAACTTCTCTTTTTAGAGAAGCAGCCAAAACTTGCTTGGCTATATAAGTACATTTGCAATTAGCACCTGGGAATGCCTCATTTGAAAAACCTAAGAGTAACTATAACATGTTTAGAAGATTTAAGATGAGATTTAAGATGAGTTAAGTTTGATTTGTAACATATGGTAGATTTGAACAGATTTAGTTTTATTGGAAGTTAATCAATGGAAATAAAATGAGATCCGCATAATAATATCAAGTCAGAAAAAGACAGACTCTATGAAATAGTAAGGTTGGTCAGGAATAAGAGAAAGGGTAATTTTTCGTGATTTATAATTCTTAGCAAGTCATAGCTAACGATTGTCTTAGGGGCACACAGAATTATTGAAGGCATCCCACTGTGTGGGTTAATTTTTTACACTGGCAAGGAAAAATTCAATTCAATGCAATTTGCATATTTGTAACCTTAAAGTCATTCTTGACTCTTCCGTCTCTCCCTTCTCTTATATGATAATAACAATCATAACAATAATAGTTAGCATTTAGATAGCACTTTAAGATTTTCAAAGGACTTTACAAATATTATCTATTTTTTCCCTCACAACAACTCTGGGACAGAAGTGCTATTTTTTCTCATTTTACAGCTGAGAAACCTGATGTTCAGAGAGGCTAAGTGACTTGCCCATGATCACATTGATAGTAAGTGTCTGAAGCCAAACTGCACTCAGGACTTCAGTGGTTTCAGTCCAGCACTCTATCTACTGAGCTACCTAACTCCTGAAGTTGTCAGTCACCTTTCCTCTATCTCCACTTTTCTTGCATTGATATTCATGGCCTCCTTTATACAGCTAACTCCTTAGTTCAGGCCCTCACCATCTCTAATCTGAAGGAAAGTCATGGCCTCATAGTTGGTTTCCTGGCTTCTTATATCTTTCCTCTCTGATTCATCACTGACAGAGCTTCTCAAAGAATCTTAATATAAGATCAAGTCTGACCATATTATTTCACTCGTGAAAAACCTTTAGCAGTTTTTTTGCTATTGTTCAATCATTTTAGTCGTGTGTGACTCTTTTTGACCTCATTTGGGGTTTTCTTGGCAGAGATACCATGGTAATTTGCCATTTCCTTCTCCAGCTCATTTTACAGATGAGAAAACTGAGGGAAACAAAGTTAGGTAATTTTCTCAGGGTCACACAGCTAGTAAATATCTGAGGTCAAATTTGAACTCAGGGCTTCCTGACTCCTTCCCTTTACAACCTAGCTGTCCCTATTGTCTATATGTTTAAACAGAAATCCCTAGCCTGCTGTTTAAGAACTTCTACTCTAACTTCTGCCTGCTTTTCCAGTACCGATTACTATCATTCCCCTTCACAAACACCAAGTTCTATCAAATTGATCTATTCATCAAAGCCAAGACTACATATTCTACTCTCATGTATCTTCACAGGTTTTCTGTCATATGTAGAATATACTCCTTTCTAATCTCTACCTCTTAGAATTTTGGACATTCTTCAGGGCTCAGATTAGATATTACCTTTTATATGAAGCACTTTCTGATTCCCCACAGTGACTATGGATTATTCTCTTTACATTTTGCCTTATAATATTTATATTGTGTTATCATATCATGTTATGTGTATACTAGTATATACCCTCTTCCCAATAGGTAATCAAGGAATAATATCAGGGAGTTTTTAGAGAAAGACAACCAATTTATTAAAAACATGTGAAAAAATTCTCCAAATAACTAGTAATTCAAAAAAAGTCAAATTAAAGCTATTCCAAGGCTCCACTTTACACCCACCAACTTGCATAGATGCAAACAAGACAACAGCAATTGTTGGAGAGGATGCAGGAACACAGGCACACCAAGACAATTCATTGGAACTGGAAATTTGTTCAGCAATTCTAGAAAGCAATTTGGATCTATGCCTCCAAAGTCACCAAACTGGGCTTACCCAATGACCCAAAGATACCACTACTAGTGTTCTAACCCACAGAGAGCAAAAAAAGAGGAAAAGGACTCATATGTAGAAAAATAGTTATAGCAGCTCTTTTTTTTTTTGTAAAGGCAAAGAATTCAAAACTCAGGGAGTGACCATCAATTGGGGATTAGTCAAAAAATTATGGTATTTAAATGTAATGGAATGGTTATTCCGTAAGAAATGACAGAAAGGACAGTCTCAGAGAAACGTGAGAAGAGATGTGTGAACTGATGCAAAAAGGAGTTGAGTAGGAGAACAATGAATACATTAACAACTTTTTAAAGAAAAACAATATGAAAAGACTTGAGAATTCTGATCCCTCCAACTACCAAATTCCACTGTAGGAATTTATTTCACTTAATTAAATATTTGTACCAAAGGCTTTGTTGGTTTTTTTTTTGCTTTTCTTATTTGGGCCATAAATGAAAATGAGTGGACCAGAGATATAGCAAAATAAGAAAAAGAAAAAGAAAAGAAAAGAGGCAAGTTATAACAAAATGCATAATAACAAAAAGAACAAAAAGAAGGGCCAAGAAAAAAATCACAGGCAAATAGGACATCTTTGAACACTAAAGCTTTGAAAGCTGAAATCATTATATATTTAAAAATAAAAAGCAATTTGACGTAATTGAGATCTGCAGATTCATGTACCATCTCTTCCTCATCCTCCTTCTCCTTCTCTCTCTCTTTCTCTCTCTCTCCCTTTCTTTCTCTTCCCCTTCTCTTCATTTCCTCCCTCCTTCCTTCCCCCTTTTTAAATATATAATAAGAATTATTAACAGAATTTTGACAAGCTAGGTGGTGTAGTAAATAGAATGCCAGGCCTAAAGTTAGCAAGGCTTTTCTTCATGAGTTCAAATCTGGCCTTAGACATTTACTAGCTGTGCGACCCTGGGCAAGTCATTTACAAACAACAAACAACAAACAAACCTGTTTGTTTCAGTTCCTCGTCTGTAAAATGAGCTGGAGAAGGAAATGGGAAATCATTCTAATATCTTTGCCAAGAAAACCCCAAATGGGGTCACTAAGAATTGGATATGACTGAAATGACTGAAAAAAATAACAGATTAAAATATAGACTTCTTAAGAGTAGTGGTTATCTGGATATGGTCTTGGTTTCCTCAGCTCCTAGCAGAAAATGTTTGATAAATGCTTGTAGAACCCACTTCAACAGAACTTATTCATTTCCTGTTATGTGTAAGGCAATGTGCTAAATTTGGGAAATACCAATATGAAAAAGCCCAGCTCCTATCTTTAAGGAGCTTACAAGCTAATGAGAGTAGAGGAAGTTAAAATGAGGCATATACCCAAAGAAACAATTCATAAAGTGGAAAACTATAAGGACAAAGAAAAGTTCTAGAGTCTAAACAAAGTGCAATAAAAATAATTTAAGGAGGGAGAGATCATTCTCAAATATGGAGAATGTGCACAGATTCCTTGGAACCTGCATCCAGTCTCTCCAAATCATTTTTGTCTCTTTGAATACAAGATTTCTATCTCTTGTACATGAAGGCAATCATCTATACATGAGAATAGAATCTTACTTATCTTGGGCACTTCAATTCAGGCCATCTTAAAGAGTTATAAGCTCATGGGAAATATGATGAATTCACTTATATGACATGCTATTATGTCCTTCTCCCAATGAAAAGAATTGCAGTCCTCTTAAATCATACATGTAATATAATCTTTGTAGGTACCCATCGTAAAATATGTACTAATTTACATATAGTGAAGTTCCAAGCAGCTATCCCAGATATAGGGGTCCCATGTGGAAACAATGTATAGCATCAGTTGTTAAAGTAGGGATTTTATGTAAATACATAACAAAAAGCATCAAATATCGGAGTTGCCTATAGATAGTAAACCAAAGTCTATATGTAAATATATAATACATCATCATTGTAAGCAACAAAAACAGGAAGCATAGTCAACTTTTATATAGTTTTTTACATGTCTTGTGTAATGACACATCTGTGAGGTAGGTACTAAAAGTGTGTTACTGACGTTTTATAGATGAGGAAACTAGAATTCAAACAGGAAAATGATTGCTCATAGTCTCATAGCTATTCAGTGTCATGGTGAGAAGGGGAGTCATATCAAGATTGCACATAGCAGGGTATTATTGATCTCCCTCACCCTGCCACATTGGTTAGGGTCATTTTTAGTTTTTGGGTTTTTTCCCCCTGAAAGATTATAAATCTGTAACAAAGATGTACCTTAATTGGTCTGGGGAAAAAGTATGACCTGCCTTCACACAGATTCCTGATGGCCCCTGGCCATTTTAACATTGCTTTCTGGTCTTTTAAGAGCATAAAAAGTCCACCTACATAGCACTGGGATCCTTTCAACTTATTGGATGTCTCAATATAGAGTGAATTACCACCCTGTTGACTAGACACATTTTACCAAGTACTGTCACATTCTTGTTGAAGGTCCTTTTTATGTTTGGTTAAGTAAACCTCCTTTTGTTGTCTGCTAAATGACCTGTAAATATCTAATTTTGTTAAAACATTGAACCTAAACTGATAGTCCTGAGTCAGGCCTGACCTTTAGATAGGGAAAACACATGTTAGAAGTATTACATAAGATATTGGGACTTTATGTAACATAGACATTACACACATTTCACTAGTGGGTACCACTACTGAGTCAGGATCTCTTCTCTTGTCACAATTACTACTACAGTCTTAGACTTTTGAGTCTGCCCTCCCTCCCTGTATTGAGAGGAATTTTCCACCAACCATGACCATCCTGATAGGCTTTCCCAACCCTCAAGGGTGTGCCAATATGCAGTTTCCTCTTCATTGCAACCTTAATGCTGATCTTCCCCTTATGAAGATTTTGTCTCCAGAAGTGCAAATATCTTAGTTATTGATGCCCAGAGCCTTGTGGGAAATGAAATACCTACAATCAGATAAATTTCTACTGCATTATTTATTATTTACTTGTGGCCAGCCATATGGTTAAGTCTTTAGATGAATACAAATAAAACACGTATATTGTCCTCAAGGAATTTGCTATCTAGTGGGAATATAATAATAACGGT
>CM053585.1:76902664-76926000 GCA_028646515.1 Pseudochirops corinnae
ATTAAAGCACAATGACATTGCAAAACAAAACTTTAAAAGATTTAAGAAAGTTGATCAATGCAATAATTACTCAGGGTTTTCATGAGATCTATCATGATGCATATTATGCTTCTCTTGACAAAGACATGATGGACTCAAGATGAAGAAAGAAACTTGTTTAAATGCATGGATGTTGCGTGGATTTGTTTCATTGGACATGCTAATTTGTTACAAGAGATTTCTTTTGTGGGGGGAGGGCAGAAATCTCTCATTTGAATAGGGGAGAGAATGAAGTTAACAATGGTGATGCCCAAAATTTTTTTTTTCAAGTGCCCAATGAAGCATTTTTAAATGGAATAAAAAAAACCCAGAAGTAAGTAAGGAGTGAATCATAGACAGTTATAGGCAGCTATGAAAGTGATTTGTGGAAATCATCATATACCTTTAAAAAACAGTATAAAATGGTACTTTATGGTTTCATATACAATCTTCTTTTGTGTTAGGCAGTATATGTGGAAGTACTCTCTGGTGTATGATTTCAGAATATAAAATGAAATTTTTAAAAAGAAAAAAAGTCTAATTTTCAGCAATGGGAAAAAACCAAGGTGCATTTAACATAACAGAACATATTCTTCTGACTGTGAAATGGGTGGTATTATCTTGTGTAAATTCTGCATATGCTTAATAAATGATCTGAGCCTAAAGCTGAGTTGATCAGGTTGAAAAATATTTAGTAACAGGTATTTTCAATTTTTCCTGGTAATTCATTGGACTTTTGTAGTGCAGTTCTTTAGAACTGATATGCTTTTTTTCTTTTTCAAGGTCAATACAATTCACCTTTTTCCTATTCATCCTATTGTCAGCTATTAATCATTGGATGATTCTTTCAAACCTTTTCAATGACTTTCTTATCAGCCTCATATTCTTCATTACTTCCTCAGTCTCTTCTATAATTCTTGGGAAGTTTATAATATCTATGCTGAATACTTTATCACATAATTTTATTAAATCTCCTTCTTCATCTCACTTTTGTTACACACAAACATGGCATTTCATGATCCATCCCCCAAATTCAGTTGTAACAACTTTCCCCCAGACCTCCTCAAATTTTTTAGTTTATGACTAATGCATTTGCTATATCACGTGATTTATTACAACAATGTTAGTGTCATCCATTTTCTGGCTTATAAGTTCCTTGAGGATAGGGGTCATGTATTATCTAAATTTTATATATCCTTACCACATAGCACAGTGTTTTTCACACAGCGAGATTCAATAAAATATTGTTTAGTCAACCCAGTGAAATGCTATGTATGTACAATAATGAAGTAAGAGAATCTTAGAATATTCCCATTAGAAAAAAATTCAAAAGTCAAGAGAAAAATGCATCATGAACCTAAATATGGTGAGGATGTTGTAGCCCCAATTTTCTAGACGTTCATAAGCTATTATTTATCCTGTCACATTGTTTGCTCCTTGAGCTGAAAAAGTAATGGGAAGTGTGAATTTAAGTAACCCCACAGTAAGCAGATAATGCTATTAAAGTAAGAAGAATTTAATAGGATCACAGTTTCTAACATCTGGACTAACTTTCATTGATTTATTTCTATTTTGTACATATTTCATAAGAATTCGGATAAGAGACACACTTAGTATTTTGAATACATCAGTAAATAAATGAAATGTTCTTCATTTCTTTGTATGCTAAAGGAAAATGATCTCTCTCTCTCAAAGGTTGCCTTTGAAGAGTGGATCCCAATCCTTAGTCAAACTCTTGGTTGAATGTGGTAGAGTTGGTTCAAGTAGAAATGTCATAGAAGGTCATGCAATTCTTCAATATTACTAACAATTTGTGGCAACAACAACAACAAAAAAGATGGTTAGGTTATGTTTTAAAGCGAGGGCTAATAAAGACACCAGCTGAATTTTGCCTGAGGTAGTGATTAGCAACATTTCACCAAAGCTGAAGAACAGGTGTTGATGTAAAAGTGAAAACCTGAAGCATGTTTTGGAAATGAGTATTTCCTTCCCCTGCTATAAATCGATGAACAAAATCCTCTCAATGAAAACCTATTTCCCAGTAGTGAAATAGGTATCTGAAAATCATACTCATTCTATCTTAAGTGCTATTTCCCAAGTCACTGGTCTAATATACAAAAAAATCTTAGTTATAAAAGTCAAATTGGCCATCTAGTGATAACTAAAGAAATTTCTGTAAGGTTAATATCCAAGGTCAAGCTTATTGGGTTTATTTACAGTATACAGAATGACTTGAAGAGATAGAAAAGAAATACCAGGCTCTGCTGGGCTTTGTTTCATTTGATGATTGGCATAACTATCCAGAGACCAATGGGTCCAAATAAGCTTTCTCTTGTTTTGGAGATCTTGGACTATGAGAAAGTGAGGGAAAAAACCAGCATAATTCAATTTAAATTTCTTTCTGTATGGTGAAAAAAAATTCTTCAGTAAAAATATGGCCAGAATATTTTAGAAACTGCCAAAATAAACAAATAGAAGTATACATTTAATGACCAAGGCACTTGAAAAGCATATTGGAAACCAATTCTAGTTAAGGAGAATGTGAAATAAAATAAAAGGCAAACAATTTTAATATATACTCTAACAAGGTGGAGAGGGAAGATGAAAGGAAGAGAAGGAGCATTTATATAGCACCTATCATGTGCCTAGCAGTAAGCACTTATTACAAATATTACCTTATTTCAATTCTTACACCAAACCTGAGTGGTAGATGTTTTTTTTTTTTTTATTATCCTGATTTTTCAGTCATAAAAGGGAAGTTAAGTGATTTACCCAAGGTCACACAATTAGTAAATGACTGATGTCACATTTGAACTCAAGTCTTCCTGACTCAGACATAGTTCCCTTCCACTTCACCCCCAGCTGCTTAATTTGAAGGGTTGAAAAAAAAAATACAATATTTTTCCACACAGAAACTGAACCTCAACTATAAGACCAAATTCTAACCACTAGAGCACCAGGGAGAACATACATAAGAAATAAAAATCTGGTGAGGTGGAGGAAATGGAGATGCAGAAGAATAAGCTGAAATAACTTAAAGGCATCACTTGAGCAGAACAGTTGCCAGATATCTGGTTCCTGACAATTCGTCAGCTACAAATAAAGACTAATTCTAACTGATGTTATAAAGGCAATTGAGTAAAGGACAACTAGTGGGATGATAAGAGAATGAAATGGCAGAAAAGAGAAAAAATCACAGAAATTTGTTATGGCTGTCCCTACAGGAACCATGTTAATAGACCCTCCTTAACCATGGCCAAGTTTGACTTAATTGGAAGAGTAGCTGTGAGTATTGTATTGGGGGCGAGGATTAGAAGTGGAGTAAATGTGATAAGTATAAGTATTAGTAACAGAACCAGGAAGGAGATGTTTGGAGCTTTGGCAGAGTTATAGATATTGTCAATTTTGTAGCTTCCCACAAGTCTGCTAATCTATATTGAAAATATAAATCTAAAAGACTAGAAATTTTTCTACTCACCCCTACCCCACTGAAGCTAAAATTATACTCATAGTACACACACATTTCAGCTCCCCACACTTTATTCATTATCTAGCTCATATTAGCAAATATTATCACCTTCATCATTATATAATTTTCAAGTTAGAACCTTGGAAATAATTTAGTACAGACTCCTCATTTTTCAGGTGAGAAGCATCATCAACATTTTTTTTAAATCTAGAGAGTGTGTGACAACAGTAGCAGCAACAACAGATTTATCTGAAGCTTCTTGTTCTGTAAAAGAGCTTTACAAATATATTATTTTGTCTTCACAATGACTCTGGCATGTAGGTTTTGTTATTATCCCCATTTTACAGATGAGAAAGCTAAGGCAAACATAGGCTAAATAATTTGTCTAAGACCACACAAAGTATCTGAGGCCAGAATTAATTTCGAGACTTCCTTCAAGCCAGGTACAATATTGTATCCACTGGGCCACTTCTATTCATAGCATTCTACATATATGACACATTACATGCACATATGGAACAAGTAGGTATGGTATAGGCAACAGGGCATAACAGATAGTATTGAACTTGGAGGCAGGGACATGTCTTAAAATCCTGCCTCAGAAACTTGCTATCTACATGTTCCTGGGCAAGTCTAGCTTCAGTTTCCTCTTTTTTTAAATGAGGGAGTTGAACTTGATGACCTGTTTGGTTCCTTCCAACTCAAATCCATGAACCTCCGATCTTCCACTGTGAAGGCATTGGCATCTCCAAGAGCTGCAATGGTTGTTGGCAAGAGGAAATCGATGCATTGGATAGTTTGACCAACTCTGAGAGAGAGTACCTAGGTAGTGGCAAGACTGGAATGGGGCGAAGGGAAGAGCTGGTATCAGAGAGACGCCACCTAAACGATCAAAGCTGGAATCCAATGGGGCAATGCCAGCTCGGTAGTAAAATATGAAGTGTCTAATTACAAGCCCTGCAAAAAGTAATAACAACAATAACATCCTGCTTTGAAATTTTAGTCTCTTACACAACTGTGTTTGCTGCCATCAGTTAATTACTTAATCCCATTTAAATCTGTTCATCCATGCTGTCATTCTCTTATGTTTATCATTGCTTTCTTTGTGGGAATAAAATGACTTTTTCTGTACTTATTCGTATGATGTAGTGCATGTAGTTTTAGCTTCTCTTCCCCCTCCACTGGGAAAATTCTTAGAATTTTGAACCCAGAACAATCTCTGAAATTTGTAACCTCTATGTCTTGTGATAAAGAGGTGGAGGTGGGGGTAAGCCAGTGAGTATAAGAAATGTCAGGCCTATTTCCTTTCCTGAAAAGTCAGACTTTCCCAGCAATAACCTCACAGATTAGTGAAGGGGAGGTACCCCAAGTCCCTTGTGAATCATAACAGTAGTTCCTTCTAGCCATTAGCCTAACATTTAGCAAATGCTTTAAAAAAATAGCTGAAATATTTAAAGGACAGTCATGTGAAAGAGGAGTTATTCTCTATGATCCCAGACCACACAAATAGGAAAAATTGGTATAAGTACCAAAAAGAATGTAACTGAAAACTTCTAAGAGTTAAAGCAATCCAAAAGTGTAATGGGTATCCTAAGGTGGGACTAGGTTCCTTTTCATCTTCAAGAAAAATTGGCAAGATCAGTGATTGGGGATCGTATATGGGTGACCTTGTTGACGCATACATTGGAATTAATGTCCTTTGAGGTCGCTTCCAACTCTGAGATTTTGTGATTCTATGAAATCAGCTCAATTAGTTTAGACACTCCATGGCTGCTAAAATTTCTGATAGTTTACAGAAATCTTCCTCCATAGGCTTCCAGATGTTTTACATGTTTCAAAAGAAATGTCCTGATGACAAGATCAGCAAGGGATGAATTTATGAAAAGACTAGGAAATCATAGATTGTTTGGAAGGAAAAATAATATAATAATTTGGAACATCTAGTGCCATTGAGAATGAAATTATTTCTATTATGTGAATCATTTGCAATAAGATTTATCTAGTCTAAAATTTTCCCTTTCCCAAAATAAAGCTCCTTAAGTCTCCCTGTGGGATCTTCAGTTTCCACCATATTCTCCTTCCACAAGAGGTAACCAACCATGCCTAAACTGCTTCATCACGCCATGCTGGAAAGGAAAGCAATGGGGTATTGAACTTACCAGGATGGACAGATTTTCTGAAAAATGAAGCAGCTATTGACTTCTGAGGATTTACTAGTACATCATTAGGAAGAAGAGTCACTGCTTCTTCCCATGTCTCTTCACTTGGTTGTTTGAAGATGTGTAAGCCACAAACTACTAGTGCTTACTACACAGGAACAATGTAATCACCAAAGGGGGCAATGTGCAAATTCACTAAGAAACCCTCACTGTTATCAATGGATAAAGTCATGCAAACGTGTCCACAGCTGTAAACTAAGTGAAGAACAAAAGGAAAGGCAACTATTCCTAAAGAGTAATCCTGCCACATATGGATGGCAGCCATGGGAGGAGTACAGATGCCAATAGGGAAGACCATAGGTGGGTGCCTTCCCTGTCAATATCCCCTGTTCCATAGGATTGCTGGCTCTGGTGTGCAGGGGTTTGAACACTTTCATCCAAAGACCCAAAGCCACTCAGAGCTCAAACTTCTGTAGAATTTTAGACAAAGAGTTGACCTTAAACTAATAGGATACTGCCTTGTCACTCATGAGGCAAGGCAGCGGGGTGGTCTAGACCAGTGGTATCAAAATTTAAATTAAAAAGGGAGCTACTAAAGTGTATATAAGGATCCATGATAATGGTCTATTGCCTTAGAAAAGCTCATATTCATATTAACTATGTTTGTGTTTTTATTTTATTAACTATTTCCCAGTTACATTTTAAAATGGTTTCAGTAGACTGTGTTTGACAACTTTCATCTAGATCACTGAAATAGTCTTTGAAATGCCTATTAAAGAATACAGGGCAGGGGCCTGGGAAACAACTATAACTGTGCCATAGCAAAGTGGCACTTGAGGAGAGGGACAATACTTGGTTTCTGGATTAGTTAAGCCGTGAAAACTGGGAGAGTGGGAAGAAGGGGCTGGGCTGTAGTCGTAATATTCAAATGAGTTTTCCCCAGCTCATACTTGTTTTAGGCAGCAATCATAAGTCTGAGATATACACACACACATACACACTTGTCACAACATATGTAGGCTGGACTTTTTCTTACTATGTTTTGTCTCTGAGCCAAGTAGATCAATATAGCATGGATTGTAGGATGTGTGAAAGATATTTTAGAGATCATCCAATCTATATTTTCCAGAGGAGAAAACTGAAACTCAGAGAGGAATTGATGACCTGAGATATCTGCTATTATAGTTCCCAGGTTATTATTGAACCACCTCTAGTAAAATTTTTTATTTCAGAAGACTTTCTTCAACTCATCTCTTCAGGATAATGCAATCACAAGATGAACTACATAGAATTCCAGATTAGCCCACGACTTGGACTTGTTATGAATGACATTTGTCAAGCATGTTATATATACCATCTATACATATCTGTTCTCCACAACAAGCAATATAAGATAGGCACAATTATACCTATTTTACAGATGAGGAAACCCCAGCTTCCAGAAATTAAATGATTTACCCTGGGTTCACCTAGCTGTCAAGGGTCCAAAGCAGGATTTAAAATCAAACTTTCCCGACTCTGTTTGTTCTCTAACATGTATACTAAGATGTTTCTCAAGTAAAAGAGAAATTGCTTGAGAAATTCAAATTATTTACAATTGGGTTAAGTTCTTTGTCCATTAAGAATTGCTTCTATAGAAATATTGCACTAATTTATGACAGTCATTTTATTTTCTCTTGGTGACATAGCACATGAAAACTTTTCATATGAAAGCTTTGACTAGAAACAATATTAGAGGGTCTGTGGTTGATTAGCATATTTAAAATACTATCAAAGAATATATGATATCCAAGGCCACTCTGAATACCTTGTCAAAGGCACCTGATTTGCTGTGGTTTGGGATCAAAAAGATCATAAAAGTCCTGCATCAATATCAAATTGTCAAAAGGAGATGACTGAGCTCTTAAAGTCCACATCGAGAAATTACAGAAGTTTACACCAAGTTAGGGAGGTACTAAGCACAGTCAGCGTCATGAAATATATGATCCTGATGGAGCAGCATAGGAAAATATAGAGAAACTCATTATGTTTATCACAAGGTGGTGAATTATGTGGCCAGTGAAACAAAAGAAAATGCAAAATCAAAGAATGCAAAATGCTGTGCACATTTCTATGTGTCCCCCTAGAGCTTCTAGAGTCATAGTGATATACTGACAGAAAAGGATGCAGATAGTGTTAGGAATCATCCCATTTTTTGAACTTCTATAGAAATTAACTGGACTGTTCATATTTTAAATTAGAAATTACTATTCATTAATCAACAAGTTGTGATTCTAGTAAAAGAACTGAGATCCATCGATATTGGTGTTCTTACCATGAATGAAATCAGAAGAAATAAAGAAGGCACTATTCAATGGAAGGAATATTCCCATGTCTTCCTAAGACAGGGGAGAAAAAGAAGAGAGTTATTTACATTGTAAGAGCAATGAAACATAAAGTTTTATTTCATGGGATACTTGGTCAACTTATCTTTCAGTGCTATTATTATATGCAAAAAAGAATATTATTAAGACAACCTCAGGTTATATGACACCTATTGCAGAATAAGAAAAAAAAATTAGGAAGATCCAAACAAAATTCTCCAAACCAAATCAACATGTATTTTGATACTTTGATGATGTCAGTGTGAGGGGGGCTAACACTGGGGAAAATACACACAGATGTGTATATATACATACACATATATGTATATATATATGTGTGTGTGTGTGTGTATAATGCACGTACACACATCCATATGTGGCTTTGTACAAATACATACATACCATGTGTATAATATATTAAAATGTAATCCAATATTAACAAATAAAAGAGATCAGAGGCAAAGAGACAAGTCAGAAACCCCATTTTCACAATGTTAATAGATTCTTCAAGAAGAAAGTAGGAATATGCTGGACACAGTAAGCACCAAACTCTGGTTTCATTAAAAAATAGTTGGTTTATAACATAACAGACAGGAAATAAAGAGATAAGGGGTTACTTGCAGGAGAATTGTCTCTGATCATTGACGAGTTAAAACAATGGTCAAAATCAATACCAAATTAGAAGAGACAGATGAGAAAACACCACACAATCTCATCTATTTAAATAGGCTATAGACTGTGAAGAATGAGAAATGGAAAAAGCTTTAAAAATCTTCCTTATCACCATTTCTTACCAAAAAATGTGTTCAGTAGTCATTAAAAAGAATTAAAAAAAAAAACTGAGAAACTGCCTAAGTCTCCAACAATTGTTTATTTTTTTTCCCTCTTTATCTGGTAGCAAAACATGCTGACCAAGAGCAACATTAGTTGAGAATACAAGCTCATTTATGGAAGACTTCAGGGTAGAATGGCTAAAGTTAAGAAGTATTATCAAACAAAATGAAAAGGCAGTGGAGCAGAACCTACAGAAAGCCAGACATGAAGCCTGGCTAATTCAGATCATCACAAGAGCATATATAGATGAAAATGGAAAGAGTACAACAGATAAATGGAAAATGTAGCAGATTTGCTAACATTTCTGAAATGATCTAGTCATTTCATTAGCAACAGCATAACTACTACTTCTGAACCTTAACATGCCTAGTTTCTGCCATACTATTTTCCAGTTTTCCCAGCAGTTTTTGTCAAATGGTGAGTTCTTATCCCAGAAGCCAGTCTTTAGGTTTATCAAACAGTAGATTACTATAATCATTTATTACTCTGTCTTAATATATTCCACTGATCTACCAAATTTCTATTTCTTAGGCACTACCAAATAGTTTTGATGATTACAGCTTTATAATATAGTTTTAGATATGGCGCTGCTAGGCCACCTTACTTTGCATTTTTTCATTAATTCCTTTTATATTCTTGACATTTTGTTCTTCTGGATATATTTTGTTATGATTTTTTCTAGCTCTACAAAATATTTTTGGTAGTTTCATTGACATGGCATTGAAAAAGTAAGTTGATTTAGGTAGAATTGTCATTTTTTTTGTAGCTTGGCCTAACCCATGAACAACTGATTTTTTAAAAATTGTTTAGATCTGATTTTATTTGAGTGAAAATTGTGTTTTGTAATTATGTTCATATGGTTCCTGGATGAGTCTTGGCAAGTGGACTCCCAAATCTTTTATACTGTCTACAATTATTTTAAATGGAATTTCTCCTTTCATCACTTCTTGCTGAGCTTTGTTGGTAATATATAGAAGTGCTAATGACCTATGTGGGTTTATTTTGTATCCTGCAACTTTGCTAAAGTTAATAATTTCAGGAAGTTTTTTATTAGATTCTCTAGGATTTTCTAAGTATACCATCACATCATCTGCAAAGAGTAATAGTTTTATTTATTAATTGCCTCGTTTAATTTCTTCAATTTCTTTTTCTCTTATTGCTAAAGCTAATATTTATAGTACAATACTCAATAATAGAGATATTAAGGGGCATCCTTGTTTCACTCCTTATCTTATTGGAAAGGCTTCTAGCTTATCCTCATTACAGATAATGATTGCTGATGGATTTTAGATAGATGCTACTTATTATTTTAAGGGAACCTCCATTTATTCCTATACACTAGTGTTTTTAGTAGGAATGGACGCCATATTTTGATAAAAGCTTTTTCTGCATCTATGGAGGCAAACATATGATTTCTGTCAGGTTTGTTATTAATATGGTCGATTATGCTGGGTAGGTTCAGCTGGATAAAAAGCAAATGTTTCTAGTTTTTCTTTTCCCAAAGGAAGAGAAGGGTCAATGTGTTTGATTTAAGTTATTGGCAAAATTCTAGAATATACTTTTATAGAGATGGTTAATAAACATTGAAAAAAGAAAGTGATGATATCAAGAAATATTAAAAGGGCTATCACATGGAAGACTTGTTCTTTTGGGCCACAGAGGGCAGATCTAGAAATAATGTGCATACATTTCAATGAAGCGAATTTAGTCTCAATGAAGGGAAAAAGAAAACTTCCTAACAATGAGAATCATACAAAAGTAGAAGAGTCTTTCTAGGGAAGCAGAAAATTCTCTGTTGCTAGAGTTCTTCCAGTAAGAAATGAATGAGAATTTGTTGGGTATGTACAATGGCAGTGGAAATTTCTATCAGATAAAAAGGTTAACAGCGGACAACATTGTTTCTTATGGTTTCATCCTGGGACTTCTACATTACAGGATAGTTGCCTCCTACCCTTACTTTTCCTGACCAAAAAAAATGTTCCTTCTTGATCAAGGTCTTTGTCTAAGTTCTAGTTTTATGGTCATGGACAGTCCAAAGTTGTCTTTTGCATGCCTCTAGTCTGCTTCTTCAATTTATATCAGTTACATGGAAATAATAGTCTAGCAAGGGTGCTTCTCTTCAATATATAACTCAATCAAAAAATTAATCAACTCTAAATACATACTTCAGGCCTACTAGCATTAAAAAAGACTTGTCTTAAAATCAGGATGATTTTGGTTCAAGCCTTGGTTCTGACAAATACTATACGATGGTGAGCAAGTAAAATACCCTCTCGATATTTTCAGTCAACTATATAAGACTGTAAATGAAGGAGTTCATAGATCTAGGACAAGGATTCTTAAGGGTTTTTGTGTCATGGATCCTTTTCACATTTTGGTGAGATCTATGGACTCCTCAGAATAATATTTTTAAATGCAAAAACATGAAATACATAGGATTATAAAAGAAACCAAATATATTGCAATATAGTGGATCAAATATTAACAATACAACTCCATGGATCTAAAGTCCAAGGACTCTGATCCAGTACTAGAAGGAATCTCTGAAGCCACATCTAGTGTGGCTTATTTACAAAGAATGACACTGAAGTCCAGGGAGTTTAAGTGAGTTCTCTAAGGTTAAATAGACAATACCAACATACAGTCACCTGTTCCTCTTCCCTACCATCTATCCAAATCCATAAATGGACAGTGTTATTGCTGTGGTTAAGCTTTGTCTCTAACGATACTCTTAGTTCCTCAAGGGTAGGCATCATGTATTGTAACTTTTTTTTTTGCCTATAGTAACTAGCAGTGTTGAGCATACAGAAGGAATATCAATGGCTTTATTGATAAATATTTGATGAATGACTTTGAGAAGATCCTTCACTGTATGGAATTACTTTATATGTATTCACTTTACATTGGGCTCAGTTTACCTTGGACTCAATTAACAAAAAATGTTATGCTCACAACTTTTGAAGGATATATGTATGTATACACACACCCATATATATATATATATATATATACAAACACATACACACACACACACATATATGTAGCATAAGGTAGGATCGGAAACCCTTATACAACTGAAACAGATTGTTTGCTGATTGTTGCTGTTTGGTCATATCTGACTCTTCATGACCCCATGTACCATCTTGTCCATGGGGTTTATTTGGCAAAAACTCTGGAGTGGTTGCTCATTTTCTTCTTCAACTCATTTTACAGATGAGGAAACTGAGGCAAACAGGGTTAAGTGACTTGCTCAGGGTCACACAGTGGGTAAATTTCTGAGGCCAAATTTGAATTCAGGTCTTTCTGTCTACAGGCCCAGTGCTCTATCCACTGAGCATGTGTGCTTATTGGCAGATGATGGACTAAGCCATGAAGAAAAGAAACCTAACCTACATCTAACTGCTACTACAAAAATCTCATTTTTAAAGACTTAGAAGTTCCTTAAGATGACCAATCAGAGGAAAATCATAGGTTTATGTGAGGAATTTAAATGTTTCTTCTACCACCCACTATATCCCTAGACAGAGGCATAAAGCCAAGAAAAAGAGAGTTAAAATAAATTTGAAAGAAAACGAGGGAGAAAGACCCTCCCCAAAAAACCCAATAATTTAAGAGTGGTCTTCTAAACCAACTCAACTAGACTTTATCATAAATACAAAAAGTCTGGTTTATTACTTAAAATAACTTTCTTTTTTTTGCTTTTTGGAGGGCAATTGGGGTTAAGTGACTTGCCCAAAGTCACATGGCTACTAAGTGTGTCAAGTGTGTGAGATCACATTTGAACTCAGGTCCTCCTAACTCCAGGGCCGGTGCTCTATTCACTGTGCCACCTAGCCAACTCCTAAAATAACTTTCAATTACACTGATGAATAGCATTCTATTTAAATATCAGCTTGAGCATTTAATACTTCTACTTCTCTGCTGAACATGGTACCCTCTATCTTTCTCTATAAATTGCTAAGCAATATCTAAAAAAAAAAAAAAAATCTTCTAACAGTTTTCTTGCCATGAATATAAACTGCCAGATAGTCATCTGGTCTTAAAATCTCTATTCTCTATAATCAGACACTTTCTCTAAGTCCCATTCTGTTATTTGGAAAGAAAGGGTAAAACATAGAGTGAAGGAAAGCAAAACAAGATTTAGTCCTAGAAAACCATGACACAGAATTCCATTATTCAGGGTCCAATAGCTTAGACGGGAAGCTGTTTGGAGGAAGGTGGTTTGGTTGTTGTTGTTTTCAGTATGACAAATAGCTTTGCTGTTACTATAGCTATTATGATTATAGAATATTTCATTTGTGAGACATTTTAAATAAAATAGTTTATTTGGAGATAGACTGAATAGTGTATTGAGAGGATTAAAATCTCATTTTTGGCTTCCGTCTCATTATACTATAGATAACTATAGTTAAGCACTCTAGACTCAAAGTATCATGCTACTACATATTTGTAGGTAGATTACAAGAGCAAGAACTTATACCTACCCTGGAAGAAAACCAAAGGACGAGATGTTAAGTCAGAGTGTAGAGCTATCAACTATAGTTTTGGCTTACTATAAAGTCTTGGGCAAGTAACTTAACCTTCATTCAGTTTCCTCATTTATAAAGGAAGAGTAATGGTGCTGACTTCTCTCACCAGGACTATCACACAAATTAACTTAGTAATTATTGCAAAATACTGTAAAATTCTAAGGGTTCCCTACAGATTTCTCATAAATTCAGCGCTCTCATTTACTTTACGAGGTAAGAGTAGAGGGTGGTCCATTTAACAAGAAACTGGTTAACAATCTATTTAAAACCATACAGTGGCTGCAGAGAGGAACACTTTCAACATTTTATAAGGCTCTAGGAAAATGTTTGTGAACGTCCCTCCTATTTGTTTTCCCCCCCAAGTTCGGAATAGAGAAAAGTAATACAATTATAAGGCTTTTAAGAAAACAGGCCTTCATGAATCTTTTGATCAGTGACTATTCGACTATTATCTATGCAGCAAAGAATGTAAAATACAATCACTTTTGCATTCATCATGATATGATTTGTGTGTGTTTGTGGGTTGGGTTTTTTTTTTTTTTGGTCTATATTTGTCCTTTGTAAGTTTTTGATTAGCTCATTTTTGAAAAAGGTCATTAACCAGAGCAAACTGTGATCATTAGCACAAGAAATTCTGGAGCAGTTTTGTTTATTAGGAAAAGTTACTTGAACTTTGTAGTCAAATCATTTGATCCCACAGTAGGATTTGATAATCTGATCATGTCAGTTATCAAAGCTTTGCAGAAAATACAACTGTTCTTTAATTGTTTTGGGTGTTTCAATAAGAGTGTTGTAATATATCTTCTCACTACCAGTATGAAAGGGGACTGGGGCAGCTACACCTTTTTGCTAAAAAGGAAAGTACTACCTGGCTACAATATTTATCTGTATTTCTTACCACCTTACTTGTACTGGTCAAACCACCATTATGTTCAGCTTCAATGTGGTATTCAAATTTATTCATTGCACTGGAAATTGAATATATCACATAGAGCTTGAAACAAATGATATGTAAGCTAGAACTCATAAAATTTGGGGGAGGAGGGACGAAGTCCATCATATAGGCTTGGTCTACATTTTCAGGTTGTTGAAAGTGTCTATTCAAAACTGTTTATTTGACAATATTGTCATCAAAATACTTTGGGAGAAAGAAAAAAATGGAACCAATTTTAAGGGAAAAAATGAGGAACAAGAATTCAGTTAGATAGCTGTTACCTAGGATACACTCAGTGAATAAAGTGACCTTTGCTGGCCCAACGATTCTTCATATTCTCACAGATGTTTGATGAGCAAACACATATTTAGAGGATGGCCCATTTGCTGTCCTCTGAGCATGAGTTTGCCTCTCCTCTATCTTTGCCTTTATATTAGGTTTTCTTCCATGCCTAGAATATTCTCCAACCCCACTTCTGTCTCTTGAAACCTTCAGCTCTTTAAAGGTTCAGTTCTAGAACTACCTCTTTAAAAAAAAAAAAAAGTCTTTCCCAATTCCTCCAGTTGTTAGTTTTCCCAAAAAACATTTTAAAAAAATTTCTATGTCTTGTTCCCTCCCCCTGCTCTGACCATAGGATATAAGCTTCTTAAGTATAAGCTTTATTTCATCTGTATCTTGCATCTCCAATACCTTATACAATGCCTGGCACACAGTAGGTATTCAATTCAACTGAGTTGAATTAAGATCCTATGAAATTATATCCACAACTCTCTGCATTTGCAACTAAAAGTCTATGCTCTTCTCCCATATACTAACACATCAGGAACAGACTGATTTCAAGATGATACATACATGCTGAAAGTGATGCGTTGATTATGCTTATGACTCTAGCAAGAATATTATATTATCTTTCAAAAATAACAACTCTACTTTTTTTTATTCTGCAATGTTATTAAAATATCTCCCATTACCATCTTCCTACAGGGCAGAAATAAATAGTCAAGGAAAATAAGTTCTCTTAGGAATTCTCTTTTCTCATTTCCATGAAAAAATCGCAATCTTAATATGAAATGTATTTGTTTTCTATTCAAGCTGGAATGTTTCTTGCCCCAATTCACTGGCATCCCTTAGACTTACTTCACGCTTAACTGCATATCCTGGGGCTATGGTAATTTACACACCCTCTTGCCTGCGCAGGAGTCTGAGGGTCAAATGGTGCCCGCTTTAAAAAAAAAAATGACACAATGATGTAATGTTACTAAACATACTCTGTCCAAAATTCAGGCCATGATAAATATCATCCCTGAGTTCTGCTGGATCAGGTGAAGCATCTCCCATTAAAAGAAACTTTGCCTTACAATCTTCTATGGGGGGAAAATCAATAGAAATCATTGTACGATAATTATATCATATGATCCTTGAAGACAAGAATGGTATTTCCCCAGTGTCTCCTCAACTCATTCTGTCCAGGCATCAAGTATGATGCTGGGTATGTGATAGTTGTTTACAAAATTATTATTGAATTATTATTGAATTAAGACTTGAATCCAAGTGAACCACATTCCAAGTGGATTACAATGGAGTTAGGTCTAGCCAGATTCCAGTCCCAGTTTTGTAACTAAATTATTATATGACCCAGTCTTGTTTCTTAAATGGTCTGTGCCTAGATTTGTGTATATAGAAACTAGGGACAAAATGTGTACTGTATAATAACCATACCTTAGAGTTGTATAATATTTTCCTCAAAATTTTTATATCTAGAGTTATCTTTAATCTTTATAATATTCTCTGACAGGGATATTTGAAGACTTTTTAGTATGTAATTCCACTGGTTCATAAATACATATATATCACATATGCACATGTTATTCAGTCATTTCAGTCACACCTGACATTTTATGACCCTGTTTCAGGTTTTCTCGGCAGAGATACTAAAGTGGTTTGCCATTTCCTTCTCCATCTCATTTTACAGATGAAAAAACTAAGGCAAACAGGGTTAAGTGACTTGCCCAGGGTCATACAGCTTGTAAATATGTGAGTTCAAGTTTGAACTCAGTTCCATATGACTCCAAGACCAGCACTCTATCTACAGCACCACCTAGCTGCCCCTGCATATATACATATATTTGTCACATATTTCACTCCAATACACCCGTGCTAAGTGCCTTGGTCACCCTGTATCCTTGTCTGGCATCCTGTTTCCAAGACAGCACTAGTGAGATTCAGAAAAGGAGCAGTTCAGATGACAGTGTAGTCAATACTCTTCTGCTAGTGTCACTGTGCAGGAGGTGGAAGATCCAAGTTCTCACAACTGGGGCTGGTTAGTTCTTCGCTTGAACTTGGACACTCCCTCTTTCCTCTACCAGTCACTAATTCTCTCTATTCAATTATGCTCTGTTCAGCCTTTCTGAGATCTTTATCAACTCATTTCTCTTAAATCACTCTTCCTACTCTACAACTAACCAACTACCAAGCACTCAACATGAATGTTCTCTCAAGCACTCAAATTTTCAAGCTCACTCTACTCCAACAGTCATTTTCTGTTCAAAGTTCTTCCAGTGCAGCTTCAGACCAATAGAAGCCCTGAAGCTACTCTCCTGATAATCTTGAATGGAAAAAGAGGAATGCTACAATAACAAATACATTAGAAAACAAATATAGCCTCAGCCACCAAGTAGTTTCTCCTTTACAGGCATGTTCAGCTTTTAACATGGCACTATGTACACTCATGGCCATATCCCATGGTTGTTATCTCTGAAGAAAAGTCAATGAATTTATTTCATTCAAGTAAGCTTCTTTAGGAATCACAGGAAATCACTAGTTGAGAAGCTTGTATTTATATCCCTTTAAGATCACTTCTAGTACTAAAACCTTGTTTCTCTAGGACTTTACAAACTAAATAAAAAGATGACAGGTCAAAAAGGAAAGAGAAAAGTTATCCCGGGGAAAAGTATGATACCCATTATAGTCACATAGTAGGAAGAAAATAGCATAAAGGAAGAAAAACCCTGAAGTGGAAAAGTTAATAATAAAGGAAAGGTTTTAAAAAAAACACCTTTCTGGTGCTAGATTGATGTCTGTGGATTTCCCTTAAGTTTCTAGAAGAAAAAAATATTGTTGCAGTGTCAAGGAGGGGAAACAAAGAAATAGAGATCTTTGAGGAGAAGGTGACAGATCAAAGAACCACCAGTTTTGGAATAATTATTCAAAATGTTGCTGATGATTCCTTGTCAGGAGATGATTTGAAGGAGAAGTTGGCAAATGTCTACTTAGGGATTATGTTTTGGGAACTCTGATTAGAAAATTATAGGGGATGAATCTGAGGGAAGTGTTTGCAGTGATTCCAACACAAGAGATTAAATATAAGTTTTTATGTGTAGGGCAATGGCAAACATTTGAAAGGAAATGTGGTATATAAGAAAAATATGAGAAATATTGGTATGACTATATAGTAATGTCACTCTGGCTAAGAGGTAAAGACTGTATAAATGTCCATCAGAAATGTAGTGTTTGAGAAGGCAAAGATATAAAGCACCTAGGTGCCATAGGTTTTCATGGGGTAATAGAAGAGGCTTCCACTCTATACCACTCCATCTCCATGCTTTAAAAAATAAATAATGAAAGCTCAGGCTAGTTGAAACAAAAGCACAGAGCCACAGACCGAGGAAAGAGGGTTCTAAAAAGGTACATGGAAATGAAGCATATCAAAGGATTTCAGTACAATTAGGATTGACACCTCTATCAAATATGGACCAAGAGAAAGTGGAAAAAAGGGGGAAAGAGTAGCTATGTGTATAGGTGTGCAGACTTGCATTCTAAGTAGCACTGTATTATTTTTAAGATTGGATCCATGATTTGATCAGTATAAGGAAGTTCCAATTCGGGAACTTGGTACCAACATAGATCTGCCCCTGCTTCACAATATAATCTTGGTAAATTCCTTGGAGCACTGGGATTAAATGACTTATCCAGGCTCATACATCCAGTACATATGAAAGGTTGTTCACCTCATACCTGCTTGGGTATTAGTTCTATACTTCAATGTATAGTATAAAACTGACAGGAAACTACTTGTATTCAAAAGCTTTCTTGTACCCATAGAAATTTCCATTCACCATGGTTCAACTGATGCTTTGCCTTGAAATCACTTATAATTATAGGTGAAAGAGTGCCTTTCTTATTGATTTGAACCCTAAAGTTTGAGCAATGGAATTTTTTATCTATTAATATATACTTCTATCCCCTCTTGGCACTCTGTCCTTTTTGAATGAGGCATCCTCTTCTAGTCAGCACTGTTCTGGATAGAATCTCATTTTCAGGACCTGTTTGTTCTATCAGAATGCTTTCTCTTAGCTAGTTGTCCTGTTGGAAAAGCACTGAACAAGCTAATTCCTACTAAAATCTTTTGTGCTGACAATTTTGACAACTTCCTTGTAAGGGTAGGGTGAAGGGGATTATAATTTTACACTTGACCATATTTAGGCAAAAGAATGGGTCACTAAGGTTGAAATTTCAGTTGTCAGCAGCAAGCCGGTTAGGAACTTATTTAAGGACACGGGCCTTTCCAGGACCCTTTATATTATAGCACAGAGGCAATTACTAAACCTACATACAAATATAAGTGACAATGAAGGCAACCTATGACTAGTTGAAAGAAGAAAGGCCTGAGATGTAGCAGTAGGAAAAATGGACTGGGTAAAATCTTAACTGGCATTTCTTAAAGTTTGAATTTGTGATCATTGGATTTAGCCTAGCCTGAAGTTAGCCTAAAGGTCTAAGTTCATTGTAATAAAGATGCATTTTTCACTTTATTAATAGTTCACTTTGCTGAGCTTCATTCAGGCTACTTTCAGGCCCAGTGACAAGGTATATGTGCTTATTTCCACAGCTACCTTGAACCATTTAAACTGGCTCAAAGGTTAAGTTGTCTTGTGAAGGCAGATATTGATCTGCCTTGGGGCTGGGTGACTTTCTATCCCCCAGTAACACAAAATGAACAAGGGTTGAAAAGAACAGCAATTCATGAAAGTGCTTCCATCCAGATGGAGTTTCAAAGCATTCTTCTCTTTCCTCTTTTGTGAATTATTGATCAACTAACCTATTGTTCTGTTAGACTAGTTTTCTGCCTCTTTGGTGAGTTTTCCAGAGTGTGTGCTGTTTTCCCTGGGGAAGTAGAAGTCCTTTTGAGACGAAGAAAGCATTCTACATAGGAACTACCATTATGCCACCCTTCCGATCATTTTTCTTCAACCAGTTCAGCTACTTAAACACTCTATTCCAATCAATCATTCACTGCTTGGCCCCTAATGTCACTTCCTTAGCTCTACTGTCTATACAACCAGAGTCATTCAGGAGAAATATGTCCTGAAAATGTCCACAAAACATTTTAAACCAATCTCTTCCTGAGATGTGGTCACCTGTGGAGTCATTATTCCTGGAGCACAGTGAATCATAGAATTTTTAAGTAAGAAGAGGCCTGAGAGGTCCATTAGTTCAACATGTTTCCTACCCACATGATGCAGCATCTGTTCTAAAATGTCCCTTGCAAGTAGTCATCTAGTGTTTGGTGAAATATCTCCAGTATCAGAGAACTCACTACCTCAAAATGCTAGTTATCATAAGGTGCCCTACTACTTATTAAGAAAATTTCTTACAAGGAAATGAAATCTTCCTTTGGGGCCACTTTTCCCTTTGGCAGTCACAAAGTCATCTAATTCTTCTTCAGTAGTCCTTCATTTACATTATGATGGCTAGTATGCCCTATTGAAAGGCATCATGGGTTTATGGATGAAGTTCTGGAACCGAAGACAGAAACAAATGGGTTTGAATACCGTGTCAGATATCCTGTGAGCCCGAAAAATCACTTCATCTCTATGAGCTTCATTTCTTCTTCTAAGAATAGCACATATCTCACGGTTTTGCTTTGGGTTTTGATTTGGTTTGGTGATCCATATCTATGATTTCAAAGATGAGAGAAGGAACTCTTTCTACCAATGCCAGTTGGCAACTCCTTTACAACCTATAGTCAGAGAGATGACAAGGGTATTGTTAGTTAAGTGACTTGCCCAGGGTCCTATAGCTGACATGTAGCAGAGGATATGTATGGAACAAGGTCATTCTGGCCCCAGTGCCTACTCTATTCATTATGCCACCCTACCTTTCTATCACGTGGTATGAGACTCAAGAGATAAAATATTGAAAGTACTTCATTAATTGATCCAACCATTCTGGAAAGCAGTTTGGAACTATACCCAAAGAGCTATAAAAAAGTGCATACCCTTTGGCCCAGCAATTCAACTTCTGGGGCTGCATCCCAAAGAGATCATACAAGTGGGAGGAGGACCTGTATGTACAAAAATATTTATAGCAGCTCTTCTTGTGGTGGTAAAGAATTAGAAATCAAGAGGATGCCCATCAATTAGGGAATGACTAAACAAGTTGTGGTATATGCATGTAATGGAATACTACTACTGTGCTATAAGCAATGAGGAGCAGACAAATTTCATAAGAACATGGAGAGACTTATATAAACTGATGCTGAGTGAGGAGAGCAGAAGCAGAACTTTGTACACAATTACAGACACATTGTACCTATGACGACTAACTTTGATAGACTGGACTCCTCTCAGCAATGCAAGATTATAAGACAACTCCAAAAGACTCATGATGGACAGACCTACTCACATCCAGAGAAAGAACTATAGAGTTTCAATGCAGATTGAAGCAAACTACTTGCTCTCTCATTTTTTTTGTTTTGTTTTATTCTGTCCTTTCTTTCTCATTCATTCCATTGGTTATAATTCTCTGCAACCTGGCTAATGTTTAGTGTGAAGGTATTTGTAGAACCTATATTGGATTGCATGCCGCCATGGGAGGAGGTGGGGGAGAAAATTTGGAACTCAAGGGATTGTGGAACTGAGTGTTGTAAACTCAAAGCATCAAGAGACTTTTACTAGCTACTACACTTCTGTCAATGAAGTCTGAGAATACATTTGGGGCTAGATAATATACTTCTGTTAAAGCAGTCTGAGAAAGCATAGTATTTGGTGCAGCCACCTCACTCTACAGAGCTTGCATTCAACCAAATACACCTTCCCAACTCCGCACATGAACTGTCTAAACTACTTTCTTTTGATATTTAATTTTTAAACCTAAGCTTTAGAATTTCCATCTTTCTTGATGCCATTCCATCTCTTTAGATTTGGGCCATTATTTAATTCATCCAATCCAACAAACATTTATTAAGTACCTACTGTTGGCCAGGCTCTAGTGCTAAGGATGCAACTGATAAGAAGAAAGATAGTTTCTACCCTCAAGGAGTTTACAATTTAAAGGGGAGAGGGCAACATGCAAAAGGAGCTAAGAAAGCTGGGTGGGACATCAAAGGTTATGCAGTGTAGGGGCATCTCATTTCATGGAACTGAAACCAGGCAGAGAAGTAGATGCAAAGTAGAGTAAATTAAGTCCAGAAGTCCTAAGGCCTTCTATAAAGGAAGGCAATAGGAGGAGATTGGAACTATACTCCAAAGGCTAAGGGAGGTAGTATGAATCCAGGCTTGAATTAGAAGCAGCAGGGTGAGATCAAAAGTGATGATATTATACTAGGAAGGCATCTGGTTCTGTGGAGTTAAAACAAGGAAAAGCAGAAATCGGCACAGTGAGATTTAATTCTGTTGTTCAATTTGTTTTTTTAGCAGATTTGTGCCTTCCAGCTGCATTTATTCTTTTTTTTTTACAGTTTTGTATTAGCTGAAAATTTGATGGGTATTCAACCTATGGCTTCCTCCAAATCAGTTATAAAAAATTTTGAATAAAACTGGACTAAGAACAAATCCTTATGGCACCCCATTAGAGACCAGGTTATAGGTTTATATCATTCCTTAATAAATACTTTGGAGGCGGAGCTAAGATGGCGGGAAGTAAGCAGTAGCTTCTCCAAGCTCCCCAAGAATTTTGTCATTAAAAGCTAAAAAGTAAATTTGAGTGGATTTAAGAGTGACAGAACCCATTGGGAGACAGAGAGTGGCAGATTCCCAGCCCAGAAAAATGCCTACTCAGATCGGGGCAGGGAGAACTTGGAGCACACAGGAGTGGCACCAGTGCGGACCTGACAGCAGAGCGCAGCAGACTGAGAAGACCCAGCCAGCTGACTCACCCAGCCAGAGGCTTCTGCAGCCATCTCACTGCAGAGCAGAGGAACAACGAAACTGGATAGGAGGGAACATGGGGTGCATAGCAGGGTCAGTGGCTTTTCCTGGGGCTACTATCCCGCAGCCTGGATGTTTGAAACTACATACCCAAACTTCCAGAAGTCAGGATGAAGGAATAAAATCTAGCTGCTCTGACCCCCTCCCTAACCCAGAAAAGTCAAGAGGTAAATGCCCCATCTAGAGTACATTCTTGCATAAGTGTAAACAGCCCCAGACTTGGAAATCACTGAGGAAAGGGGAAGGGAGATTGTACAGAGCCTAAGCCCAGGTGGGTGGAGCCAGCAAGCCCTAACAACAAAAGCCCAGGTGAGCTTTAGAACCACCTGGCCAATCAGTAAACTACAGCCCTGCCCTTCTACTACAGTGAGCCTGCCTGAGAAGCAGCCCAGAAAAACAGGTGGAAACTTGAAGGAGCCAGACCACCCTGCTCCCATAAGTTACTCTGTGAGCCTCAGGTAACTCAGGGGAAACACTGAGAGTCCTGGCCCTGGCCTCAGCCCACACACTCAGAGGCCACAGCTCACGAAGTCAACAGCCTAACTCCTACTTCCCAGTCTGAGAAACTCAATACTCCTGCACCCCAGAAGCAGATATCCACTCTAAAAATACAGGATATAGGCAACCACAATGGTGAAGAATGAACCTACAAAGGCTAGAACCATCAAATCATTTTATAGTGAGCAAGAACAACCAAACTCAGAAGGCAACATGGACTCTATACACACACTGGAGACCACAGAAGGAAATGTGAATTGGTCTCAAGCCCAAAAAGCATTCTTGGAGAATCTCAAGAGGGATTTTAAAAGTGAAATTAGAGAGG
>CM053585.1:76926500-76946471 GCA_028646515.1 Pseudochirops corinnae
GCAGAAAGAAAATTTAATAGACCAAGATCTCTAATGGATATTGATTTAAAAAAATTAAATAAAATATTAGCAAGGAGACTATTGCAACATATTACAAGTATTGGAAACTATTATCAGACTGAATAAATACAAGGAAAGCAGGGAAGTTCAATTTTAGGAAAACTATGAACATAACCATATTAATAATTAGAAAAAACAAAAATCATATGATTATATCAATTAATACAGAAAAAAGCTTTAAACAAATACAACATCCATTTCTACTAAATTATCTAGAAAATATAGGAAAAAAATGGATCTTTCTTTAATGCAATGAGTAGCATCTCTCTATCCAAAACCAAGAATTAGCATTATCTGTAATGACCATAAGACAGAAGCTTTCTTGATGACATTAAAGATGAAGCAAGAATGTCCATTATCACTACTACTATTCAATATAGTGCTAGAAATACTAGCTATAGCAGCAAGACAAGAAAACTAAATTGAAGGAATAAGCATAGGTAAGAGGAAGCAAAAATCTCACTTTTTGCAGATATGGTGGTTTGATTAGAAAATTCAAGAGAGTCAAATAAAAAATAGTTATGCTATTAACATTTTCAACAAAGTTGCCAGATATAAAACAAGCCATACAAATCATTACTGTTTTTGTATATTAGCAACAAAATCTACTAAGAAGAGACAGAAGGACAATTTCCATCTGAAATAACTAGAGAGAGCATAAAATGATTGGAAGTCTACCTGGCTAAGACATACATTTATAGGAACTTTGTAAATGCAATTACAAAACATTCTTTAAACAAATAATGGTAGATCTAAATAATTAAAGAAATGTTACTTGCTAATGGATAGGGTAAATCAACATAATATAAAATGATAATGCTACATAATTAATTAACTTATCCAGTACCCTATCAATCAACTATCAAATGATTGCTTTAGAAAGTTAAAAAAAGTAACAAAATTCATCTGGAGGAGCAAAAGATCAAGAATATCAAGGGAATTAACGAAAAAAAAAAAAGTGAGAAGGAAGAGGGCCTAGCATTACCGAGCTCAAATAATACTATAAAACTGTAGTTGTTAAAACAATTTGGTATTGAGTAAGAAATGGAAATGTTGATCAGTGGAACCAGTTAGGTACACAATAAACACAAGCGAATAAGGACAGTAGCCTAATGTTTGATAAATCCAAAAATCCCAGATATAGAAGCATGAACTCATTATTCAACAAAAATTGTTGGGAAAACCAGAAAATATTCTGGCAGAAACTAGGTATAGACTAACATCTCATGTCACATACCAAGACAAGAGCCAAATGATTTTGTAATTTATCTATAAAGGCATAAACAAATTAGAGGAGCATAGAAGAAATTACCTCTCCTATCTACAGATGGGGAAAAAGTTCCTGACCAGATAAAAGGTGGACAGATTCACTAGAAGTAAATGGACAATTCTGACTGCCTAAAATTAAAATATTTTTGCACAAACTAAAGCAAAGCAGCTAAAATTAGAAAAGAAGCAGGAAATTGGTGAAAATCTGTTTCAAGTTGGGATTTTTTTCTAATTTAGATTCAAATTTTTCAGGACAAGAGTAGTTTTCCAATTGATAAATGGTCAAATGATGTGTATAGACAGTTTTCAGAGTAAGAAAACCAAGCTAACAACAGCCATATGAAAAAAATGTTCTAAATAATTAGTAGAAAAATGCAAATTAAAAGAACTCTTAAATACCACTTCACACCCATCATATTGGCAGTGTTGACCAAATAGAGAAAATTACAAAAGTTTAAAGGCCCATGTAAAAACAGATAAATAAATATATTATTTCTGGAATTATGAGCTAGTCTGGCCAATTTGGAAAGAAATATGGAACTATGCCCCAAAAGCTATTGGACTATTCATACTCTTTGATCTTGTAATACTGTTAGTAAATCTATACCACCAAAGAGATAAAAAAAAAAGTAGAAAAGAACTTATATGTATAAAAAAATCTCAGCAACTCTTTTTGTGGTAGCAAAGAATTAGAAAATGAGGAGATACCTATCCACTGGGGAATTATTAAATATTGATATAATGGAATACTATTGTGTTGCTATGAGATATGATTAAGGGGATAGTTTAAGAGAAATCTGGCAAGACTTGTTCATACAAGTGAAGTGAGTAGAATGAAGAGAATAATTTATACAACAACAATATTATAAAGACAAACAACTTTGAAAGGCTTAGGAACTCTGATCTACACAATGAACAATCACAGTTCAGAGAAAACAGAATTGAACATGCTAGCAGACCTCCAGATAGAGTTGATACATTAAGAAAGTATAGGTACATAGGTAAGTATATGTGTATGTGCATGTAAATTTGTGTGTATGTGTATTTATATGGACATAACTAATGTGAGAATTTGTTTTAATTGACTATACATATTTATAATAGGTTTTTCTTTTTCTTTTTTGGGGGGGGAGCAATGTAGGAACTGAAAATAAAATTGAATTTTATAAAAGAGACCTAATATCCAGGAATAAAAAGTATTATGTTTAGGGTTTTGGGTTTGAAAAGGGCATTTTCAATCTGATGAACATTCAGAAGAAAACAACAGGTGGTGAATAGCTTCCAGATCATGACTATGGAAGATCACTTTAAGAAACTTGGGGTAGTGACCCTATGAAAGAGAAGACCTAGAGTGGGGGAAGGGAGACAGGTTGTGGTAGTGGCCTTCAAGTAATTGAGATTGTACCCAGGAAATAAACATTATAATTGTTCTTCTTGTCTCCAGAGCTGAGGTCAAAAGTTAGGATCAGATCTAGGAACAATGGATAAAAGTTACAAAGGGGTAGATTTAGATCTGACTTACGGAAAACTCCTAATAGTTAGAACATTCTAGCGGAATGGGCTTCCTCTAAATGTATTAGTTTCTCCTTCAAAAAAGATTTTTAAGGCACTGACTGGATGACTATTTGTCAGGTATCTTGTAGAGGTGATTCATGTATGGTTTGAAATCCATTGTTTTTGAGGTCCCTTCCAAATCACATATTTTATAACTTCTATAGCAAAACCTGAAGTTAAAACAGGTAAACCTTTAACCCAGAAAAATCCGGATAACAGCAAGGGGTCTTTCTGAGGTCCTCTCAAATCATAACAATTAGACGTAGTCTTTTTTACAAGGCAGAATCTGAATGTATGGTAGAAAACAGGATGGAAATTCTTGAGAACTAGAGACCTGGATTCTAATCCTAACTCTGTAGTGAACAAGATGTGAGATTTCACTAAGTTACTAATATTTTTTAACCTTAGGGTTCTTCATCTGTAAAATGGGTATAAAGATATTGTCCTTCCTACCTTATAGGTAAGAACCAATAACATCATCATCTGTGAAACTGATTGGAAGAACGTGGAATCCTGTATGTATCATAGATTGTCATTTTTGCACAACTGTATTGTATATAATCTTTGATGGTCAATAAGTTAAAGTTAGGCAGTGAAATGTCATATTATTTTCTAATGCTAACAATAATAGCAATACCCACCCCAATCAGAAACCCAGGTCTATAATGCCTTCTTAAACACATTACCTTATGTGATTTGGGTCACATGCAATTTTCTACTAGAATTAAAAGAAGCAATTTCTCTCTTTTTTTGTACACAAAACTAAATCTGTTTTGACATAACTCTTCTTCTTACCATAGTAATAGGTGCCCCAGAAACAGAATGAGAGGAGCAAATGAGCAGCGATGGGACCTGGAAGCCCACAAATGACTAGAATTTGTGAATGCTGAAGTAGCTATAACTCGATTATAAAACAAAAAGGGGTGTCAGAATCACATATGCAATTCCTGCTCCAAATAGCTATGGTTTTTCCCAGATGCCTATTTACTTACACAGTTTTTGGGGGGGGTGATTTTAGCAAGGTGGCTCTATCTATCCTGAAAAGTATCTATTCTAACTGTTTTCATATTCAGCACGTGCAGGTTCAGGTATGTTGTTTTTACTGTTGTTTCAACCTTCAGTACTATCATGTCACTCTTCTTTTTTGTTTTCCTCTAAAATCTGAATTGTGAAAAACATCTGCCTTTGGGCCAAATCACTGAAGAATTGAGCAGGGGATTGTGGGACTGAAAAAAAAAATCCTTAAACATCACCCTTCCCAAATCAATAAAATCACAAGGTAAGTGCTCCATGAGCTGGTCCTTGATTCTACTGAATAGATACCTTTAATTTTTATTTTGTCTTTTCCAAGACATTTTTTAAAAACTGTGACTTTCCAGAATCTCATCAGCTTACAGACTGCTTAGCTTCAATACCCCTTGTTTATGGCTCACATCAGACAGTGTCCATCACATCCTCTTACCTGATGTGATGAGTTGAAAGAAAAGGAACTGAGTTGAGAGTGAATCACATAGCTACTTGTATTGGAAGATGAAAACCCTCCAACCAGAGGCATTTTAAAGGAGAAAAAAAAAATATTGTAACAACAAGCTAGAGTGTTGTTATCTTCTTGTTTTTACATACTTTGGTAATTTTTTTAAAGTGCTTATTGAAAAAGGCATGAAGGATTTTATTTTGGTATTGATTCATTTTTCTCTGTTGCTCTAAACCCTTACAGGCTATCAAATCAAGGAAAACAAATTGATTATTTTAGGGGTGATCATGCTGGATCTTGGGTTAGGATCAAATTCAGCTTTTCCTTCCAACTCAAAAACCTGGGATGTTTTTACAATCCTTATGTCTTTTCACTATAAAACTAAATATTGACTTGAGGGTGAAAACTGAACTTCAGATGAAATACTAAGGGAGATGTCTAAATACTTCCTTCTTTCAAACAGTCTCAACATTAACAGGGCTATGAATTCTGACTTAGTATATGTTATTCAGGTCAACCAAATAAATCTGCCCTTTAAATAACACCGTAGGTCTAAAAGTTCCTGCTTGTACATTAACTCTTTCAATTCTGAAGCATTTTTTTTTCAAAAACTGAATTCCAATGAGCTGGAAGAGTGAATTTTGCTTTTAAACCTGAGAATGTATAATCAATGAAAGACTGATACCATGAGCCAAGTGAGCCTTGAGAGATAACTTGGTTTCAATCCGCAAATTTATCTTATTGGCATCATTCATACTGTCTGCATAGAATTCACACTTAAACATTCATGTATATATTTTTCTCTTTCTGTGTGACTTCAAGTCAGAAAGACATGGTTCAGATCCTACCATTGTCTCATCTTTTTGCATGACTTGAGCAAGTAATAATCTCTCAGAGCTCTGGGCAGCTCAATAAGATCAGAAGTTGCAGAGAAGGTAATGAATTGTGTTTGTCAAGGGAATTTTATGTAGTATTGTAATTAAAGGTCTAGTCGCTATGTTGATGAAGTTGAGATGATGAAGTTGAGATGATGAATTTGAGATGAAGTATTTTATTTCATTACCTAGTCTTTCATTGGTAGTTATATTTAGTTCCTTTTCTTGTGCTTCTCTTTTCTGGGGGTATTTGCAAATGAAATAGCCTGTTCCTATAACACACACACACACACACACACACACATAATAGTGTATATACATATACATAGTACATATATACCTTTGTATTTATGTGTGTATGTATACATACATATTTATATCCTATTGCAAAAATGCCTCAAATTACTCCTTTATTGAATATACATATTCTGTTTTATTTTAATTTATCATTTACCCCACATTTTCCAGGTATACTATTTTTTATTGCATTTTGAGCTCCTTTGCCTTTTGTACAACATTTTTCATTCTCTCTTCTTATTTCTAGCTGTTTTCGAAGTCTTGTATTATTCAAATTTCCTTTCTTTTATATTTGAAAGTCTTTTTTCCTGGTCACTAACAGAATTCACTGGTATTGGAATTCTTTAATTTATGTACTATGTGTCTTAGTCTTTGAAATGTAGGACTTTCCCTCACCCCTGCCCTCTCTTTATGGAGGCCATCTAGGGATTGTCTTAATTGATTCTTAGTTTTCTGCATTCAGAAATTCTGGAGAGTTTTTTTTTTTCTTCTTCATGTTTTTTCCAGCAGTATAACTTTTTTGTTGTTGTTTTATTGTGCTTTTCTGGGATTCTAACTATAAGCTATCTTGCCTTCCAGGATAATGGCTTTTGCTTACACATAGAATATGTGTTCTTTTAATTATATTAACTTTTGCCTCTCTTTATCCAGATTGTCTTTCACTTCAGCATATCTATTTTCCAAATCTGTTGTTCTCTCCCTCCCTTCTTTAGAGAAACTTACCACTGTGGGATGAAAGTTGTTTTGTTTTGTTTTGCTTTGTTTTTTACTTAGCTAAGTATTTTTACTATGTAGTTTATACATACATTTGTTTTACTTTAAATCCTCTGCTTAAGTCTTTAATTTCTCTTTTTTATCCATTCTGGAATATCTTGCTGTGGTTTCATATTCTCTTGGGATTCTACAATATTATGTTTTTCAACAGGCATTGGTTTGATTTCATTTGTTTTGTAATATTTATTTAGAGGATTTTGTGAACTCTTTGATACTTAAATATTCATACTTCTTTCCAATTTTAGTAAACTTCCTGTTCATTTTCCTGGTTAAGTTCTAGGTTTTTAATTAATTTATTTTCACTTTAGCCTTTTTAAAAAATATATTTTCTTGTCACTTTTGGACTCCTATACATTTGATTGTGAGTATATCCCTAGGTTGCACTGAAAAGCTGCCTCAGCCTCCTCCCTGTACAATCTGTACATCCACTGAATGACTTAATTTTCATTGACCTGGGTCCTTGACTAGGCCTACTTGCTCTTCAGTCTATTTTCTTTCAGATTCTCTGTGGGCTTTCACAATGACTCCCTGTCTCATTTCCTACTTTAGTTCTCATTTCTTTGCTTCTCTGGCTCTACTAAATCAGCACCTGTCACTTTTTACAAGGTTTGAGAGAGTAGGATGGGTATTCTTGACAGAGTGTCTGCAGCTTTGAAGTACCCTAACTTAAGGCTCCTTCCCTAGGAAAGAACTCAAATCCTGTCCTCTTTTCTTCTCATATCACTAATCTGATTGGTACAATGGTGGTGAGAAAGAGGTGTGGTGCAGAGACCCTGGGAGGTAAATCTCTTTGAATCTAAGCTTCAGAGCTGTAGGTTCATTTTTTTAAAAATTTGTTTATTTATTTTAAGTTTTCAATATTCATTTCCACAAGATTTTGAGTTCCAAATTTTCTTTTCATCTGTCCCCTACCTCCCAACTCAAGATGGCAAGTATACTGATTATTCCTTCCCCAGTTTGCCCTCTCATATATCCCACCCCATCCCTCCCTTTACTCCCTTCCCCCTTACTTTCTTGTAGGGCGAGATGGATTTCTATATCTGTAGATATCTGAGAGCTACTTGAACATAGAGACTGGTGTGGAGAGGCTTGATGAGAAAAGATTCATAAGGCTATTACCTTGTTGACTCTTTCATTTTCTTGTCCCATAGATTTAATTGCAATTGCTCTTTTTGCCCATTATTTCTTTTTATTTGGGGGGGGGGAAGTGGAGGCATTCATGAGGACAAGAAAAAATGTCTAATATGCTTCTTTGCGCCACCAGTCTTTTTCTATTCAAAATGGCTTCTGTTGACAAGCGTCTAACTATTCTAGGTAATAAGGTGGGGTATTCTATAAAATCTGAACCATATCAATTTGCAATTGTCGTCTTTTCCCTTTACTTTGGGACTGAGATATACAGTCCATTTCTTCCCTCATTTATATTGTCCAACCAGACCATGGGTTCTCAAAAACAGGATCACGTTGTATCTGAGTGTGCATATGGAAAAAAATCTTATATCATTCCAAAGCCAAACACAAATAATTTGAAACTATCTGTGAATCCATTCAATAAGCATTCATTAAATACCTACTATGTGGCAGGCACTTTGCTGAATAAGGGAGAAATACACATACACACACACACACACACACACACACATACACACATACACAAATCATGATGGTCTCAAGGATCTCACATTTTCCTGCAGCTTATTCTTATATAGACTTCTTTTCTTTTATTCCTCTCATTTTTGTTAGCAGATATAATTAGACACAACCTTAGTTCATGCAAATATAGGACACATTCAATGAATCAACATGTATTTGATAAATACCTATACCATATAGTAGAATAGAAGGAGAATTGAGTTAGGAGTGAAGAGATCTGCCTCTGTTTCCCAATCTGTAGGACTGCAAACTTCCACCATTTTGTTTAACAAATAAATTAAGTATAAGAGAGGAGAAGCAAGCCTAGATAAATGTTCACCTGAATAAGATAGGACAGTTAAGGTAGGCTACAAACTTGGCCTAAATCCTGTGATATCACATCCAATAAAATGAATGTGAATTATACTGCACTAAAAGGCAGTATCCAGAACTAGAGACATGTCTCTGCATTTTTTTCTGTCATCTCAGCACAGCTTGAGTACTGTGTTCACTTTTGGATGTTCTACATTATGAAGCCAGTGAGAATCCATAGAAACATAAACGGGAGTCTAAAAGTCTTCAAGACCATGCCATATAAGGTCATGTCCAAGGTACCATGTGACCTTTTAGCCTGGAGGGGAGCAGAAGTAGGAGATGCATGAAAATTTTATTTAAGTATTTGAAGAGATGCTATGTGCTATAAGGTTTTGACTTGTTATGCATAGCCTGACAGAAGAAGTTCCTAGAAGTTACAAAGAGAAAAACTTAGATTTACTGTAAAGAAAAATAATTTAGCCTATCCCAAAGTGGAATGGACTGCCTTATGAGACAATGAATCTTGTCTTCTGTTCTGAGATAAGTCTGGTCCAGACCAGTCCCCTGGCTTATTGTTGTTCAGTCATTTCCAGTCATGTCTGACATTTTGTGAACCCCTTTGGGGTTTTCTTGACAAAAATACTGGAATGGTTTACCATTTCCTTCTTTAGCTCATTTGGCAGATTGGGAAACTGGGACCAAAAGGGTTAAGTGACTTGCCCAGAGTCACGCAGCTAGTAACTATCTGAGGCCAGATTTGAACTCAATGAGTTCAGTCTTCCTAACTCCACATCTAGCACCCTACTCACTAGGCCACCTAGCTGCCCTGTGACCTTGTAACTTAGGGCAAATATTGCAGTGAAATGAGATACTGATAGATCTTTCAATAGTTAACAAAAGAATGGACATAGACAATGAAGATATTTGTTTTGCTTGACTACACAAAACATGAGTCTTGTTTTGCTTTCATTCTCAATTGAGGTGGAGTGGTATAGGTTGAGGCAGGAAAAAGAAGGCAGATATTTAGTGATTGGAAAATAAAAATGTAATTTAAAAATCAAGTACACAATGACTCAGAACAACAAAACAGTCAAAGAAAGGAGATTTACTTAGTCCCAGCAAGGGAAGGCTATTCAACACTGTCCACTGATTCAGCTGAGTGCAGCTCCCCTGCCTCTGAATTGCCCTCATCTACCAGCCAAGTATCAGCAAGAAATTGGCTCTAATCACATCTATTTGTTCTCAGATAACTAGAAAGTGACCAGCCTGAGTCTTTAGTCCCCTGAGCCAATTAAATCTTGGGGTACCTTTTGAGGAAAAATTAGCCTAACTTGTAATGAGTGAGAAAGGTTATTAGGATATTGTTCTCACCATGCTCTTCTACCTGAACCCTTAGAAATATTTAAGGAACAGCTGGATGGTTAACTTTTTGGATAATTTTGAATAATGAAATTCTTGTTCAGGTATGTGATAGACTAAATGGTTTCCAATATCTGTTCCAGCTCTGAGATTCTTTGGTGCAAGTTCTATTATGGAAAACTGTGTATGTATGTATACTTGCATATACATATAATTTCTCACAAAATAACAAATTATATATCTTATAAATATACAAATATTATATAAATATATAAATCTTATATAAAAGCACTATATAAGAGTTTGTCCTTTGATTGTAAATGTAAATGTAGTAATTAAGGTTTCTAAGGTTCCTTCCATTTTAATAGTCTATGACCTACAAATTGCACAGACAAGAACTATATATGTAGTGGAAAAAAAGATTAGTATAAAGGGGCAGCTAGGTGGTATAGTGGATAGAGTTCTGGATCTGGAGTCAGGAAGACCTGAGTTCAAATCTAGCCTCAGACATTAGCTGTGTGTCTCTGGGCAAGCCAACTAATCCTGTTGCCTCAGTTTCCTTATCTGTAAAATGGACTGAAGAAGGAAATGCAAATCATTCCAGTATCTTTGCCAAGAAAGTTCCAGATGGGGTCATGAAGAGTCAGACACGACTGAAAGAAGAAAGAAATTACAATAATGATCAGAGAAAGCTTCATGGAGGAAGTGGGATTTGTGTTGGGCCTTGAATGATGAATAGGATTTAGATTCTGAATATTATAAAAGGTATGAAAAGGTAAATAAGAATAGAAATGGTTTGGGGTAAGAATGAGGCATCTGTGAATTTGGGTAGAGTGTATGGTCTGTATAAAAGAGAAGGAGATTATAGGGCTTGAAAAGTAGAATACAGAAACATTGTAGAAGGATTGGAAAAGCAGGCTGCTTTAGAAGCCCGGATAAAAGCTATAATGGGTTTGTAGGTTACCAAACAATATGAGATACTCCAGAGATAGTAATGCAATTGCAAGGTCTTGTTTCTGATTCTGCATCCCTTAAATCTGTTCTCTTCTCTTTACTTGCCCAGCCACTATGTGGATTATTGCAGTGATATACCAATTGGTCATACAACTTCCAGTCTCTCCCCTCCTTAGCCCATCCTCCGCACAGCTGCCAAATTGAGGTTCCTAAGACAGAGTGACCATTCACTCTCCTATTTAAACAGGCTTCAGTGGATCCTTATTGCCTTCAGTATAAAACACAAATTATAATTACTAACATTTGTATAGTGATTTAAGGTTCGTAAAGAACTTTACAAACTTATTTGATTCTTATAACCTTGTGATGTGGCTACTATTATTATCCTTATTATATAGATGAGGAAATTGGCTGAGAGAAGTTGTGGCTTGCCTAACTAGTGAGTTTGTTGCATGATTTGACCCCCCCCTGATTCCAAGTTCCAGTGCGCTCAGTACTCATGATGTGACATAATTTTCCATGTAAAGCTTTTCACAGTTTAGTCCCCTCCTAATCTTCCAGATTTATTTCATACTACTTTTCTTCACATATTTTGTGTTTCACCTATGATCTATGTGATCTTGTGCAGCTCATTATCCATTCCTATGTGAGAGGAGTATTCCATACCTCTACTTCAAGAATTACATAAATTTTGGCCTTATCAGATAAATCAATCAGTCTGAAGTATGAACCAGTTGTAGACAAGGCCTAGTTTCCCCCATTGAATTAATCAATCAATTAATGGTATGAGAAATCTTTGAAAGTCATTAGATAAAATAGAGCACTATTCCACAGAAGGCACTGATATTGGTATTATCTAAAGAAACTGAGTTACTCCTCATGAATTTTCTATAACATAGCAAGCAAATGAGCATCTACTGGCCTGAAGGGGGGAGTGGCTTAGCCACATTCTTGGCAGAAAATTGCTTTGGGGTTAAGAAGAGAGAAGTTCTATCTCCTCCCACCTTGACTAGAGAATGTCCTTGTGAACTTTGTGTTGGAGGATTTAGATTTTTCATCAGTATCTTTTTAGTGCCCCCAGAACAGCCGTGGTTGGTGGCAGGGTCTTCAATGGAAGCCAAGGACTACTAGGTATATCATGAAAAGGGAACTTCAGTACACTGCAGGGAGACCAGCAGAAATCTAAACCATCCATAAAGGGAAATTCATGAGTGCACCACAAAGGTGAGAAAAGGACTTCTAGCAGTCAGGAGGTATGACTTAATCCTTTGCCACATGTAGTCAATGCACCTTATCCACTTTCCCCTGACTCCGTATGTACTGGTGGGAAAGTATGTCACAGACTTTAAGGGGGATGTTTTGAATCAACTATAATATCGTTATAAATATGCCTTTCTAAAAGCTAATTAAGCCTGGCTGATTAACATATCAACTGATGAGAGTTGAACATCCTGGTGGGGCCTTTTAAGCTATAGAAAAACACACGTGGGGGCAGAGCCAAGATGGCAGCATAGAAGCAGGGTAACTCCATGGCTCCCCCTATAACTACCTCAAATACCTACAAAATATGACTCTAAACAAATTTTAGAGCTACAGAACTGACAAAGTGACAGAGAGAAACAAATCTTCCACTGAAGGCAGTCTGACAGGCCAGCAGGAAGGGTTCATTGCAGTGAGCTGGGAGCCGAGCCCAGCCCTGCATGAGCCCATGGTTTTAGCTCCAGGGTGGGTCCTGACTAGCGGCTGCAGTGGACTTCAGGAGAGTGGATCGGCAGCAGTAGTGGTGGTTTCCAGAATTATCAACCCATAAATGCCAAAGAAAAAGTGAGAGAGGTCAGTGTAGAACTCTGTTGGAAATGGAGAAATGGAGGAGCGGGTCTGGACCCTGCCCCCAAAGCTGGAAGTGGCAGAGGTGTGGTGGCCCTGCAGCCACCTCCACATGGCTGCTTCAGAGCTCCGGCCTGCAGATTGTAAGGTGGTGAAGCAGCCGTTCAGAGGGTAATGGCTTTTGCTTTAACCTACCTGAGTCTGGATAACAGTCATGGGTGGGGGTCCTGAAGTGTGTGACTAATGAGCCAAAGTTTGTGGGGGCTGTAGAGATGGTGCCCTCCTAATAGCTTCTGCAGCTGTGAAAACCCCAGCAATTTGGGACAAGGCTCTCCCCTCTGGAAGCAGAGTTCTACTGTGACAAAGATCTCAAAAGTCAAGTAATTGAGGGGCAACTTGAGCAAGCAAAGGAAGAAAAGCAAGCACAGCAATCCAACTTTAGATTTCTTCTTGGGGGACAAAAGGGATCGAAGCATGGAATGGGAGGAGGAAGACAATTAAATCAGAACTCCTGCACCAAAAGCTTCCAAGAAAAATATGAACTGGTTATAGGCCATGGAGGAGGTCAAGAAGGATTCTGAAAATCAAGTAAGGGAAGTGGAGGAAAAATTGGGACAGGAAATGAGAATGATGCAAGAAAATCATGAAAAGAGAGTCAACAATCTGACTGAAGAAAATAACACCTTAAAAAATAGACTAACTCAAATGGCAAGAGGCCCAAAAAGCCAATGAGGAGAAGAATGCCTTAAAAAGACAAATTTGCAAATGGAAAAAGAATTTCAAAAGATCACTGAAGAGAATAATACCTTCAGAATTATACTAGAGCAAATGGTAGCTAATGACTTTATGAGAAATCAAGATAATATCAAACAGATCCAAACAAATGGAAAAATAGAAGGCAATGTGAAATAGCTCATTGGAAAAACCATTGACCTGGAAAATAGATCCAGGAGAGAGAATCTAAAAATTATTGAACTACCTAAAAGCGGTGATCAAAAAAAGAAATCATCCTTCAAGAAATTCTCAAGGAAAATTGCCCAGATATTTTAGAACCAGAGAGCAAAATAGAAATTGAAAGAATTCACCAATCATCTCTTGAAAAAGATCCCCAAAAGAAAACTAGAAATATTATAGCCAAATTCCAGAGCTCTCAAGTCAAGGAGAAAATACTGCAAGCAGCCAGGAAGAAACAATTTGAGTATTGTGGAAACACAATGAGGATAACACAAAATCTAGCAGCTTCTACATTAAGGGATTGAAGGGCTTGGAATATAATATTCTGAAGGTCAAAGGAGCTAGGTTTAAAACCCAGAATCACCTACCGAGCAAAACTGAATATAATATTTCAGGGGAAAATATGGTCATTCAATGAAATAGAGAACTTGCAATCATTCTTGATGAAAAAAACCAGAGTTGAATAGGAAATTTGACACTCAAATACAAGAAGCAAGAAAAGCATGGGAAGGAAAACAGGGAAAAGAAATCATAAGGAACTCATCAAAGTTGAACTATTAACATACCTACATGGAAAAAACAGTAGTTGTAACTTATGAAACTTTTTCTCAGTATGAGGATAGCTGAAGGGAATATAAATATATAAATATATATATATATATGTATATATATATGTCTATATAGGAGGATATATGTGCATATTATTACATATGCAAGTGTGCGTATATATATGTACAGGTATACATAGACAGAGGGCACAGGATCAATTGAATAGGAAGGGATGGTATTTAAAAGGTGAAATTGAGAGGTGGGAGAGGAAAATAGTGAGAGGAGATGGGGAGAGACAGAATGGGGTAAGTTATCTTATACAGAAGAGGCAAGAGATAACTATTACAATGGAGGGGAAGAACAGGAAGGCAAAAGGGAATGGGTCAACTGTACTCTCACTGAATTTGGCTCAGGGAGGGAATGACATACACACTAAATTGGGTATCTTGCCCTATAGGAGAGTAGGGGGGAAGGGGATAAGAGGGGGATGATGGAGAAAAGGGCAAGTTTGGGGGAGGGTAGTTAGAAGTACACACTTTTGAAAAGGGACAGGATCAAAATAGAGAGTAGAACAAGGGGGGTGGTGGGATATAATGGAGGGAACTACAGTCAGTTTTTCACAATATATCCATTATGGAAATGTTTTGCATAACTACACATGGACAACCTATACTGAATTGCTTATCTTCCCAGTAAGGGTGGGTGATGAGGGAGGAAGGGAAAGAATCTAGAATTCAAAATTGTAAAAATCAAATGTTTAAATATTATTATTATTATTATTATTTTTAACATGCAACTGGGAAATAAGATATACAGGCACTGGGGTATGGAGATCCATCTAGGGGGAGGAGGGATGGGGGAGGATATAGGATAGAGCAGATTGGGGGAGGGGGCATACAGTAGGATAACTGTTTTGGTGTGGTGGGTAGAGGAATGATGGGGAGAAAATTTGTAACTCAAAATCTCATGTAAATGAATGATGTAAACCAAAAATAAACATAAAATTTAATTTAAAATAATAAAATAAATAAATAGAAAAATATTTAAAAAGATAAAAAAAAGACACACTCCAAGCTTCAGGTTATATACCTAGAATCCAGATAGGAACAAATTGAATATATGAACTACCCATGTGAGTAGGGTTTGTAGCTTCAGAGGTTATGCTTCACCTGAAATGGTCTCCTTCCTCAACTCTGCCTCTGAGAATCCCTAGCTCCCTGCAAGGCTTAGTTTGGCTGTCATTTTAATTTCATCTTTTTACCTACTGTGCCTAATACAGAACCTTAAAAATAGTTATCAAATAATAAGTGTTGTGCTGAATTAAATGGCATTTTAGAACTAGAAGGTGCTTTAAACACTTTATTGGTTTAAAAGCATTTTCCACAGACAGAAATTTTATTTAAAAAAGTTTGTGTGTGTGTGTGTTTGGTGTGTGTGTGTGTGTGTGTGTATACATGTTCAGACCTGGTTTGACTATAATACTGATTGATTTTTTGTCGTGAAACTCTCTGCACTGGAGAAACTTGTATTCACTCTGGTCATAGGTCTTTTTGTCCCACACTTGCCAGAGGCAACAGAAGTCGCAAACAGTGGACCTGATGTGAGGCCAAGTTGCTTTAATGTCAACATATTGAACCATCTACCAAAGCACCAGCTGGGAAACATAAAATGCCCCCCAGGAGACGAGATAGCTGTGTTAAATAAATGATCCTGTGTCACCCAGGAAGCATCTGGGCCACCTTACATTGCCACCAGCTGTTGTGTACGAAGATGAAACAAATAAGAATTCCTGGTCATATTAGCCTGCCTAAAAGTGCTGAGAAGACACAGCCACATAATACATCCAAAGAATGACTGACAGATTAAGGAGGGGGCATATTCAAATAGAAACAAGTTCAGAATCAGGAGAGAACAGCCCCAGGGAAGACAGTTTAGGAAAGATGTTGACAAACTGGAGGAGATCCAGAGAAGAGACAGCAGGCAGGACAAAGGATGCCATAGGAGGATGAATTGGAGGTACTGGGGATGTTTAGTCTGGAGAAGAGAAAACTTCAGGGCCGCATGATAGCTGTCGTCCAGTATTTGAAAGGCTGTCACATGGAAGACAGATGAAGTTTGTTCTGCCTGTTCCCAGAAGAGAAAACTAGAAGCAATATTAGAAAGTTGCAGAGAAGGTGAATTTAGGCCCAATGAAAGGAAAAACTTCCTAGCCATTAGAACTGACATCCTATGATATTATTGATGCTCTTAGAAAGCAAAAGAGGCACAACAATAATTTCCAGAGGAGGCCACTTCTTGGGGATGACCATTTCTTGAGGAAGTAATGGAAAGAGCTTTCATTCATATATATGGTCTTAGACCAGGGGTGGAGAACCTGTAGCCTCAAGACCACGTGTAACCCTCTAGGTCCTCAAGTGTGGCCGTTTGACTAAATCTAGACTTCACAAAACGAATTTCCTTAAAAGAATTTGTTCTGTAAAACTTGGACTCATTTAAAAGCTTAGACTATATGTTTTAGATTATATGACCTCTGAGGTCTTATAAGAACTTGTGATATAATTTCTAGTGTCCCTCATTCACTAACAACCTCTATGACAAATTGCTTAACTGACCAGTGCCTTAGTTTCTCTAACTAGAAAATGGACTTAATGATACTTGCCTTACCTATTTCACCTATTTCAGATTTGAAGTGAGGAGTAAATGAACTAGTAAATATGAAATCACTCTGAAAAATTAAAATTCCAATTTAAAAAGTGACTACAATTGAGAGGTGGAATGGTGACTGGCAGGTAGTAGGTGCTATTGGCTAGTGTTGTAGAAAACGGAGCAGGAGTCAGGAATCTTGGATTTTAGTACTTTCTCTATAGCTCACTGGTGCCATGACCTTCATTTAATATCTCTAGGTCTCAATTATCTTATGTGTAACATCTAACTATTCCTGTTCTGTCCAGGAACTCTGAGAGTCTTCCCCTCCTAGACTGATTCTTTCAGGAAGGCCAGTTAGACCATCTTTTCCCTCCATTCTTACCTGCCCTTTAATTACTGAATCAGTGTTACCTCAGACAAACTGAGACCTGGGAAAGACCTCAGCTTAGAAAGGCCAAGATCTCCTACTGCATCTGAGCCATTGCTAGTCACCCTGACCTATGTCTCGCCACTGGACTCCAATGACTCTGGAGGAGATAGTGAGGTTGATGACTTTGCACAACCTGACTCGTTGATTCACTGCCTCGGTTCACTTACAAATCAAGACATCACCCTCCTGATGTCATTGGCCCTCTTTGAGAATGAAGGACAAACAACAACAATCTAACATTGTGGGTTATGTCTGATGTGTAAGGATTTCTAAGGTACCTTCTGATTCTAAAAGCTTTTTTTTTCTTTGTTGTGTATGTTGGAAGAAGGGCAGATTTCTTCAGCTATATCATTTCCTCTAACCTCCTCCTTTGAGGAGATAGGAGAGAGATGGTGCCAAACTCATAGATCCCTGTGGTCTGCATCCTGACTTCATTTAAAAATATTTTATCTATGTTTTATTATATTTTTATTCATTTTAAAAATATTTTCCAATTACATTTTAATCTGGTTCAGTCCATATTTGGGAATGTTTTGGGATCCACACATGTAGCAGGAAGATGCTGTGTTTGTCACCTCTGTTGGAGAGAACCTCCCTCATACCACCTCTGTGAGAGTAGAAGCACAGAGTAGGTAGAGCAAGGATCATTATCCAGATGGAGAAACTGATGCTAGATAGATAGATAGATAGATAGATAGATAGATAGATAGATAGATAGATAGATAGACAGATAATCAGTTAAGCTTCCACTACCAATCCAGCTCTACAACTACTTAATATAGACTTTTAGAAAGTTGGCTGGGGCAGGGATTTACTATGATATCAGAGCACTGCCTTGATGGGAATCTCAAGTTCACTTCTCTTCTGAAGAGACAATACAGAACCTTTGAATGCTTTATGAATTTTTGTGCCTCTTTATGGGCTCTCGTGAATTCTTTATATATTGTGCACAGAAACGCTTTCCTATACCTGGATATGCACTTGTCACCTTGAGTGCCTTTAAAATGGCACCCCTTTAACTCACATCTGTAAAAACTTAGAAGAGAAATACGGAAAGACATCTTCATATGAATCCTGATGCACAGTGAAATGAGCAGAACCCAAAGAACAATTTTGACAGTAACATTAATCTTACAAAAATGAACAATTTCAAAGAAATTCATAAACAGAGAAGAGACAGAGAACAGACAGAGAAGAGAATGAGCAAATTCTGAACACTTTAATTCTGAACACTTTAAACAATAACAAAAACAGGGTAGAGACAAACAACTGAAAACTGTAAGAACCACGATCAATCCAATGACCATTTATGATTACAGAGTACTGATAATGAAAGATACTATCTACCTTCTGAAAGACAAGTGATAGATTTAAGGTGCAGAATGAGGCAAATGTGTGTGTGTGTGTGTGTGTGTGTGTTTTGCTTGACTGTGTATATATGTTACAAAGAATGTGTTCTTTCTCTTTTTTAATGGGATAGAGGGTGGGAAGGAGAGAAAATAGATTTCTGTTAATTAAAAAAATTAAAATAGAGAGGTAGAAGGATGCTATAGCTTTGAAATATCGCAACCATTTTAACATGCAGTCACTGTACAGGTAGTTTTGATTAATTTTTAAACTTTTTTTATGAGACCTTATGTGGAACTGGGGTAATTTGTCTATGTAATGTGAAACTAAAACAAATCAGTGAAGTAAGATAAAGGAAAGTAACATGTTGAATTTATTTTTTTTAATTTTTTTAAATTTAAAAATTTTTTGGCTTACATCATTGATTTCCACAAGATTTTGAATTACAAATTTTCTCCCCATCTTTCCCTTACCCACCACCCCAAAATAGCGATCCCACTGTATACCCCCTCCCCCAATCTGCTCTCTCCTATATCCTCCCCCATCACACCTCAGACTTTCTGGTAGGGTAAGATGGATCTCCCTATCCCAGTGCCTATATATCTTATTTCCCAGTGCCATGTAAATAATAATAATTATAATAATTATATATATAATTTGATTTTAGAACTTTAAATTCTGGATACTTTCCATTCCTCCTTTGTCACCCACCCCCACTGGAAAGTCAGGTAATTCAATACAGGCCATACATGTGTAGTTACACAGAACATCTTCACCAAGAACATATTGTGTAACACTGACTATATTTCCCTCCTTCCTATCCTCTCCCCCCCTGTTCTGTTTTTTGTTTTTCCTCAAGAATGCTTGGAAGTCCTCCACCTCATTGAATAACCATATTTTCCCTTGAAACATGATATTCCGTTTTGCTGGGTAGGTGATTCTTGGTTTTAATCCTAGCTCCTTTGATCTCTAGAATATCATATTCCAGGCCCTTCAGTCCTTTAATGTAGAAGCTGCTAGATCCTGGGTTATCCTGATTGTGTTTCCACAGTATTCAAATTGTTTCTTCTTGGCCGCTTGTGATATTTGCTCCTTGATCTGGGAACTCCAGAACCTGGCTATAACATTCCTAGGAGCTTTCTTTTTGGGATCTTTTTCAAGAGGTGATTGGTGTATTCTTTCAAGTTCTATTTTTCCCTCTGATTCTAAAATATTAGGGCAATTTTCCTTGATAATTTCTTGAAGGAAGATTTCTAGGTTGTTTTTTTTTTTGGTCATGGGTTTCAGGTAGTCCAATAATTTTTAAATTGTCTCTCCTGGATCTGTTTCCCAGGTCAGTGGTTTTTTTTCAAGGAGATATTTCACATTGCCTTCTATTTTTCCATTTGTTTGGATCTGTTTAATAGTATTTTGATTTCTCATAAAGTCATTTGCTTCCATTTGCTCCACTCTAATTCTGAAGGAATTATTCTCTTCAGCGAGCTTTTGAGATTCTTTTTTCATCTGGCAGATTAGACTTTTTAAGGCATTCTTCTCCTTATTGGCTTTTTGGGCCTCCTTTGCCATTTGAGTTAGTCTATTTTTTAAGGTGTTATTTTCTTCAGTCAGGTTGTTGACTCTCTTTTCATGATTTTCTTGCATCATTTTCATTTCTC
>CM053585.1:76946971-76958689 GCA_028646515.1 Pseudochirops corinnae
TTGGATTGCTGGGCTTGCTTTGCTTCCTTTGCCTGCTCATGTTGCCAGTCAATTACTTGGCTTTTGGGCTCAGTAGTAAAACTCTGCTTTCAGAGGGGAGAGCTCTGTCCCAAATCACTGGGGTTTTCACAGCTGCCAGCGGTATTAGGAGGCCACCATTTTTTGCAGCCCCTCCAGCTTTGGCTCACTGAAAATGCACCTCAGGACCACCACCCAAGACCGCGATCCAATCCAGGCAGCTCAAGGAAAGAGCACTTAGCCTCGGAATGATCTCTTGGCTCCCCTGCAATTTGCAGGCTGGGAGCTGCCACCGCTTCAGACTGCTGCTAGTTCTGTAGGCAGTTCAGCTTGATCATCTCCTCCATATTTATCTGACTTCCACTGACCTTTTCCCTTTGTCCTTGGCTCCTGTGGGTTGGTGATTCTGGAAATCGCCACAGCTGCTGCTGATCTGCTCTCCTGAATGCTACAGCTGTGGCTTCTCTTGGATGCCCTGGGGCTAAAATTGCATGGGGCTGGACTCTGCTTCCAGTGTGCTGTGATGACTGCCTGCCGGGCTGCCTTCAGCAGGAGCTTTGTTATTCCATCATTTTTGTGGAGTCTGGAGCTCTAAAATTTGTTTAGAGTCATATTTTATAAATATTTGAGGTGGTATTGGGGGGAGCTCACATAGTTCTCCTGTTTCTATGCCACCATTTTGACTCTTATTTTGTTTTTTTTTTAAATAATTTGTGTGTAATAGAGATGTACAGTTTCACAAAAACAATTTTTCTGTTCAACTTTGTAGATATAGAAATGGACTCATTATTTTTCTCCCTTAAATTTAGAATAAAAATATTTTTTAAAAGAAATATGCTAGGCATTTGAGATTTTGCCAGCTGGTAAAAGTGAGCCAAAAAGGGATTTTGACCCTTTTGGGTCAACCTCTGAGATTGGATCTGTTCTGTTTGAGTTTTGAGTATTGCTTAGGTGGAGAGATGGTGTAGGCAGAATGCTACTTCTAAATTAATTAATTTGTGTTTTTCCTTCCATTAGAATGTAAACTCTTTGAACCAATGACCGTGTCCCTTGTTGTCTCTCTTTCCAGTGTCAAGTACATAGAAGATCCTTAAGAAATGCCTTTAATTAAATTTCATATACTAAGTTCTAACTTTTAGTAGCTAACTATTTGGAAAAATGCTTGACAAATTTATGTCTCTTTCTACACCAAAAAAGGGCCCCATTCTGCCCCTCTAGTTCCCTAGGTCAGAAATGTCAAACATGCAACATACTCCCCAGGGCAGCTGAGAATCAGAATAAATTATCTTTGGAAAATATAAAGAAAATAAATAAAAATATAACACAACATAGATAATGTTAATTTGTGGTTTTCTAAGTCAATATACAGCCCACAGGGATCCTTATGTATGGTTTAGTGACCCTATTCATATTTGAGTTTGACACTTTTGCCCTACATTTTGAATTAAAGTTTTACCTTGACATGTACAGAGTAAGAAGAACTATTTAATCTTTTCTATTAATGGGCAGCATTGAGGCAGTAGAGGAAGCAGAGAAAAAGCCCCCTTTTGAAATGTGATATTTCTGAGGCTTTAGGAATATTCTAGTATTCCTTTAGGTCTGTGATCTCATCAATATAGAATATTCTCAGAAACTTTGTAGACTTCTCGTTGTCTATGTCTGCCCATCCTATGAAACCCTTGTTCATGCCCTCTCATAAGTTCTAAACAGCTCTTCCTGTTGCTGTTTTGACATTTGAAGACACCAGCTGAATATTTGGATTAGTTGTAGGTCAGTCCTTGCTCTCTTGCTAAATAATCAACTGTGATAAGAGAGATAGCCTAATCCTATCTCCCCAATTAGACCAGTTTTTCTGGTGTTAAGGTGTTAAGACTCCTTCAGATATGGTTGGCTCAGTGGATTTAAGACTCGGGCTGTTATCATTTCCTGGTTATCTGAATACAAAACAACCATGAAGAGCTCCAGGTGCCCTCTCTGCACTTGGCTGCTAGATAATGATGGACAGCTTGGGCAAAGGAGTTGCATTCAGCTGAATCAACTCAAGGTATACTCATTGCCTATTCTAGTTGAATATCTTTCTTCTGCTATGGTGAAATAAGTCTTCTTTTGTTAACTGCTGAATGACCTTTTGAGTATCTTCTTTTTTGACAATATTAAACATAAATTCTCAGAAGTCTAAGCCCAAGTTGGCCCCAGCTCAGAATACTAGCTCAATTTTTTTTTTACCAGCTTCTTTTCAATTACACATTTTCCTTAATGACATACTTCACTTTTCTTCTTTTTAATCACTTGTCTGTAATATATTACCGGTTGCTTATAATCACCACATCTCTCTCTGCTGACTTCTGGATGATTCTAAATTCAATGCTTTGAATACTATAATGTTTCATCCCTAGAAATCATACAATATCACTAGAAAAATATTGGTGTTAAAAATAGATTTTTGTTTCAGGGAAGATATTGAAGTTATTAAAGAATTTCACTAAGTTCTAAAGGTAATCAAGTCTTCTATTTCCTTCCTTTTAAATTCTAGATTTAGCTCATTGTTCATTCACATTCTCTGTCCAAGTCACTAATACATATTATACACACACACACACACACACACGCACACACACACACACACACACACACTGATGTATTAGCTCTTTTGCATATTACAATTGGACAAGAAGCACTCTTCAGAAAAGGTGCTAAACTGTTCTCAGACTTGATACAAGTATAATATAATCTGCAAGCTAGAGCATTCGGAGTCACATGCAGAGAATGAATCTCCTATCACCTTGAACTCTCTGCTAGACCTCTTCTGTGATAATGGTGAATACCTTGATCAAGCATATTCTTTAGTTTATGCCTCCTGTAATAATGGTTTTTGAACAAGGTAATTCATATTTTTTTCTAAGGAATCTCATGTATTTGATCAAAGATCAAAAGTGAATTACAAATCAGAACAAATAAAAATGAGAAAAATCTAGGGTACATAATTCAAATGACATGTAATACATCTAAACAAGTTATTAATGTCAAAAAAAGGGAAATAGTTTGAGGAAAAGACATCAACATTGATTATAAAGGAGTCATACAGAGGTCTAACTGGTATAAATTGCCATAACAAGGAGAAGGAAAAAAATCTAAAATTTACCATAGCATATAATTTATCTACTTGTTAAATGGAGAGATGTGGCAACCAAAGACAACACTGATTTAGAATATGAACTTATTTGTGTAATCTTATGGTTAAGGATGATGAAGGATTATGAGTATTGCCTTGAAACAGGGAGAAGTAGAGGAAAGAAAAACAAAGTTAGAGAATGGCTGTAACTAAGCACAATCATTCAGAGGACATTTAAAGAGAGAAGTATAAGGAAGATAACAAAAAGACAGAATATGGGGAAAAAAATCCATGGAGATTTTTCTAACATACTTTTCCACCATAAAGAATGGTGCTATCATATTAGAATTTTGATATCGTAACGGGGCTCCATTTTGTAGAGGAGCTCAGACTAGCCAACCTTTACTCCCTTCCCATCTCTGCCCCTGACTTCTTGACTGTCTCAGCTGCAGTGTCATTCTGGAACTTTCCTCAACACTCGGGGCCTCCTCGTACTGGAGAATTCATTGATCCCTATAATATCCCTCCACCAGGGTGTCCTCATGCCACTGATGAATTCCTTCTGGGTCTTCATCTAGAAACTCTAACTTTCTTGCTGTTCCTCTGTGATACTCCATCTCCCAACTTAATACCTTTTTACTAGATATATCCATGCCTGGAATGCTCTTTCTCTTTGCCTCTACATCCTGACTTCTTCAAGAATGAGCTCAAATACCAGTTTCGATAAGGGCTTTCCTAGTTCCTCCCCACCTTCCCTATAGTTCCTTCTCTCCAGGGTTACCTCCTACTTACATTGTATATCACTTGTATGGACCTTGTTGTTTGCATGTTGTCCTCACCATTAGAATATTTAAGCTAAGATTTACATAAGTGCTTATTATGTGCCAGGCCCACTATGATAAGCACTTTATAATACTAACTCATTTGATCTTCACAACAAACCTGGGAGGTAAATGCTATTATTATACCTATTTTACAGATAAGAAAATTGAGGCAAACAAAAAAGGACAAATAATCATTAATTGAATTGCTCAGTCACACAGATAGGAAGCAGATCCCTTTGAGTGTACGGACTGTGTTTTTGTGTTTGCCTTTCCATCCCCAGCTCTTAATGGTATACCCAATGTAAAATAAGTGCACAATAAATCCTTGTTGATAGATCCTCGATGAGGCATTGGAAAGGAATAGGGTATTATCTAGTGATATTTCACAGTAGACCTCAACTTTCTCTATCACAAAATTGATGGAAAGATGTAGAGTATACAAGATTCCACTGTGCTAATTGTTTGTTGATCATAAAAAAGCAATTGATTCAGTAGAGTAAAATGCTACCTTAAAGGCTCTTCTTTAAGAAGTGTTGCCTATGCTTTAGGGATAAGACATTAAAAAAAAAAAGCTTAGCATAGTTCAAATAGACATTCACTGATCATGCCACAGGATAAGTGGTAAGAATGTATAATGAATCCAATCACAAAGCTAAAAATGTACAATTTGCATTTCAAGTAGTATTGATCACAAGAGGAGTCGAGTGAGAATATTGAGTGGGAAAGTATTGATGGAAGTAAAGAAATTCAATATCAAGTCTACCCATAATGGGATTACTTTCTAGTGAACTCATTTTCAGAACTTATAAATTTTCTCACCTCTATAATGGAACACATTTTAGAAAGACTTTCCTGAAAATTGTTTAATTTGAGGAATCATGTCATAATTAGATGAAATATTTAATTATGAATGGAATTAGAAATATATTCTTGTAACTTGCTTTAAAGGCTTCCTGTAGCTTTTGACTTTTTAGTCCATGTTACATAGTTCAAACTTGATATAAATTCATCTTCTTTACTGAGGAAACTATAGTCCTTGTATATTACCTTTCATCTGAGATTTACTTATATTCATATCAAATGGGCAAATACTCATTTGATAGAAATAAATTTCATCTTTATATTGTACTCATTCCTTAGAAGCCTAAAGTGCTTACGATTGATTAAAAAACAAAAAAAAACCCCAACCTTCCTTCAATAATTCTAAATTTTACAAACAAACTGAGCCCAAAGAAAGATGAAGAAGAATGTGTTAGTTGTCACCTTAGTCTGTGGCATGGATAGCCATAGAAACTAGTTTTCTGCTTAAGTATTTATGATTAGATTAAGGAGAGTTGGCATCATTCCACTTATTTACAAAGGACTGAATTCCTTTGCCCTGTATAATCTACATCTGTTTAAAAGACTCTTTCGTTTTTACTTAATTATCAAAAAGACTTCATCACATATCAATTATATGAGTTAATTTGCTTTATTGTTCTGCAAAATAAAGGTCATTTTACCTAGCCCTGCTTCCATTGGAGCATGAAATCTAAGAATATATATCTAGACACCCAAACAGAATGATAAAATCAATAAACTTAGATGCAAATGAGCATGAAGAATTTTGCACCTGTGACATTTGATGTCACTCTACTGGTTTCACTATGTGAATACATCTCAAGCTCTTTCTAGGCTACAGGTTTCATATTCCAACAGTTTGGATATGTTGCTCCTAGACAGCAACTTGAAATAATATAATTTCTGTAGTACTTTAAGGGTTGCAAAGTTAATTATATACATTATCTCCTTTGGTTTCTTATAAGGTAAATATTATTAACCTCACTTTACAGATGAGGAAACTGAGGCAGGAAGAGGTTAAGTGGTTTGCTAAGCGTCACACAATGAGGAAGTGTCTGAAGCAGAAACAGAACTCAGTTCTTAACTCCAAGTCTAGTGATCTATATTCCATGCCATTCTGATGCCTCAGAAATATAGATTAAATATAGATGCGGTCTCTGGGAATTTAGAAAAAGCCTAAGTGGCTCTACATAATTAAAAATCTTTATATAATTTAAACAAACATTTTTTGGCCTAGATCTAAAATTTAGCTGGGGCAGGGGAACTCCTTCTCTGACAACACCCATGCATATAGCAACTTGTCTGTCACTTAGAGTTTAGTGAAATGCACTAAGTTAAATTGCTTGCTGAATATAGGTGTGTTATATGACTTAAATGCTTTAGGAGCTAGACTTGAGCCTAGGTCTTCTAAGGTCAAGCCCAGCTCTCCATCTGATAAATCAAAGCTGCCTTTCAAACCTAAGCTTATAGATTTAGAGTTGACAGACTTTAGAGATTCCTGAATTCAGAATTCTTATTTTAGAAGAGAATGAGCTGAAATACAGAGAGGAAAAAGGACTAAGAGAGCTGGGATTCCAACTCAGGTGCTTTGACCCCAAGTCTAGCCCTTTATTTCCACTATAGCAGAAATATTTCACAGCTGCCACATTTTTTAAGCTGTAATTCAGTCGTGTCTGACTCTCGTAACCTCATCTGCGGTTTTCTTGGAAAAAATAATGAAGTAGTTTGCCATTTCCTTTTCCAACTCATTTTACAGATGGGGAAACTGAGGCAGAGTTAAGTAACTTGCCCAGGGTCACACAGCTAGTAAGTGTTTGAGGCCAGATTTGAACTCAGTTCTTCTTGAGTTCAGGCCTGGCTCTATAACCACTGCAGCACCTAGGTGCCCCAAGGCCACACTAAGCGTCATATGAATATGCACAGAGTAAATATAGTATTTAAGGGAGAGATAGTAATATAAGTAGAATAATATCAGGTAGGGGAAGGGGCAGGTATTGAAATTCTAATTCAAAGTCAATTCAAATAGTCTCTGAGTCAATCTTCATATGTCAGAAATCAAACAGTAGAAAGAATCAAAGTCCTCTATCAAGAATTCTACCATGAGGCAATTCTACTTTAATGGAACCATTCTAAGATTTACCTGTCATTTTGTTTCTTCTTCCATGTAAGGACTGTGGCTCTAAAGACACTGATAAGTAGAGATCTAAGTGTGGAAGCTACCAAATTTCATCTCATAGTCTCCAACTTTGTCATTCAAAATGCTTCTACCGTAATTATTTTTATCTCTATAGCATAATTTTCCTTTCTTCCCGTTTCCTTCTTCCACCCATTTTTCTCCACTCGAGAAAACTAAAAAATTTCATATTATGGACCAGATCCATGCCAATGTCTGATTTCCTTTTAGGGAGTTGGGCACGAAAGGAGATACATTAGGAAGAACAAAAACCCCAACCTATTATATTAGAAGGAAAGAGATAATAACAGGGTTAAGGACTGAAGCTGTGATTTCATTGATACAAAGAATTCTCAGGGAGTGTAATTCATTTCCCCAATGCAGATCAGAGCATTCTCTGAAAATTATAGTCTTGGACACTTACCCAGGACACAAAAATTTTCAGTGACTTGCCCAAGGTCACACAGACTGTACGTGTCAGAGTCAGAAATAGATTTGCTTACAAGTCCTCCAGGCTCTCAATCTGCTTTTCTACATATTATTTTTCCTGTTGTTGAATTGTTACATTCCATCTGACTCTTCCTGACCCTATTTGGGGTTTTCTTGGCAAAGATACCAGATCATTTTACAAATGAGGAAACAGGGGTAAACAGGGTTAAATGACTTGCCCAGGGTCACACAGCTAGTAAGTGTCTGAGGGTGAATTTGAACTCAGATCTTCCTGACTCCATGCCTGGTGTTCCACCTGCTGCTCCACCTCTGCCCTCTACATATTATACAAAGCTGCTTTTCATAGTATAATGGAAAATCCTATTTTTCGGTCAGAAAACTTGGCCTCAGATCCCAACTCTACCATTTTAGTAATTTTTTAACCTTGGGCAATTCCATAAGAGTTTCCTAATGCATGGTATGAGGGAGTTGAACCAGATGGCCTTTAGTAGCTCCTCCCACCTCTCAGCCGAGGATCCTAGGATCCCGTGACCTGGGATCCAGTTCTGTCCTTGCCTCTATGCTTTTGCGTGACTTCACTAAATCACTTCACCCCGTTTCCTCAATGAAAAGTGTCCTTGACACTTCTCCTGTGTTGCAGTTACTGAGAAAAAGAAACAGGATAATATATACCCCAACTCTTTCAAAAGTTCTAAGTTTTATGTCATCTTATGGTGTTGTTTCAAGATAATCTTGGGGGAGGGGAGGGTAGTGAAATGAAGTAATGAAATGAAGCAATGTGAAGAAAATTAATGAAATGAAGACATTAGTCTAAATGTTTCGCGTTCTCAAGCGAAATTTTGCACTGAGGATATTTGCTAAAGGACTCCTCCTCTAGCCTCTCACACTGCAACACAAGCTCACAATGTGTTCTGAGGCTTTCTTTGTGTGTAGATTTCCAAGCATCAGAAGTACTCCATCCATTATTTGGGACCAATATATATTTCGTATTGTATTTGGTAACCAGATGTGGTTTGTTTTTTAATTGTTGTACGTATCTGGGTTTTAAATCCAGAGAGCTATCTTTGAAATGATATTCTGAAATTAATGGAAAGCCTGAGGAATTATTTGAAGGTGCCTACCTATTGTGACAAAGGAACTTAGGACAAAAATAGCAGGATTAATCAGAAGCAAGGTTCTCATTGGAGTCCAATAAATACACAACGTGTCTCAGCAGTATCAGCACATTGGAACTTTCCCCAGCCTCAGGATGGTGCCTGCAGCCTTCTCTGGTCTTTACTGATGACCGTGTTGTTTGCTGATTGTGGTCCAGAGGGAGACTTCCTTTAGGCCTGCCACTGTTCACATCTAGGGACCATTTCTTCTTTCTGAGCCCCACTATTTCCCGTCTTTCATCTCTAATCAGATTGAAGGGTTTAGTGTTTGGAAAGCATAGTACTTCCCAAAGAAGTTTCATTGTAGAGGGCAGTTTGTAATATAGCATGCTAGAATTTGAGTCAAAAGGACTTCTTTTCAGATCCTGCTTCAGACTTTGCCAGCTGAGTGGCCCTGTACAAGTCCCCTAAACTCTGTGTGCCTTGATTTCCTCAGAGAGAATTTCCTTAGATGACAAATCCCCCAAGTTCAAGTCTAAAAGCTTAAAATTATTTATATATATATATGTATATATATGTATGTGTGTGTACATATGTGTGTATACCTATATACACATATAATGTATATATATGCACACACATGCATACATACATATATACACATACACATATAATGAGCCATATTCTCCACATTCTCAAGTCCTTATCTTAAATAGCTATGCAGAGGACACTATTATCTGGCAGCAAAGGTATTTACTGAAATGACATAGTAAGAATCACAGTAACAAACCATTTTTCCTGGTAGTCATGTGGCACAGTAGAAAGAGCACTGGGCTTGGAGTCAGGAAGCCCTGACCTCAGATCTGGCCTCAGATATTTCTAGCCATGTGACCCTGGGCAAGTCACTCTACCTCTGTCTGCTTCAGTTTTATCATCTGTTAAATGTGGATCATTTCACCCACTTCAAAGTGTTGTGAAGAGCAAACGAGATATTTGTAAAGCACTAAGCATGGTGCCCAGCAGTTAATAGCCAGTTAAAAGTGTTTCTTTCTTCCCTTTCTCTATATAACTGGGAGGAAATCTTTCACAAATATGTCCAGCATCTTTGGAGACTAGAACGTGGGCAGATACAGAGGTCATGAGCAGAGAGACATACACAAAGGGAAGAAAGGTAGACAAGGAATATGTGAGAGGAAACAATTTATATCCCTTCTGTTGCAGGGCACTTGGTATAATCTCGATAGCCGCTAGCTTGGAGGGTTACTGAGAATGCCAGATGAGATAATGAATCTAAAATTCTGTGTGAACATGAGTCAATATTATTGTTATCATTATCTCAATGCTTGTATTTTTGCCTTTGCCATGAATGACCTGGACTTTAAGCTAATAGCAATGAATGTAAAAGACCCATATTCCACTGTCTATATGAGTGATCGATAGCCAGTCACATAGCTTCAATCTATCCAGTCAGTTTTATAATGAGTTGCAGCAAATGTCCCCACAATGGAAAAAAATATGTATATATTCACTCCACTAATTGTGTCACCCGTGTGTTTCAGATCACCAACTATGAAAGACTATATTCCCCTATGGCCTCAAAATGGCCACCTCCGTCTCTCCAGTTGTCTTAAAGTTATTGTTCCCACTCCAGGGCTACAGCTGCCAACTGGGATCTCAGCTCTAAGCCTCATAGCTACAAGTCCTGATGAAATTATCATGTTCATCTCTGTGAGCAAAGGATACTGAGGTTTCCCAATGCTGTGGCTTTGTAGAACTCCCTTTACTGAAGATTAATGCATAAAATTACCATTTTCTTTATTTTACACAAATAATTAGTTTTTAATTGTGAAAGAAATGAATTTCTGCCAGGGCTGTATTTACTGAAGAGATTCCATCAGCTCATTTGGGGAGATGCAACATTTTCCTGGCAGAGCACTCATTATTTACTGCCTGGAATACTCTCACACTTGTATAATTCTAAATGATAAATTAATTCTGTTGCAAGAACTCTATTAACAGATGCAGTCCAACTACCTGTCCACAAGCTGAAGAAGCAGGTTTAATTTTCTCACGGACAGATTGGGTAATAAAGATTTGCCAATGGTGCCTGAAAATGTATACTCAACCCCGTGGATAAAAATTCCATAGCTCTATTTTCTTTGTAAGAAGGGATGCTATTATCCCTGGCTTTAGCAAATGAATGCATTTCTTTCCCACCATGCTTTAGCTCTTAATTGTCTATTTGACAGTAAACCTATTTTCATAATGTTGCTTCTCTATTTCATGGTTTACTTGAAGTGAGTGCTCTTCATTCCAGATAACACCATTTAGCAGTGCTTTTTGTTCTTACAGTAGTTCATTGTGTATCATGAAACTGTCTGACTCAAAGTATACCATGACAGAGGGCTGTCACAGACCACTGCACTGACTGTTGCTTTTGTCCTTCATTATGAAAGAGGGTTCAAATCTCCATTTGAACTTGATAAAAAATGTTTTTACAGAAAATGACATCATTTAGATTGCTTATACTAACCAGTGTTTTGATCTCATTAGCATGCAGAAGAATAACAGGGAAGAAAAAATAATTGGTCAATTATACTTTGTGGAAGAGGTATTTTTCTCCTCTTCCTGTGTTATTCTACTGGATACCAAAACAATTATTACGTGTTGGAATGAGAAATTCTATAAGAGATCATCTGGTTCAGTCCCTTTGTTTTAGAGATGAGGAACCTGAGACTGAGATATTAAACGATTTGTTTGAGGTCACACAGCTAATTAACAGCTAGAACTCTGGTCTAACTTCCAGTCTAGTGATATTTGTTGTTTAATATTTGATTGACTATTTTTGCTTTCTGCATATATTTACTAATTCCCAATGCTCTCTTCATCCTATAGAACCATCCTTTGCAAAAAAAACAAACCAAAAACTCAATACATTATCTGAAAATGTATGCCTCCTTCTCAAATTGTAGTTCACTACCTCCCTGCTAAGAGGTGGGAGATAGTTCATTGTTCGTCCTCGAGGAAATTCTTAAGACTTTCAATCCTATCTTCTGTTATATTACAGGGCTCATGATAAATTGTTCTCTTGGTTTTGGTTATTTTATTTTGTACAGTTCATAAAGTCTTCTTAAATTTCACCAAATTCTTTATTTTCATCATTTCTTATAGTTCAACAATGTCTCATTTAATTTATATTCTACATTT
>CM053585.1:76958789-76975026 GCA_028646515.1 Pseudochirops corinnae
GATCAAATAAGATAATATGTATAAAATTCTTAGCACAATGTCAGGTACACAGTATTTTATTATATGTGTGTGTGTGTGTGTGTGTGTGTATTGTGTATATGTATATATGGGTGTATATATGTATATGTAGTATATACGGTATAATAGAATATATATTATATATAACATATATATGCATTATTATTATTATATACTCTTGGTATATGTATTTCCTTGTACCACCAGTGTTTCATTGGATTTAAATCAGTGGTTCTCAACCTTTCTAATGCCATGACCCTTTAATACTCATATGTGGGCATATCTGCATGTGGGCGGACCCTCCTGGAGACGGATAGAGGAGCGGTGTCTCAGTTCCTAAGACCATCGAAAATATGTGTTTTCTGATGGCCTTAGGCGACCCCTGTGACCTCTGTGAAAGGGTTATTCGACCTCCCCCAAAAGGGTTGCGACCCACAGGTTAGAACCGCTGATTTAAAGGGTGAGCAGTGGAAGATTATAGTAATTGCCCTCAAACACATAAGATGTTTGTTTTTAACTACCTCTCCTGAGTTTGCTGATAATTTTAGCCTGTTCATTCTCTCAGGAATTAATGGTTTTTATAAGTTTACTTGGTAATATGAATTATTTTTAGCAAGTATTATCTTCATAAGTCATATTGTTACATCTCTTCTGGTGAACAGAATGCTGTACTTGAAGTCAGAAGGACCTAGCTTCAAATCCTGCCTCTCAAACTTGTGAGATTCTGGAAAAATTACTAAACCTCTCTTAGCCTCAGTTTCCTCATATGTAACGTAAGGACAGTAATATCTGTAGGACCTTCCTCACGAGGTTCTGGAGTGTTTCAAATGAGATGATAAAGGAAACTTTCAAAGTTAAAGGTACTAAATAAATATTAGTTTCATATCATTTTAGATGATCAAGAAACTCTTTATTATTGACCAGTCATTCCTATTCTCTTTCTTATTATTAACAATTATCATTGAAGTATCATACATGTTTATCCCATTTCTGCAATAGACTGAAACGACCTTTAGGGTAGGAACTATATTATGTTTCATAACTCTCACAACTTCTAGCACATAGATATACAGTATTTGCTACTCAATATTTGTAAATTCTATCTGATACTCATCCTACAAATAAGAAATTCTTTTATTTGTCTCTAAATTAATGGCTTCGAATCTAAGGGAGCCTCATTTGTTCTAATATTCTGGGATTCAGGGGAAAAAAAAATAAAGATTCATTTCCACTGATCATCGAACTAGGGTGAGGTGACCAGAGTTTTACTGTATTGTGTAGCAATTTGGAAGACTGCTCTCCTACAACATGAAGAAACAACTGAATTTAGCAACTAGTTAACACTAATAACTAGTTTAAAATAGGAAGCTACCAAATGTTTCTTCCCCTTCTATTGCCCTGGAAGTAAACACCTCTTCCTCCTTCTTACCCTCCAAGCTTGTGTACCTGGATTGCTGTGTCCCAGGATCTCTGCCTCCATCTTTACTCCAACTAAATTTATCTTAAAGATGACTTGAAGGTAAATTCAGTGCTGCCAAGATTTTGTGAAACTTTGTCCTAGGTATCAAATATGTTAGCTATATCTCTGTTCACCTTATGTGTTCACTCATCATTATTTTGTGAACTTCAGTCATGTGCCTTTTTTAGCATTTATCTCCCTCAATCGGAGCAGTCCCAGTGTTTCTCTCTATTCTCATAAATAAGTTATTTTGTCTTTTGATTACATTAATTGTAAGAAGTATTGGAAATGAGGGGATAAAACTGATATAAGCAAATGGTACTGAAGAAGCACGAACTAGTAGTGGAAAAAAGACTAAAGAAAAGGTAATATTCAATGAAATTCAATAACCAAGTAGCTATTAAGCACTAACTACATGTAACCTCTGTGAAAGATATTACAATACCAAGAACCAAACAAAATAGTCTTCGCCTCAAGGGGTTGGAAACTCCTAGGGGTTGGAAACAATACATAGAAATATAAGTTAATACACAATATAAGGATAGAGACTGTTCCTGTGATTTCACTGGCATAGGGAACTCCCAGATGAGTTCTCTACCAAAGCAGTGTTGTACCTTTTCAGCAAATTATGTTGTTGAGTCATTTTTCATTTGTGTCTGACTCTTTGTGATTCCATTTTGGTTTTTCTTGGCAAAGATACTATAGTGGTTTGCCATTTCCTTCACCAGCTTATTTTACAAATGAGGAAACTGAGGCAAACAGTGTTAAGTGACTTGCCCAGGGTCAAACAGCTAGTTAGTGTCTGAGTCCAGATTTGAACTGTGGAAGACAAGTCTTTCTGAGTCCAGGACCTGTACTCTACCCACTGAACTTCCTAGCTGCAATTATGGTCAAAGGCAGCTGTCTAGAGCATTGAGAAGTTAAGTGGCTTGTTCAGCATAGCACAGCCAATATGCATCAGAGGGACAATTTGAACCCATGTCTTTCTGGCTTCAAGGCCAAATCTTTATCTCTCTATACCATGTTACCGTTCTATGTTCAAAATTTATATAAGGTGTTTGAGGTGGGGGAAAGGGAGGTAGACTATTAATAATTCAGGGAATAGTAAGAGGATTATTTTCGGATGTGTCACTGGAGTTGAGCCTTGAAGGGACTTAAAACTTGCTGAAGGTAGTGGTGACAATTGTGTATAGAGAAAAAGAAATGGGCCAGTTTAGCTAGCATATAGAAGACATGGTGAAGTGAGAGAGAGTGGTAGGGGAATGTATCTGACATCTGGAAAGATAGTTTGGAATGAGCTTGTGAAAGGCTTTAAGTGCCAAGGTGGCTTGTATTTTGTCCTAGAGAGAACTGGAAACTCCTGAAGTTTCATGAGTAGGAGAATGATATGATCAGATTGGTGCTATAATAGCAATTCTGGACGTCTTAGAGTGATGTCTTGACTCATGTGCTTTGTATTTAAGTGAGACTATAAGTTACTATAAGTCAGGGGTAGAGAACCTGCAGTCTCAAGGTCACATAGGACCCTCTATTTCCTTGGGTGTAGCCTTTTGACTGAGTCTAAGTTTTACAGAACAAATCCTTTTTACTAAGGGGATTTGTTCTGTGAAGTTTAGATTCAATCAAGGGAATGCACTTGAGGACCTAGAGGGCCCCATGTGTGGCCTGGAAGACCTCAGGTTTAAGTCTTCAACTTCACTCTTTTCCGGAATCATTGAAGTCCAGTGACAGAACAAAAGTCAAGAAAACTGGCAATCACCTAGGATGTCTGGGATGATCTTGGTGTCTTTGATGTCTGACCAAATTCTAAGTGCTTTTCAGAGTCTACGTCAGCCACTTTCATGGCCTTTGGAACGAAGTCTTCTCATCTGCCCATTTTGCTGGGAGAAGTCTTCATGTGCTTGAGGTAGACACCCTCCCAACTCATCAATGGGCCAGAAGCTTGTTGGTTACCCTCAACCTGGTTTATCCAGTCTGCCAGGACAGCTTTTTTTTTTCTAACTAGGATCTGTCCACTGCTCATGACACAGCTTCTTGGAGCCACAGGAGTGTATGGGGTGTTCAGAGAGAACTAGCACCTCTTGTGTGAGGGCTTGCTGAACCTTTTTCAGGACTGCTCATCCACCTTTGGTGTTCGCCTGTCACTCAACTCTCAGAGAGGAGTAAGGATCTACCAGACTTGGAAGTTTATTAGATTTGGATAGTTTGTAGAGATGAGGATGACTCATGTGTTGAAACTGTGTGACTGGAAGGATCATGGTATCATTGACAGAAATAGGAAAGTTTGAAGCAGTAGACTTGGGATCAAGGGAGGGAGGGAGAGATGATGAGCTCAGTTATCAATTTGTTGGGACTAAGATGATATTTATGGGACAACCAGGTAGACAGATCCAACAGACAGTTCGTGAGGAGAAGCTAGAGTTCAAGAGAGAGATGAAGATCGAATTCAAAGATTTGGAAGGTGTCTGCAAAGACATGATAGTTGAATCCATAGAAGCCAATAAAAGTCACCAGGAGAGAATATATAACTAGATAAGAATGTGGTATAATAGTAGAAGCACAGATTCTGTGGTCAGAGGATTTGGAATCAAATTCTGCTTCTAGTGTTATGAGAACTTGACCTAGTTGATTAAAGTCTTTATCTACAAAGTGAAAGAATTGGATTTCTGGGGCCCTTCTCCCTCTAGGATCTATGACTTTTTAAGGATGAGGAGTAGTAGGGCTCAGACAGAACTTGACAAATAGAAAGAAAATAGGAGGTAGATGAGGTGGTATGGATAATGATATATTTGAGGAAGATTTGGATACAGATAATGGTTTGAAGATAGGTAAAAGGTTTGGGAGAGAAGCACAATGTGATTGAACTCACAGACAAAGGGAAAACTGAAAACACAAAGTTTTATACTTTGTAAGCCCACCTGCTTTGAGGTGATGAAAGTGACTGCAGTTCACACATGGAATTGCCAGGGCATTAAGCAAAAACATATGTTTATGACCTGTAATGGGGTCTGGCCAAGGAGAACTGAACAAGTGTGGAATGCTGTAGTAAGAAGCCAGCCTGGAAAAAGGTCAAGGAGAGACCTGGGGGAGAGGAAGCAGGCAGGAGATTGAAGGCTCATTTTAATATGGATATAAGTTTGCAGATTAATTATACTAAGTGCAAACTAGCTGAATTCTTCTTCTATGGTTTATAAAATTTCCTGTGTGGCCATAGCCAAGAGAGAAAAAAATAACATTAATTACTGAATGGATGTGGCATTATATCAATAGTAGCTATTTACTCAGATAAAATAGACGTATCTGAGCACAATTTCAAATCCTCAACATGAATTATCTTGGGCACATTTTCATTATTTTCGTACTCAAGGATTTCATGTGGCTCTGAATGCAGTAGAATTCTAATGAGAAACAGAACTGAATGTCCAGAGAGTTCAATAATGTTTTGGAAAAACAAAGGGACCTTACTGATCCCCTTACAAACCCACAGTGGAAAAAAAGAAAAAGAAAAAAAATCTTTTTTTTTCATATTTTTTTGAGAAGGAACAGATCACAATTAATTTATCCATAGACAGTTTCCCAAAAATATATTTTCTCTTCTTTTGAGTCAAGAGAAAGCAAGCTCTTTAATCATATCCAACAGATGGAGAATTCTAAAAAGTGATCACCCAACCTGTACTATTCCCAATCTTCTTGTCAAAGATGTGAATGAAAGAAATCACCCTGGAACACAGCCTGCCTCTTTACCATTATCTGATCCATCTAATACACAAACCTGGTAGCATGCTTCTTGAGTGTGTTGGGTTTTGTGAGTGTGACACTGCCTGAACCTTCTCAAAAGTTAGAGGAGGCCTGAAGTGTCCACATCAAGTAAGGAATACTTCTTACGCAATCAATTGAGAGGAGAAAAGGCAAGAGAACAAGCATTTCTTGAGTACTTACTGTACTTACAGTGTGAAAGGCACTGTACAAACAGCTTTAGAAGTATTATCTTATCTGGTCACTTGAGTGTGACTATTTTTGTCCTTTTAATGAAGTCCTAATTATGTTAATTAACTTAAATATTAATTACATGGAATTACAACTTCCATACATCCATCTTCCCCATTCCTCCTCACTTGAGTCTACATATTCAATAAGTAATATGCTGTATATTCCCCTCTATTTACTTTTTTTGCTAGTATATTTCACTAGTTCAACAGTTTTCTTATTTCAAATGTAGAGTACCATTGTTCTTTGTTCTTTGTTTTTGAAGAGGACCCGTGACATCAGGAAGGTGATGCCATGACCTGGAAGTGCATTGATTTAAGTGAGGGAGGGCTGTGCAAGCCTCACTTTCTCCTCCGGAGCCATCTGCGTCCCATGATCAGATATAGATCAGGACAACTGGAGTTAGAGTACAATTATAAGTAGCATTAGATGGCCTCTGAGGACCATTCCACAACCAATATTCTGTAGTTCTAATTAGACTCGTACTAACTACCTCCTTTGACCCTATCCATTGTTCATATGGGTAGACTGCACAGAGATAGAGTGCCGCCCGGCCTGTAATGTGCAGAATCCTGGATCTGGTGTCAGAAAGGCCTATGTTGAAATCTTTCTTTGGATAAGCTCTACTTTCCATGTGTAAAATCAAGATAATAATAAACCTGTAGTATCTTCCTTGAACTTATTGTGAGGCTCGAATGTGGCAATGTATGAAAAATATATATATATATATATATATATATACATATGTATATTTTGTTGTTATTCAGTTGTGTCTGACTTTTTGTGGCTCCATTTAGGGTTTTCTTGACAATGATACTGGAGTGGTTTGCCATTACCTTATTCAGGTCATTTTATAAATGAGAAAACTGAGGCAAAGAGGGTTAAGTGACTTGCCCAGGGTCACACAGCTAGTAAGTGTCTGAGGCTGGATTTGAACTTGGGAAGATGAGTCTTCTTGACTTCAGGAGCATCATTCTATGCACTATGGCGCCACCTAGCTACTCCATATGTCCATTGTTATTATTGGCTTGTTCGAAGGGCAATCCACCAATTTGTATTTACTAGCTTGTAAGTTTCAAGGTAAGGCCTGAAAGATGAACTTGCACAACTGCCTAATATTTCTCTAAAGAGAAATTAGTTTTCTATTTTTGAAAACAAAGCAAAGCAAAACAAAAAACCAACCATCCACCACTGAAGTTATAATAAGATCTGAGCTGACAGCTTAATGTATAAGAAACCAGAGGTCATGTTTCCTGGGTCAGGAAAGGAGAGAAACAGAATGCAGTGAGGAGTCATTTACAATTGTAAAATACTTCATTGCAAACATACTTTCAGATATATGCTAGTTGTTCCCAGGTCAGAACAGTGACCAGGGGCCTAGGATAACTTAAAATAAAAAGAGACATTGCTTTTTTGAAAGGAAATTTCAAAGGCAGTTCATGGCAGCCCATATTAAATTAACTCCAGAAGAACTGGTGCATATCCTCCGTGGTAAAAGGTTACAACTTGGAGATTAGGATTCTTGGATCTTTATCCTCAGCCTCTGTACATCTCACAGAGTTTTTCAGTGTCAGCCTTCCCAGCTGTCAAAGGAGTATAGGATTCCTTCAGAGACGTGCTTACAATGATTAATTAGTGCACCAGAAGACATACTTTCTTGGCACTGCTGCTGATACATGGTGTTGTTAACCTCTTGGTGGCTTAAATCTCCCTAGAAGCCAAATGAGGTTAAAAAATGCTAAGCTCCAAGGCTGTTTTTGCAGCAAATCTTTGCCTCCTGGGGGAGGAAAGTGAAAGCAGGGGGAGGAGAAGGGAATTATTATTATGTTCTATGATGGATGACTGTTGAGCAGGCAGGGTAGTACAGTGGTAAGAACCCTGGGTATGGAGTCACAGATGTCTAATACTATGACAGTATGTGGTGGAGTAAAGAGTAATGAATGAATTTGAGATTAGAGGGACCTAGGCTCACATCCTACCTCTGATATTTAGGGTTACCAGACCATAAACTTCAAGTTGAAAGATAACAGGAAGCATTTATATAGTTTTTAAGATCTGCAAAGCACTTCACATATGTGATCTTATTTAATATTCACAACTTTGTGATTTACCTGCTATTATTATCCCTGTTCTAGAGATGAGGAAACAGAAGCTGAAAGAGGTTAAATGACTTGGTTTATACAGCTAGTGTCTTTGATACCTGGAGAAGGAAGACACGGGGAGGTGCAGATCATTGTTACCCTGTTCTTTGGTGGATGATTGTTAGGGAGGCAGTGTATTGCACTGGTAAGAATCTTGTATTCAGCCTGAAGTGCCCTGTGCTCCAATCCAGTGTCTGTCACTTATTCTCTGGGTGTCCTTCACTTAAACTCTCTGGGCTTTAGTTTCCTTGACTACCAAATGAGGGGATTGGATTAAATGACCTCTACCGTCCCTTGCAGTTCGTAATCCTATAATCCTAGATAGTTATGGAAGTCAAAAGCAATAGCATTTCTTAAATCACCTTCTAAATCCTTTCCCCCACATTTCTGGGAAATTTCTGCGGCACTTGAGGCTATGTATAAGCCTCAGGATGTGGAAGATTTTTGGGTTCTGCCGACTCAAAAGACCACAGCAGAAGATGTCAGGAAGCTGAAGGGGATTGGGTGCATCTTGACATGCTACAAATAGAAAAAAATCATGCTCATTAATGCTTGTTTGTTGACTTAACCAATTACCTTCTCCTTAGGAGCTGAAAGAAGGTCTCCGGGTATCCTCTACTCATTTAGAAATGGTAGGCCTGCAATAATAGTAACATCTGACGTTAACACAGTAGTTTAAAACTTTCAGCATCATTTTCATGCAGATACTAAGGCTCAGGGAAATTAAAAGGCCTGCCCATGGTCATACAATAAGGAAACACCATAGTATTGTGAGAAGACTGATGGAATGACAGTTAGATTGGAATCCTGGTTCTGTTGCTTGCTATTTGTGTGACCTTGGGCATGTCACTTAACTGCTTAGGTCTCCGTTTATCCATCTATCCAATAAGAAAGCAATACTAAAAAGCCTAGTTGGTAAAATGAATTGATTGCTAGATTTGGACTCTGGAAGACCTTCATTAGAATCCTGCCTCAAACATTTATTAGCTGCGTGACCCTGGGCAAGTTACATAACCTCTATCAACCTCAATTTCCTCATCCGTAAAATGATAATAACAATAGTTCATATGTTACAGGGTTGTTTTAAGGATTAAATGAGATAACGTATATGATGTGTTTAGCAAACCCTAACGTACGTACTATGTGAATGCTCACAGTGCTAAATCTATGACCGTGTGATCCAAAATTTCAAAGGTAGGATGAGGAACTAGGTCTCCCTGATCCTTCCTTAGTCTTTGCTGTTTTCTTTAGGGCACACTGATTTTATTTTGAAAATGTCAATGACCTTTTCTACTCAGGTTTATTACCTTTCTTACATTTTTCAGTGGTTCCTAGATCAATTTAAAAATTATTACTTTCATATAATATTATAGGATTTTCAACACCTAAGGTAATTTATCAACCTGTTGGTAAGATTTTGAACATCTAAGGTAACACTGTCCCTTATACCTTTTTCTACAGAAACTTCTTTTTCATTCACTAGTCCTTTCTATTCCCACCATTGAGTTACTTAAGTATCTCAGATTACTCCTGGATCCCTATTGTACTTATCATGACTTATGTCAGTCCATCAGTTAGTCAGTTAACAAGCTTTTATTAAGTACTTTGCTCCTCCCTTTTTTTGTCTTCAGGGAGTTTATTTTAGATGAAAAGTTCAGGTATGATCACTCTGAACTCTCAGAAAAATTCCTAACACAGAAACAGCTGTGTTCTTTGCTTAACCTTTCATTTATGTTTATTATTAGTTAATCCTGAAGTCTTTGAGGCAAAATTCTGGTTTTGATCCTTGTACAAAGCAGTATCATAAGATTATAGATTCAGAACTGGAAGGTAGCTTATAGGGCAATAGGTCCAACATTGGAATACTCTGTGGATCTGTGATTTCTTCCATGTGGTTGCTCTGTCCATGAATAAAGCTCACAAAACCCTCTGTAACTTGGTAGATGTTTTTTGGGAACTGCCAAGATTGAAACATTTATCCTGTTAAAGTCGACCTGTGGCTGAGTCTCTCTCTTTCCAGGTTTATGCAGGAAGGTGTTCAGATAGAAATCCAGTTCGTCCCCTGCCGCTTGCTTGTAGCCCTTTCAGCTCTGTAAAGAGTGCCAGGTTTGTTGTCTTATTGGAAGATTGCCTCAGAGATCCCAGAACTGCAGTCAGGGATGAAAGTAGGATTTCGGCAGAGAAATCGGTGACCAGTGAATATTGATGGACTTATGGATGAGTCTTCATACTACTCTAATGTCCGAAATAACTTTTAATGATTTATCCTATTGCAGGAAGCTTGCTGGGGCTTCTCTGAGAACTAGTGATTTGATGCTGTGGAAGCATAACTACTTTGATATGTTTGGTGTCAGCCAGGCCATGAACTCAAGCACATGGTACCTTTTTAACCTCTGTGTCAGAACAATTTCCTTCTTCCTGTCAAACATATTGCTGTCCTTTCTTTTGGAAGTCTGCCTATTTGGATTTGGGCCAGGGACATAGCAGCCACAAGAAAGTCTGCCTTTGTTCTTCATAGCACTTAGCATGTTCTCAATGTGATACCTACAAGTAGTCTGTGCCAATGACAGTGGGTTGATGACCTCATTCATGGAAATTAAGCTGGTACAGGTGATTCTAGAGCAGTGGTTCTCAACCTGTGGGTCGCGACCCCTTTGGGGGTCAAATGACCCTTTCACAGGGGTCGCCTAAAACCATCAAAAAACACATATTTCCAATGGTCTTAGGAACCAAGACACTGCTCCTCTATCTGTCTCCAGGTGGGTCCACCCACATGCAGATACACCCACATATGAGTATTAAAGGGTTGCGGCATTAGAAAGGTTGAGAACCACTGTTTTAGAGGAAAGTTATTCTTTCCCAAGGTATGCTCATGGTGAACAAAGACTCAGTATCAAATGTAAGTAACTTTCTAACAAGAATAGGGATTACTGATGGGGACATACTCCTTAAAATTGAATATATCTGAAATTCTAACTATTAAAAGCATATAATGGATTTTTAAGAGAAAAAAAATAGATTCAAGTTAGTTTGATAAATGTTTCTGACAAGCAGGAGATTTTAATGAAGGGAACAAGGATGGAGAAGGGTGACTAATACTTCTAATAGATTGTGGCAAAAAAAAAGAAACCATGACAAAGAAAGTCTCTGAAGTAAAATGAGATGAATATCTAGAAGACTTCATGTCACAGGTTTTATGATGACCTAGAGATTAGTGTAATAACAACTTCACGGATAAGTATTGGGCACTGGAAAGTGTAGCATGCATCCTCCCTCTCAAGAGGAGTAAAACTGAGGACCATAACAATTTTAAAACAGGTCAAGGACTATGCTTGTTGGTATAGTGAATAGAGTGCTGGCCCTGGAGTCAGAGAACCTGAATTCAAATGTGGCCTCAGACATTCCTAGATGTATGACCCTGGACAAGTCACTTAACCACATTTGCCTCAGTTCCTCATCTGTAAAATGAGCTAGAGAAGGAAATGGCAAATCACTCCAATATCTTTGCCCAGAAAACCCCAAATGGGGTCATGAAGAGTAAGACATGAGTAAATCGATAAAAGAGCGACAACAACAAAAGGCTGTGTCTCTTTCTGCTTTCATCTCCAAACACCAGAAAGCCACAGAAGTCCTGGAAATGTTAATTTAACCTTGGCTGGCAAATTGGCTTAGGCGCCCTCTAAAGCCCTTTCCACATCTGGGATTTTGTAATTTTATACTTGGGTCATTCTAAGAGTGATGGATAACTGTCAGCCTATAGGAAATTTTGAGGGGAATAGCCATCATTTACAAGTTAAGTATTTTTCTTCCTCTTTTCTATACCATTAAAAAGTATTTCTGGGCCTGAGGAAACAATATGGGAGTGCTTTAAAGGTCAGCATGAGGCTGTCTCTCAGAAACAAATGTGTCATTGACTGAAACGTGCTGGTTAAGCTTTCCTTCTTCCTGTTTCCAATACTCTTCCTATCCGTGCTTTCCTTTCATTATGTTCCCATTTCCCTTGACACTTGGTTGGATTTTTTTTTTATTCTTTGTCTTTTGTTTTTAATCTCTGAACCCATGCATTAATAAGAAAGAAAAAAATGTAAACTGACTTTATCAATATTACATGGTTAACCTTGCACATAACCTACTCTGTATTTGCCTATGACAGAATTAGACTTTGTTGTCCAAGGGCAGGATTTATGTCTGTATTAGAAGAGTAGAGTGGAAAGAGGTCTGGAATTGGAGACAGGAGAAAACGCGGTACAAATCTGCTTCTGACACTAATTGCATGATTTTCAGCAAGTAACTTAGCCTCTGTGAGTCTCCATTTCCCCACATATAAAATGAGAATAATAACAACAATAATCATACAGCAATATGTATATATATATATGTATATATATATATATATTCATAGTACTGCCTCACAAGAGTTATTTGATGAACAAAAGTGTTAATATGCTATTTATAAAGTGCTTAGCAAAACTCAAAAATGCTTAGGGACAACCATTATGAAAGATTCACAGAAGTGCCTAGTTCATTGTCTTGTGTAATGACCTGCATGTTTTTCTTCTCCTATTGCCATTCCTGAAAACTTTGAAGTTGGATCCACTTAACTCCTACCTGTAGCTCTTCCCTAAATTTCCAGAATGAATTTGGCTCTATGTTGATAAATAGAATCAACCTTAGCTTAGCTAAGGTTATTAAGGTTGATTAGCTAATTTAATCAACCTTAGCTCATGGACCCCAGGTTAAGAGTCCCTGATATAGACTATAGGATAAATTATTAACATTCAATAACGAATATACAAGCCCAAAATAGGTTGAAACCTATCAAGCACACAAACTATCAAAAATGAAGTCCTTAGTGCAAATATTCTATAAAATGAAAAGAGAATTGTTATAAATAATTCTACAAAATAAGGCATGTAGTTATTTCTGAAAGATTGATAGCAGTGGATTATTTGTTTTAGGCTCAGCTCACTTTCTCAGATTCAAGGCTAAGTGGGCTTCCCAACTCTTAGCAGACAGAGAAAAAAGATTGTTTGTCCCCACTTTCTAGATTGAGGAATAATCTTCTATCTACTACTGCCTGCAGAGAAGATGAGGAGTTACTAGGTTCCTTACTGCTCTCCCCAACAGAGGAAAAGAGAGGAAAGGCAGGGAGAGAAAGAGTGGAGTAACAAAAATCTTTTTTTCTTCCATCCTGGCTTTCATGTAGAGAGGAGAAAGGAAAAAGAATCATGCTGTATTCATGGCTAACTTGGAGGGAAGAGAATAAACCAAGGTGATTTCAAGATGACTTATTGGAAAACATAGTTTGGAGTTGAGAGAGTCCTGCCATAATAATGAAGAGAAAATTGTTTCCTTAATCCATATTGAAAACCATTCTTTCCTCAGACCTATTGTCTTGATTGGCATCCAGTGAGGGAGGTATCTGCAGTTTTCCTTGACTCCTTCTCAATAGCTTGTTAGTAACTTGGTGTCAGATGTAGATTTACAATATTGCCAGGTATGGTTAAACAGCAAGTTCTTAATAGTAGGTGCCCCATTATCCTCAAGGAATAAATTTCTTGCCCTTGAATATCAGTCTCTCCATAAGTAAAATCCCTATGGCCTGTCATTAAATTTCCTGAATGTCAACTATCATCAGGTTGAACTTCTGTCAATTGCTTTCCCTATTCCAACTCCTGTTTAGACAATTTGGAAACTTAGTAAATGGAAGTTAATTCAGTCTGTCCTTTTCCCTCCTACAGCACACTCAACTGCTTTGGGTCTCATGTCCTCATGAGGCAGGATAGCCTAGTGGAAATAGAGCTGGAATTGGATTTTAAAGACCTGGTTCCTGACTCTGACACTGATCAGTCTTGTAACCAGAGATAAATCACTTAGCTTCTCACAACTTGAGCTTCTGAAACCATTAAAAGAGGATAATAATACTTATTATGTATTCACAGCCTTCACAGTTTGGGAAGAGGGTACTTTTTATAAGTTAAAAAGTTCCATCTAGGGTAGGGCCAAGATGGTGGCATAGAAGCAGGAAAACTTCATGGGCTCCCCCCATAACCACCTCAAATACCTATAAAATATGACTCTAGACAAATTTTAGAGCTACAGGACCCACAAAGTGACAGAGAGAAACAAATCTTCTGCTCAAGACAGGCCGGCAGACAGACAGGAAGGGTTCATCGCAGCTTGTTGGGAGCCAAGGCCAGCCCCTTGTGAGCCCATGGATTTAGCCCCAGTGTGGCCTCAACCAGCAGCAGCTAGAGCATTGGGAGAGTGGATCACGAGCAGCTGTGGTAGTTTCCAGAATTATCAACCCATAAGTGCCAGATACAAAGTAAAAGGTCAGTGGAACACTGCTGGATTTGAGGGAGACAGAGAGACTGTCAGGCTTCTTCCCCTGGAGTGAGAAGCAGCAGAAGCAACAGCCCTGCAGCCGCCTCAATGTGGCTGCTTCAGAGCTCCTGGCCTACAGATTGTAGGAGGGCCAACCTGCCATTCAGAGGCAAGGCTCTCTTATCTTAACCTGCCTGGATCTGAATCACCATCTTGGGTGGTGGTCCTGAGGTGTGTGACCAGTGAGCCAGAGTTTGTGGGGGCTGTAGAGACAGTGCCCTCCTAATAGCTCTGGGGCCTGTGAAAATCCCAGCAATTTGGGACAAAGCTCTCCCCCCTGGAAGCAGAGTTCTTCACTGGCAAAGAGCTCAAAAGTCAAGTAAATTGAGTAACAACATGAGCAAGTAAAGGGAGCAAAGCAAGCACAGCAATCCAACTTTAGATTCCTTTTTTTGGGGACAAAAAGGATCAAAGCATAGAACAGGAGGAATACAACACAGTTAGAATTCCTGTACCAAAAGCTTCCAAGAAAAATATGAATTGGTTACAGGCCATAGAGGAGTTCAAGAAGGATTTTGAAAATCAAGTAAGAGAAGTGGAGGAAAGATTGGGAAGAGATATGAGAATGATGCAAGAAAATCATGAAAAGCAAGTCAACAATCTGACTGAAGAAAATAACACCTTAAAAAATAGACTAATTCAAATGGCAAAAGAGGACCAAAAAGCCAATGAGGAGAAGAATGCCTTAAGCTGAATTTGCCAGATGGAAAAAGAATTTCAAAAGCTCACTGAAGAGAATAATTCCTTCAGAATTAGCGTGGAGCAAATGGTAGCTAATGACTTTATGAGAAATCAAGATACTATTAAACAGATCCAAACAAATGAAAAAATAGAAGACAATGTACAATATCTCATTGGAAAAACCACTGACCTGGAAAATAGATCCAGGAGAGACAATTTAAAAATTATTGGACTACCTGAAAGCCATGAAAAAGAATCTGGAAATCATCCTTCAAGAAATTCTCAAGGAAATTTGCCCTGATATTTTAGAACCAGAGGGCAAAATAAAAATTGAAAGAATTCACCGATCACCTCTTTGAAAAAGATTCCAAAAAGAAAACACCTAGCAATATTATAGCCAGGTTCTTGAGTTCCCAGATCAAGGAGAAAATATTACAAGCAGCCAAGAAGAAACAATTTGAATATTGTGGAAACACAATCAGGATAATATAGGATCTAGCAGCTTCTATGCTAAGGGATCAAAGAGCTTCGAATGTGATATTCTGAAGGTCAAAGGAGCTGGGATTAAAACCAAGAATCACCTACCCAGCAAAACTGAGTATAAAGTTTCAGGGGACAATATGGTCATTCAATGAAATAGAGGATTTTCAAGCATCCTTGATGAAAAAACCAGAGTTGAATACAAAATTTGACATTAAAATACTTAAGAAGCAAGAGAAGCATGAGAAGGTAAACAGGGAACTTATCAAAATAAGGAACTTATCAAAGTTGAACTATTTATATTCCTATATAGAAAAATGATCATTTTAATTTATGAAACTTTTCTCAGTATGAGGATAGTTGAAGGGAATATAAATGTGTGTATATGCATATGTAAATATGTATGTATGTATGTATGTACACATACTATATATGTCTATATAGGAGGGTATATGTGCGTATGAGTACATATGGTTGTGTATGTATATATGTGTACAGGTATACATAGACAGAGGGCACAGAATCAATTGAATGGGAAGGGATGATATTTAAAAAATAAAATTAAGAGATGAGAGAGGAATATAATGAGAGGAGATAGGGTGAGATAGAATAGAGTAAATTATCTCATATAAAAGAGGCAAGGGAAAACTGATACAATGGAGGGGAAGAACAGGAAGGCAAAAGGGAATGGGTCAACCTTACTCTCATTGAATTTGGCTTAAGGAGGAAATAATATATACTCTAAATTGGGTATCTTACCCTACAGGAAAGTAGAGGGGAAAGGATAAGGGGGGGATGATAAAAGGGAGGGCAGATTGGGGGGAGGGTAGCTAGAAGCACACACTTTTGAAAAGGGATGTGGTCAAAGGAGAAAATAGAATAAGTGGAGGGCAGGATAGGATGGAGGGAAATGTAGTCAGTCTTTCACAATATATCCACTATGGAAATTTTTTGCATAACTGCACATGTACAACCTATATTGAATTGCTTATCTTCCCAGTAAGGGTGGGTGACAAGGGAAGAAGGGAAAGAATGTAAAATTCAAAGTTTTAAAATAAGATGTTTTTAAAAATTATTATTATTA
>CM053585.1:76975126-77003303 GCA_028646515.1 Pseudochirops corinnae
CTGTTTTGGGGTGGTGGGTAGGGGAAAGACGGGGAGAAAATTTGTAATTCAAAATCTTGTGGAAATGAATGTTATAAACCAAAAATAAACATAAAATTTACAAATAAGAAATAAAGAAAGAACAACTCAAATAGCAAAAAAAAAAAAAAAAAGCTGTAGCATGCACAGCAGCCACACCTCAGTAATACTGTCTCAGCAGACTGGCTAAACAAGGATAGGGGTAACAGATAAGTTTCAAACCTTTTAGTGAGTTTGAGAATTTTTTTTTCTTTTTGGAGGGGAGAAGGCAGGGCAAATGGGGTTAAATGACTTGTCCAAGTTCACATGGCTAGTAAGTTTTAAGTGTCTGAGGCTGAATTTGAACTCAGGTCCTCCTGATTCCAGAGCCAGTGCTCTGTTTGCTGAACCACCTAGATGCCCCCCAAAAATTCTCAACACCTAGCTGCCCCAAGTTTGGGGATGTCCACCCCAAGCATGTGACAACTTTCCCTGACAGAATGGGTGAATGAGAACAATTTGTTCTAATGGCCATCAAGGCACCTGAATGAAGCAGGCATTGTAGAGCACTTAGTGCTTGGTGAGACTTGAAAGAGGCCAAGGTCATCAACTGCATTGTGGACCATCACCAGTCATCCTGACACTTGTCTTGTCACTGGACTTTGATGACTCTGGGAGAGAGGCTGATGACTGTGCCACTCTACTTCACTTAAATCCAGTTCATACACTGGAGCGAAGATGTTGTTCCATGATATCATTGGTCCTCTTTGCAAATGAAGGATAAACAACAGCTATTTGCCAGGCACTGAGGATACAAAAAATGTTAAGACAGTCCTGCCCTCAAGGAGTTCCCAATCTAATGGGAGAACAGTGCGTAAATACCTATGTACAAACAATATCTATACAGGGTAAACGGAACATAATCTAAGGCATTAAGATTGAGGAGAACTGAGAAAAGGCTTCTTGCAAAAAGCAAGGCTTTTTCCAAAGGAAGGAAGCTAAAGAAGCCAGCGGGCAGGAGAAACCAGAAGCAGCATCAGGCCAAAATTGTGGATTACACTCTAGTTTTCACCAAAAGTCAGAAGGAAAGTACTTTACTTTTCTAAGGAATAATGTTAATGTTTATCCATATTTTATAGATGAGGAAGCTGAGGCTCAGATTTTAAAATACTTGCCCAGGGTCACACCATCGTGAGTGTCTGAGGAGAAATTCAAAGATACCTCTTCCTAACTCTCAAACTAGCATTCCAGCTATTTTGCCAGTGGTTCCAACCTGAGATCTGTGAACTTCCCCCCCACAAACACACATATTTTGAATACTATATTTCAATATAAGTAATTTTCTTTGCGATCTTATTTATACCTAGTGAAGCAATTCCATATGCTGTGAATGGAGGGCTAGCCTGGGCCTATCGTCAGGAGTCTCAAACATTTACTAGTTGTATGACTTTGGACAAGTCACTTAAACTCTATCTACCTTAGTTTCTTCAAATATAAAATGAGGATAATGATAGGACCTACCTCTCAGCATTGTTGTGAGGATCAAATGAGATATTAGTAAAGCACTTAACACATTATGTGACATATATTGAATAATAAGAATTATAAACATGTTTTAATAGTATTTAACTTGTGCCTCAAAATTTCCTTTTTTTTTTTTCCTGTGCTGTAGCCTAGCTGGGCAAACGTGTCACACGTAAATAACTGATGGACTACAGTGGGTAAAATAAGATTAGGAGAAGTCAAAATGAATGGGGGAAAGATTAGGACCCAGAAGATTTGGTCCTTGGTAGGAGAATCACCACTTATTTACCTTTGCGTGGAGATAATGAAAGAGGAAGCCCAAGAATAGTTGAAAAGCAAGGATGTTCCACTTTGTATTTTCAAAAGTGTAATGTATTATTGTGATGAATTGTCATAATACTCCATGCATATACATATAGAATTAGGGAAACCATATGTTTTGGCAGCCAAGAAAAATCCCTCCTCACCCAAGGACAACCCTGAGACTAGAAGAAAAACCAATCCCATCTGATAATAATGAAAGCAATGGGTGACTTTAAGAATTAGACTCATGCTCCTCTCTATAGATCTCATGAGGAGATGAAGGAGTTTATGCAAGTTATTGATTATGGAAAAGATTGATTACAAGATTACTGTTTAGAGAAGCAAACACTGCAGAAACGAACAGATTTTCAGTGTTTCTGGAGACAATGAATTAGCACCTTCTGCCATGCCTTAAACCTATTGTTTATGAAACACTCACCTTGTTTTGCTGCTCGTACAAAGGGATGATAATCCTTTCCCTTTCTCTACCACTGAGAAATGTTGGAAAGACAATTGAGATAGTATATATGAAATACATTGGGTTCTCTGTGAGAGTGACACCGACACTGACATTATTATTACTTTTATGTTACTAAATGGGATCTCAAGTTCAGGTAGAAACCATCACTAAATGCAAGTAAGAGAAATAGAAAGAGCGTTGTTATCAAAAGGCTTCAGTATTGTGCTGATAGGCACTGGATAAATACTTAGGCAGATGGAAAATGGAGAGCTTAGAACAGTCTAAAAAGAAAATCTATGTAAATAGATTGATTTTTGTTGCAAGGGTTTTTTTATTGCTTTGTTTTTGTTTTTTGACTTTGATACACTCGCAGGTCAGGTGATATTTTTGCTGTTGGAGATGTTACCCTTAAGTTCCCATTTGGACGATAAATGAAGATTGCTGAGAAACAGTGGGCTGAAAATTTAGAACTTGAAATAAACTGTCAATTGTTTAAAAATGAGAAGGCATTTATGAGGAAAGAGCTAAAAATTGCTCACTGATCCAAGACACGTAGTTATAACTTGATTAAAGAGTGGACTCAATGCCTGTCACAGTGGGACTGGTCTTTGTCAGCCCTGGAATTCAGAAGAGACAAAAGATGGGGTGACAATGAGGAACACTTACAAAGGGCTCCAAATTGAAGGGTGTATAATTCAAAGAACAGATAGTAGCTATTATTATTAGCAATGATAGCTCACATTTATGCAGTGTTTTATAATTTACAAAGCACTTTCCTTATAACAAGCCCTGTGAGAAGGGGAGTAATACTCACAACCTATATTTTGCACATAAGGAAATGGAAGCTCAGAGAGGAACTCCGAACCAGCTTTTCTGCTTCCAGCCCTACGATCTTACTCTTTCGTTGTAAAAGAATCTGCCCCATTTTATGCAACATTTTGCTTTTCAAAGGGATGCTGTTGTAATCTCTAATTCTCATTTGTAAATGCTAGATATAACAAGGGACATTCCTCCATTTTATCCCTTGCCAGTCTTTGGTTACCCTCCAAATCTGCAATGTCTAACCTCCCCTGTATATTGACTTGATAAAGCTTTTCCCTTCCTGGGGGACCATATCCTCCAGCATCATTCTTCCTCTCCCAACTCTCCTGCCCTCTCATCCCTGGCTGAGAATGCTATCTTTACCCTTTAGTTTCTCACTAAACTTAGCTCTTGGCCTGGACTTCTTGATTGTGGAGATATACCTGCATCTATATCATCTATACCCATATTTTCATTTCTCTTCCCTCCATTAAGCCATAAACTTCTCAGGAATAGGGTCTATGCCATGTACAACTTTGAACCCTCAGAACCAAGCACAGTACCCCTACAGAGAGCTAAGTACATGATGCATGTTGTTGAGTTAAAATTGCCTGTATATGGCAATCCAGTCCTGCAACAGTCAATTCAACAAAAATTTGTCAAGTATTTTTCCTTAGAGAAAGTCGGCCTAGAAAAGTAGATGCCTTAACACAGTTCCTGGCACACAATAGGTACTTAAATATTGCTTGTTGATCTCTGATATTTAAATCTTACTTCTGATATTTACTAACTCTGACCATAGGTCAGGGTCTGTGATCCCTCTGGATCTAGAACAAGCATTCATCAGTGGGTTGGGATTTTCTTTTGTGTAGGCTGTTTCCACATAAAGGAATGACAAGTTCTCAACTTTTTGCTGTTTGACTACATGACAAAGGGAGGATACACACACAGAGAATGATTAAATCCCAACATGCAAGTAAAATATGCAAGGTTTTTCCTCTCCAAAATGAAAGTAAGGGAAACTGCATGCATTTTGGTCTTTGACTGATATTTCTTTTTCCTGCAAAGGCAAAAAATAATTCATTACATTCCTTCAAATATCAATAAAATTCCACCTTCGGCCAAAAACCTTTCCTGATTCCCATTAATGCTTGTGCCTTCTCTCTGAAATTGTGTGTGTGTGTATACATACACATATACATATATAACATACATATATAAACACAAACATACACATAGTATATATAATGTATATGTACACACATACACACATGCATACATATATACATGCAACCTATGTGTGTATATGTACATATACGTGTCTACCTATCTTGTTTGTTCATAGTTGTTCTCATGTTATTTCCCCATTAGACTGTGCCCTCCTTTAGGGCAAGGGTTGTTTTTACCCTTCTTTGTATTCCTTCCGCTTAATGTAACACCTGGCACACAGTGGGTCCTTAATAAATGCTTATTCACTTGAATTACAAAGTCATAATTGTCTGTTTGATGCTTTTACCACTGATACAGATTTCACCAATGTGGCAGGCAAGTGCATGACACTGTAATTAATTGAAAACCCATGGTGCTATCTGAATAGGACTTTGGGAAACTCTTTGATGCTGTATCTGTTTTTTGCTTTGTTTTGTTCTGTTTTTTAAAGCCTGGCTTTGGAAATCACTAGGCAATGTTGTCCACATGGCTTATTAAATCATAAACCCTTCGAGCTCCATGTGGGAACTGAGATGTTGTACAGTCCAAAGCCACATAGTGAGGTAGCTAAGTCTGAGCTAGGACCCAGAGCTTCAGTGCTCTTTTCATTAGTTTACTGAACATTGTGGTTACTCCATAAATATTCATGTTAAAGCTGCTCCTATTAGTTTGCAGCAATGATCAGTTTTGCACACATGAGGTTCAGCTCCTTCACTGGCACCTCTCATTCTAAGGCTTTGCTCATTTGTTCTTTTCTGTATTTTTTTTTTCTTAAAGAACAGGAACCAGAATGGAAAAGAGATGATTTTCTTCTTCACTTTCCCATGACCTCAATAATGTCATACGCAGTAGATTCATAAATTCAATCAGAAAATTGGTGATTAATGATACTTTCTTCCTGGGCATTTTTAGTTAAAGCATTAATGTTAAATAATTCTTCCTTCATGTTTATGCTTGCAGCTACCCAGCTCCTGTGAGCTCTCTCTGTCTGATTACGATGTAGTCCTGACCTCTGTGGTCAGCTCTCTGATTCTTTACACATTTCTTAGCTGCTGGATGGAAGTTATTATGACACATCTAACCTTCCAAATAAATCATTTATTTGGAAGGCTGGATATGTTAGAACATGCACGATTCATCCCACATTAAAAATAAATGCTTATGTTTTTTTCTGAAAGCTGTCTGAATCCAAAATGAACATGAAGTAAAAATTGCCAAAAAAAAAAAATCAACATAAAGAAGGGTATTTTCAGAAAACACAAAATGTGCTGTCTTTTCAAGATTGAAGTATGGCATGTAGCACTGAAAAGTAGAGGGAACTATTTATTTCCACACAGTTTGGATGACCTAGCAAAATGCACCAAAAATGTTTGGGTCAGATGTTCTCTGCTTGATTTTTCTACAGGTTATTATGCTTGAATGGTTTATAGAAGCAGAAATATCCACATTTCTAATAGGTAACCACTAAGAAAAAACATGTTTTTCCTGTAGTATTCTTTTCTTTTGACTTTTATTGATGTTTATTACTTCAGAATCATCCAGCACTCTTGACTACACCTCACCTCCTCCCACACCTAATCAGTTATCAGTTCTAGTTGAATCTATCCCTAGAACCTACCCTTGTACCTGTCTCTTTTTTTCTATTAGCATGTCTGCCTCTCTAATCCAAATACTCTTTACCTCTTAACTTGCACTGTTTCAATTGGCTCTGATTTCATTTCTCTGCTTCCAGCCTCTTGCCTTTGTAACTCATCTTCTACACAGAAATCAAATTGCCTTCTTAAATCCTATCTGGTCATGTCAATCATTTATTCAAGAACTTTCCATGGCTCCCTATTTATTTAAGGATAAGACACAAATATCTTTGTAAGGTTAACACTGAAAGCCCTTCATGATCTAGCTACAATCTACCTTTTCAGGCTCCCCTTCACTCATTCTGTGTTCAGCCAAATCAGTTGGTCTATTTGCTATTCTACAAACCTGACATGTTCACCTGAATATCTGGAATTTATTTCTTTTCTCACCTGAGTATCTCAGAATCCTTAGCTTCCTTTATGGCTCATGTCAGCTGCTACCTCCTACTCAAAGACATTCTTGATTCTTCTGGTTGTTAGTACTTTCTCTTTTCTCAAATTACCCTGAATTTACCTACTATTTACATGTTATATTCCCCAGTATAATATCAGCCCCATGAAGGCAGAGATTGTCATTTCTGTCTTTATAGTTCTAGCAGCTAGCAGTGAACCTTGAAAAGAACTGGATTATTGACTTGAATTAAATATCAGTTGGTCAGTCAACAAGCATTTATTAAATACATATTATGTTTCAGGCATTGTACTAACCACTTGGGACATAAGGAAACGTTAAAAACACACTCAGCTCTTAATAATCTCATATTCTAATGGAGAAGATAACATATAATTATGCACACACACACACACACACACACACACACACACACACAAGATATATAGAGAATAGATGGAAGATGACCACAGAGGGAAGGCTTTAGCAGCCAGGGGAATTGGAAGTGTCCTGTGGAATATGGGATTTGAATTGCATCTTGAATGAAGCTGGGGAAGCTAAAAGGAGGTAGAGCTTAGGAGGGAGGAAATTCCAGCAAACTGGGAAGTACCTCTGTGATCCAATGGTATGTAGCACCAGGCTCTGGTGCTATGCTCATTCTTTCTCCCTTCCCCACATTTATAATCACAGATTGGGTCCCTAGAGGGTAGTTAATTGTTCCTTCCTTCTAAGCTTTAAAAGTAACTCTGAGAGGTTGAGGTATCTAATAGTATCACTCATGAGCCCTCATCTTGTTTGCTCTCACTATCAATTAACCAGTAGTTATCAATGAACCAGAATTACTTAGTTTTCACAAAGTTTACTAGGCAGGTGTAGCATGGACCATTATTAAAGGAAGATACCCCAAACTAGCAGATACACTCCTTTCTTTCTGTCACTCTCTCTGTCTCTCTGTCTGTCTCTCTGTCTCTGTCTCTGTCTCTGTCTCTCTCTCTCTCCCTCTCTCCCCCTCTCACCTTAGAAGGAGTGTCTGCAAAGTTGACTTCAGAGTTAGGCACCACCTTGCTCAGTTGGTTAGTTCCAGGATGGGTGACTAGGCTGTCAGGATAACCTCATACTGAGTTGGGTCAAGCAGATTGCATAATAGGGATGGTTCTTTACTGGAGTCAACTGCTACTACCATCTCAAGTGTTCTGGGCTAATGACTTCAGTTGTTGAGGTGATCTCTGATAACTTTTCCAACTCAGAAGATCATAACATTGTTAATTCCATCTCAAGATAAACATTTACCTATAATGAGAAAAAAATAAACACAAAGGAGGCAAAAAAAATAGGTGTAAATAATTCCTACAGAGCAGATGGAATAAAGGTTTGCCAAACTAGCAACTCAAAATAATCTTCATTTGAAACCCATCAGGATAAGGAAGAGAACTCTTTATTGTTGCCTTGAATATTCTCGATGCACACTCAGTTCCAACTCAGCTGGTATTGTCATTAGTCCCTCCAACTCTTCCACTGGAAAAATCTTCAGAAGACTTTCCATCATTATATAGTCACTCATGGCTACATACTGATTCCTCAAAGTCCTGTTCATTAGATTATTAGCAGGAAATATTGTATTTGCCTGAGATAACCCAACAAGAAGGGAAAATCTATGCTCTTTAAAACAAGAGTCTCATTGGCCAGCTCCTCTCTCCCCCCTTGCAGTTGCAATTAACTGTCTATTGCTTAAGGATCCTTTGCAAGATTTAGGGAAATCTTTAACAGTATGGCATAACTTGGTGAATGATATCAAGGTAAAAAAAAAAAAAAGAAAGAAAGAAAGAAATGGGTGTATAGAAAGGTAGGATAAAGACTAGGGAGAAGAAGAGGAGTAAGAATGAAGATGACATTTTTCCAAAGGGAAAGAAACAATTACTAATAAATGTGGCATATGAAGGAGAAACTGGTCTGGACATAAATTAAAAATAAAACAATTAACAACAACAATAGTGAACTTGGCTATGGGTCAGAGAAGGAAAGATTAAGGTCTAGAAATGCAAAGGGTCCTTATGGAAAATTGATGCCCCAAGAGAAGTATGACTAGTAAAATTTTGAAAACTACTTCAATAGGCACTTCAGTTTTTGATCCTTTTTATGATTTTTTTTTGGAGTTGGTGGATATTAAACAGTAGAATGTCAATGTTTATCCACATCTAGTTTTAATTTATGATCATTTTCAAATGAACTTAAATGAAAACAACAACAGAACTTATAGGAGACATAAAATGAAAGTTTAACATTCAAGAAAGCCAGAATATTAAAGGCTACCAATGTCCATCTGAGTCCATTTCCACTCTGAGAGTAAGTATTGCTGTCACACTTAAATGCTTTTTCCACAGTGCTCTAAATGATAAGAAAGAACTGCCCAGTTGAATGGAACTCAGTGGGCCCTCCCTCAAGCCCATTGATTTCAGTCTGCCTCTATTGATCCCAGATATTCCAGGTTGCTTACAAACAGCTCAAGTTAAATTAACTTGGGGCCAGTGTTTGAAAATGCAGAATTACTCTCACTTTTTCATGCCTGTTATTAAGCATTGTTTCCAGAAGATCAATCTTTTAATTACCCTGAGCCTCACTAGTGGTATTCCTCAGTAATAGGAGTATTGTGCATTGGCTGAAAATGTTTCTTCACAGAGCACTGCTTCTCTAAAAACATTACCCACTCAATACCACTAGCCATCCTGGAATGACCCTTTCTAAGATCAGTGTATCCAAAATGGGCCTGACAGTTTCCATTAGAGGCTGACCCTCACACTTTCATCATTCAAAAGCCATGGCTCATAATGCACAAAACACCCTGGAAGCATAATATATGCAATAACTGTGGTTTTTAATTTGGAGCTTTTTGGGGGGGGGAAGAGCACAAAGCAGTCTCATTTATTATTTCTCATCATTTTAGCAAACCTAGGAAGTAGGGAGGGGTAGGAATCATTTTTCCACTCTGCAGATAGAGAAAATGAGATATGGAGAAGTGATCTCTATAGATTATAGATAAGTTCTCTAGCAAGGAAAAAGGTCTACAAAGATAAAAGTATCCAAGGTTTAAAGCTGGAGGGAACTTAGCTGGTATCTTCTAATTTGCTCATCTCTTAGATGAGGCAACTGAAACCCACAGAAGACAGAGGATCATAGAATGAAACATTTAAAGCTAAAAGGGTATTTTAGCTCATTTTATAGACAGGGAAACTGAGGTCTAGAGAGGTCAGTCATCCTATTCAGGAGCACACAAGTTGTAAGTGGCAGAGACAGGATTCAGTCCTAGGTGTTCTGTCTCCAAATCCAGCAAGTGAAAATGCAAAATTTTCAAGTCTCCTGTCTCCAACCCACTATTCTTTTCTACTGGGTACAGAAGACTCAGGGAATCATAAGGTCATGGAATGTTAGATTTGAAATGGAACTCAAAAGGTCTTCATATAAGGTATAAACAGCTATTGTCCCTTGTAGCTTCTATTAACTATTAAATTAATTTCCTCTGCCACTATTAATAGGAGCAACAATAGTAAGCAGAAAATATAATCATATAGTGTCATAAATAGAGGCTGTGACAGATAAGGGAATTCATGTGAACACTGCCCATTCTTCCAAATACATAATCAGCTTGGGGACTGAAGTCTATCAGTGAGGAGGCATATTCCTTCCACTGTACCTTGAGGTGTCTTGATTAGGTATAAAGAAGCACTCCTTGAGAGTGATGGGGTACTAAATACTCGAATTGGCAAACTCAGAAAGAAAATTTGTTTTTGAGGTGGAATTGTAAGCATGTATAACATATAGAAGGAAGGAAACAATTATTTATTTATTAAGTACCTATTATGTGCCAGACACTATGCTAAATATTTTACAAATATGATTTCATTTGATCCTCATAACAATGCTGAGAGGTAGGTACTATTATCATTCCCATTTCATACCTGAAGACTGAGGCAGTGAGTTAGTGACTTGCCCAAGCCACACAGTTAGTAAGGGTCTGAGGCTGTATTTGAGTTGCATCTTCCTGACTCTCCCTAGTTGCCCATAGGGGAAAGAAAGTGGTGCAGAAGAAAATAAAAAAAGCCTGGTAGATGGAATAATAATATTAATTATAGGTAACATTTTTATAGGACTTTAAGGTTTGCAAATATACTTTTTTTTTTCTCTAGAGTCCTTACAACAACCTTGGACATTATATATTATTTCGATTTTATAGATGAGGAACCTGAGACTACAGTACATTGCCATTGATGACATATGCAAAGAGTGGAACAAAACATGTAGATGCATATGCCTGGAAAAGCCAGTAGCCTTGTTATGTAATGAGATAGAAGAATGTAATAGTTGTACAATTCAAGTGCTACAAAGGGAGTTCTAAACTGTTAAACTACCAGGGAAAGCATCCAGTAAGGTTGGGAAGATCCTCTCTTGAGGACTCAGAAGGATACGAAAAAGAATCTCACAGCATGGGAAAGGATGGATGGACTTTGATCTAAGCTGTGGGATGGAGTTCCCTCAACTCATGAGCTCATGAGTCCATTAAAGTATCAAAATGCATGTTTCAATATTAATAAAAATTAAACACAAAGTGGAATTTCTTCCTGTGAAGGGGTTGAAGTGGGAGTATTTAATGAAACTCAGTCTCTCAACTTTATGCCTTTGTCCTGACTTTCCTCCTTCCTGGAATGCTCTACTTCCTTGCCTTCTCCTCTTAGAATGCCTGGATTCCTTCAACACAGCTCAAATGTTACCTTCTTCATGAAGCCTATCCTGTTTTCCTTAGTTACTAGTGTCTTCTGCTCTGATTTTTTTTGTTCCATCTAAAGCTAGGTCCTGATTAGTGTTAAGAAGTGAAATGGATACATTATTCAAATTGACATTATTCAAAGTATAATTATATGTAAAATATGGTCATTGGTTTCTACTAAATGGAAATATTCAATGAAAATTCAAACAATATGACCATTTAACAAGATTATTTTCACTAATTGGGACCTAACTGCATTTATTTAGAAAATACCTAGTTACTTTTACTTGTCTCCCTCAATAGAATGTTAGTACTTAGGAGCAGGAGCTGTTTTTTTTTCTTTTTCTTGGTATCCCTGTGTTTAACACATTGCCTGGTACATGGTGAATGGTTAATAAATACCTGATGATTGATTGGTTAGCATGGTCTATTCCTGAAGACAGGGGACCGTACCTCTTGAAACATTTTTGAAGCTTCTTCTAAGATGATATACAATACAATACATATATACATATATATGTATATATAAAACACACATTTCCATATATGTAAAACACACAGAGAGAGATAGAGAAGAGAACTAGCCCCTTTTGTTTCTCTGTTAAAGCTTCAAGAGAGTGTATAATGTGTTATGCTTTTTTGAATATTGTGAGTGTTGATATATTTTCATCCTTTGAAGGTGGATTTTAACTATGGAAAGAAGAAAAGTTTATTTGATACCAAGTTTGGGGAATAAGCTTAATCATCCATATGTATCTAACTACTTTATAAAGTAATGAAACTTTTGTTGTTCTCCTTGCTAATCTTTGAAGGCAGTTCTGAAAGAGGAGTTACAAAAATTTGGAGCAATGAAACCATTTTTAGAATAGGTCTACAACTACCCATGGGGACTATTTTTAGACACAATCCTGAATGAATAAGTTGAAATATATTAGTTACAACAAATCAGTCACAACTTAAATTCCTTTAAATCTATGATCATAAGAGATGAGTAAAGCTTCCCATCTTAGAGAATGAGATATGTAGAGCACTCCCTCTGGAATAGATAATACAAGCTGAAACCTAGAATTTAGTCATTCCCTCTGTTATTGAAAAATGAGTGTGTCCTTGAGCACATCATTTAACTTCCTTCCACTTCCATTTTCCCATGATGACAAGGGAGATAGTAATTCCTACCTTCCTACTTTCCTGGGTTGTTATTGCATTGTTGAAGGGTAGGATGGCAGATAAAGGATCTGCTGATAAGTTAGTAAAGAAGGCTAGTGGACAGGTATGACTGGCTGGTCATAATCAGGTTGAATCAGGGTTTTAGATGTGTTTTAGATGGGAATAGAAAAGAAACTTCACCCAGATCACTTAGTCTTGGACAAAGAAACTTATCTGTACCCAGACAGCCCCACCTAGGGCAATCTAGACAAAGGTGGTCCCCCTCCACGCTGACCAGCCTGACTAGAATACAATGATCTGGAATTCATCTGGATAGAATTTCTTTACATTTTGATCAGATCTAAGGTTTCCCACTTTGGTAAGTCTCTTCCAAGATTTCTTCTCAACAATAGCCTTGACCATCAGAGAACTAGACTTTGACCTAATCTTCAAATGTGTAAATAGAAATGGAAAATTCCTGGATCTTCCCAGTATTAACAATTGACTATTTAATAATCATTTCTCTCATTCTGAAGGTTTTGTCAGACTAAACAGTATTAAAGAAATGATTCAGAAAGTGAGGCAGGTTTGATCTCACCAGGGAAAGTTACATTGAATGGCAGAAGCAAATACCACTTTTTCATCTTGAGAGCTTAAATGATTTCCACTGAGCCTCATTCCTAATGTGAGTCCCTTTTGGTCTTATTAGTACAGGTCCTGGTCCTCAGAGAAGAAAGTGATATACTTGTCTATCTAGGACATCCAACTATCATCTAATTATCATAACTCCTCCCCTAGATGTAATGCTTATATCTTTCCCTCATCTAATGTGGTTGGTGACAATTAATTTGTCCAGGGTCTTAGGTTCCTTCTCACAATCTTCATCCTCCATGGACTATTCCTCCCTTTATGGAGGAGGGACTAGGTGCTGACAACAGCAAAGCTGAGAGTCAGAAAGCAGTAGTAGAAGGAGCAATGGACTCAGAGCCAGAAATCTTGGGTTGGAACTCTAGCTTTGGCACTACTTAATACCTTTGTGACCACGGATAAGACTTTCCTTTGTTTCTTCATCTTCAAAATGGGAATGGTAATACTTACACAGCCTATCTCACAAGATGGTTGTTAGAAAAGCTTTTTGAATATTTTAGAGTTCTATTGCTATATAAGTTTATGGTATTATGATTATGATACATTAAAACTAGGTTGTTATTATTATGATAGACATGAAAATACTTTGAAAAGTATAATGATAAAAAGTTCTTATTGTAATCCCCTAAATATAATGAGATTTTTCTACCTTAAATGTTTTTATTATGGTTAAGAATTTATATTAAATGCTTTTATTATGACTGAGAATATATATACACACATATGTGTGTGTACATATACATACATGCAAATATACACACATATATGTATTTATGTATGTCTATAATGCTGTTCTCCTTTGGAATTTAGTTGTCAGATTATTTTTTAAAAGGAGGCCTGGAGAAAAGAAACAAAAACCAAAATAGAGTGGTGTTGGATTATTTCTCAGAAAACACTTAGGTCATTTCAACATTACCGAGGTGTGATTGGGTAGGTGGGAAATCTTTAGGAGTTCGTCACTCATTCTATAATTCTATGGTCTAGTTTTCTAGGAAATGAATCCTTCTTAAAAGCAGAGGAGAAAGCAGATCAAACTTGCCTCATTTTCTGAATCATTTCTTGAGTACTGTTCAGTTTGACCAGACCTTCAGAATGAGGTGTTGCTTTGCCCCTTTAAGTATCCTGGTTTAGGTCACAGTCTAATGAGATCACTTTTTGGGCAACAGGGTAAAATCTACAGTTATCTAGTCATAGAACTCCCAAGATATTATTCATCTCTCTACCCTATTAGATTCCTTCCATGTCTTTATTTCCCTTCTTAAAACTATCCAAGGACTTTATTTTCCTCAATTTGACAATAACAGTGGGACTGAAGACGGTGCCTGCAATTTCAATGTGATACAAAAGTAGTGAGAAGAGACCTTTTACCTTTTCTTTATCCCTTTATACAGATTCTAGCCACACTCAAATGCAATGCAGGTTAAGATCATCCAAATCTTATAAACCATAAATGTCATAGGGTGGTAGAGGAATATACAATATAGAATAATAACAAAAAAAATCCCCTCTATTCCTTTGGGAACTTGCTGACCTATAAGGTACTATATATTAAGTTCTTTTTTTTTAAAAATCAGTTTTAAGGAATTTTTGTGGAGGTGGGTTTGGATACACTTCTGCCCCCTAGTAGCAATTCTTCCAAATATGTGTGTGTGTGTATGTGTGTGTGTGTTATATTTATTTATTTATACACATACACACACACATATACATACACATCTTTCTTAGCTCCTTATACATCTTGGTTTTAGGATTATGGGTCCCTAGAATGTGTTCTACTCCCACTGTTGGAGAGAGAATTGCTGATGAGCAGGACAGGAATATGTCTTAGTATGTCATATAATTACCCAGATTTCTTGAAGTTTCTTTCTGTAACTCTGGGAAACCATATGACCTGACTGGCCAAAGCCATCCAGAAGAAGATGCCCAGTTCATTCTGGGGTTGTATTTATGTACATCCTCCAATCTGTGTGTTGTACCTAAGAGGAATCACTATGGCATATGACAAACAAAGGGAAATGATGTGACCAGCTGGACTAATGAGGAAAAAAACCTCTTGCAGATTACTGTCATCATATCAGGTCAAATGTCTTTGCTACAATTCGTGCATTAAACCTAGTATTCCCTTTGTCTCTGAATTATACAAATAAATGAGGAACTCTCTCTGGTCTTCATTTAACTAAATAAATGGAACATTAAGAATAGCAAAGAACTTTGAGGGATAAGCTAGAAAAATGCTTCTTAAAGTATAGTCTGTTAGTTAATTCTAAGTGAAAGGCAACTTGTCTGTAACACAAACTGTTTCAGTGCTTGTAGTTCATAAACAGAACAAAACAAAACAACAAAGAAGTCACATTTTCCATTACATAGCTGACTCTACACTTTAAAAAAAATGAGACAGCAGAAGCTTATAATCAGTAGGACGAAAAACCTAGGTGGCTTGAAAGCCAGTGATCTATACCACCTGGACTTATCTGGGGTATTCATTTTGATTACTCCAAAACTTACTAGAGGGATCAGTTGGGGAACGTTTTGTTTTGTTTTGTTTTGTTTTCTTTAAGATGTGATTAGACAGTAGGATTTTCTGATGTGTCTGTTTTTGTTTTTTACAAGTCAGACCACCTGCTATAAAATAATATACTATTGTGGGTAAGTGCTTTGAAGAGTTTTCTTTATCAACATTGTTAAGCAGTTGGAGGTACGTACATGTGAATGAATATGGGTTTAGCTGTTACCATGGTTATTCAGATGTTGATAGATGAATGCACTTTCATAGGAATCGACCCAAACCCTGGACTCTTGGCTGTGGGAATACTACTCAACACTCCTGCTGATAGTATTTATATGTGTTTTTTTTTTTTTTTACCATAATAAGGACACATAAGGGAAGGTAAAATATGAGGCAAGGAATACAAGAACAGTGAAATAATTATGGTGTTATGTATATTTCTTGAAACAATGACCTAATCTTGCATTCCCAAATTAATGACAGTGCAACTATTTGGGAATTATTATAAACACCTTAATAATGAAGATAATGACCAAGAATTAGTGAGAAAATATGAGACCTTCCTCCTAAGGAACTTCCCTGCCTAAGGGAAAAGAAAGGAGCATAGCAGTTGATAGAACATCACCTAAAGCCAATCATGTATCTTCAGTGGTTCATAGTGTAGTAAAAACATCAGGTCCTGCAATTTCAGTTCTAACAGTGATGATTAAGGATGTAATAGAGGCTATTAGTCATCTTGTTGTTGTTGGGTCATTTTAATCATGTCTGACTCTTTGTGACCCTATTTGGGATTTTCTTGGCAAAGACAACTAAGCGAAATCAACTTAAGACCATTTAAGGAACTAGAATGAGGTCCATAAACTAACAAGAAAGAGGATCTGTCTGCACTATTAGAACAAATTATTTTCTCCTTGTATAATAGTGGACCTGCCACATTTGAACTAAAACTTAAGGCATTCCTGTTCTTCCCGTTCTCTGATGTATATTCTCTGAGGCAATGTGTTCTCTTCATTTTCATCTCTATAACATCTTTGTAATAAGAGTATACAAATGGATCAAAGATATCTTTGATGAACATATAAGACCAGAACAGGTAGTCTTTTGCAAATGATGTTATGACACAGAGCCATATTTGGAATTGCTTACCTAGAACAAAAATTGTTGATGGGGTGAAGGTGAGAGAGAGGGTAGAGAGAGTGCATATGACAGTCTTGACACGAGGGCAGCTAAATGCAGCAGGCAAGAGAAGGTGTCTTGCTGTTTACACAGCAGTAATTAGGAGAGAAGGTGAGCCTCAGACAGAGGTCTGGAGCTGGATCTGGGGGTAGCAAATTGAGATCATTGTCTTCTATAGCCTTCTGGTTGAGCAGAGGATAGGAAAAAGAAGTGAGGAGAGCTGACTGGACTGCATTTGAGAAACTATACAATGCTTTTATTGATCCTTGAAACAAAGATCCATCTTTTTTTTTTTAAACATCGATAGTGTTCGGGAGATGCTTGATGAATACAAGTCATGAAATGGTATAGTAGCTAAATAATTAGTCATGGGTCACCCAAAAACAGAGAGACACATGGTAGATATGAATGAGGCTCTATCTTCTTACTGGAAAAAAAATTACAAAGCAGACATGACATAAGGAGATCATCAGAGAGTTCTTACTACACGACTGACTCATTTCCTTTTCTAGGAATATAACTTTTAAATGGAATATAGATTTAAAAAAACAATTCTAGGACAAGTCACTACCCTGTTATTTTTTTATATTTAATGCTCTCCAAATTGTATATGTGGATAAAATAACAGCTTTTGTAACTGAATGAAAATATTGGGATGAAAACTCATCTTCTGTAAGCTTACTGAAAGTATCTTTGCAACAATTCTATCAGCAGAAAGGATAACTGGTCTTATTGTTGTTGTTGTGTTGTTGTTGTTGTTGTTGTTGTTGTCATAAGCCCTTCTCTATTGGTTCAGGAACATGTGTCAAAAGTTAAAGGATGCCTGAAGTTACTGTTTATGAGACTCTTACAGTAAGGTATTGCAGTTACTTAAGAGATTGTCACACAAGTCTCTATCAGAGACTTAAGTAGGCTACATTTAGTAGTGGATTGCATGTTAGACACCTAAGACATAGTGGAAACTAAAATATAAAAAAAAAAGACTTACATTCTTCACCCCACTTTTATGCATATTCTCTCTTCCCTTTCCTATAAAATCTGCTCTAATGAAATAGTTTTATATCAGTCATTTATGTTTCCATGTTAATTTGGCAGCATGATTCCTGGGAGAAGTACATTCACTTATTTAGTCTTTAAGACATTTAGTCTTATTTCTCATTTTCCAATGAAAGACTTGGGCATTAGTGAGCCAGTGTGCAGTTGAAACTTTCTGACATCCCGATTCCTCCTAGTAGGCAACTACTTATCTTGCCTGTGCCTAAATTTATCCCTGAAGTGGTGGCAATTGTTTAATCAAGTTTTCTTGTATATAGGAATTAATGTCCTGACAGAGAAGGGCTTTAAATCAAATGGGAATGATTGGTCAAAGGTGAGAAAGTGGGGGTGGGGTAGGGGTAATTTCATTTAATCAATATACAAGAAAAATCTATCCTAGAGTCTAGTTTGAATCATGTTGTCGTTGTTGTTGTTTTTTCTGAGTCCCCTAAATGAATCCTTTCCTATTTGTTCATGAATAAATGGCATGATTTTTACATTGAGTTGTATGAGATATATTGTTTCTAAATTTATTTTTCAATTTATGTCAGTCTTTAAAAAAATCAAATCTGTGAAATTTAGATCTGGATTGGGGAGGAAACATCTAAAGCTGTTATTAAATAGGATCTTGTATCTATGAACATAAGCTCAATGTCACTGAGGGCACTGGGAGAACTCTAGACTATTTTCACTTTAGCATCAAGTCCTAGTAAATGTTCCAAAAGCTGACACTGTTATTTCATTGACTCTAGGGGAATAATGATCTATCTATAATAACTCACATTTGTGTAATGGTTGTAAAGTAATTTGCATACATTATCTAATTTGACCCTTATAACAGGCTTTTACAAAAGACAATGCAGGTGACAATCCCCATTTTATAGATGGGACTCAGAGAGAGAATGTATTTAGTTCAAGGTCTTTTGATGCACTGTCTACTCTACCACAATCTTGCTTCCCTTTTTTCTTTTCTCTTTCTTATAAAGACCTAGAGAGATTGTGCCATGTTTTTGTTTCTACCACTGACAGATAAAAACTTTGTTTGCAGAAAATAAAATAAAATGAAATAAAATAAAGTCATGTGAGCCTGCCTATTAGAAGAGGTGAATGGGCCAGAGCAGGGCTTCTTAACTTGTCTTGATCATATCATGGGCCACTTAAGCTATCTGGTGAATCTATGGATCTCTTCTCAGAATAAAGTTTTGGAATAATTGAAGATAATGCCAAATTTCAGTTAGAAGTCAGTAAAAATAAAGTTGTAACTTTTTTTTCCTATCTGGGGATATATGAATCCCACTCAAATCTATCCATGGATCCATTGGAGATCCTTTGACCCAAGGTTAAGAATCAGTCAAGCCTCAAACTTGTCAGCGAGTTAGGGGAAATATTTACATCAAGCATTTGAAGATTTCCCCCAGCAGAATGGGATGATGAGAACAGTTTGTTTCAATGGCCATGAAAGTGACTGAAGAAAGTGCTGTGGAGTATTTAGAGCTTAGTCATGCATTGAAGATGCCAAGGTCATCCATTGCTTCCTGGGCCATTGGCAGTCATCTTGACTTTTATCCTGTCCCTAGACTTCAATGACTCAGGAAGAGTAAGACTGATAACTTTGTGCAATCCTTAAATCCAGTTTATACACAAGTTAGGACATCATCCATGATGTCATTGGTCCCCTTTGAAAATGAAGGACAAATAACAAGCATCCTCAGACTAGAGGAACAACTGTCCCCTTCATGACTTATGAGTGAAAATGAAGTGTTCCTTGAAAAAATGAAATAAGTGATTTGAGAGAAAAAAGAAGGAAAAAGAATGAAGGAAAATTGAGAAAGTTATCAGGAGTCTGGGAAGTAGAAGCATGGAACATAAGAATGACCAAGGACATAGAATCAATGAATCTTCAAATGAATGAATGAAAAAAAGCATTGATTAAACATTGAAATAAATGCTAAGGATATGAATACAAAAGGAAAGAAAATCCCTGACCCCAAGTAGTTCACATTATAAAAATAGAAATGAAGCATTTAGAGGAAAGATGTCCAGGAAGGGATATTTTGGCTTGTAAAATTACAGGGATGGCAGGTAAAACCATAGGGGAGTTGACTCATATGCCCTTTGCAGGGGTCAATGAAAGACTTGATTTGATTATTGGATTACTGATTATGGATCCAGAACAGGAAAGAGAGAGAAGAGGTAGCAAAGGGTATATGAGACTGGCAAGGCTCCATACAAGGATGATCTATAGGAGCAACCAGAAGAGATGCCATCCAGTGATGATCACACATAGAAGAGATAAGCTGTGATCTGGGCCTCCCCATTTGTAATGGTAATGGGATTTGAAGATCTTCCATGCCCCCTATATTGGCAAGCTAACAGGTACTTAGCATTTAGTTTCAAGTTCATAATTGTGTCAGGTATTAAGACCCGAAACTTGTGAATTCCACAGTGGGATGGACTTGCTGATGTAACAGGAAGGGGTGAGGCAGAGAGAAGCCAATACCATATGTAAGGAGAGGGCCAGGTTGGAGAGAAGAGAGATTTGGAGAACATAATTTGTGGTGGCAGAACTTCTTCTGAGAGCCAGCCAGAACTTCTGCTGAGAACTTCTGCCAAGAACTGCTGGGAGCTTGAACTGCTGGGAGTGAGCAGTATGGAGGCTGAGAAGCTAATGTAACTGAGGAGAGAAGGATCCTTGCTTGAGGGGGTAAGGAGAGGAGGATCCTGAGGGAGCCTGTTTTGTTTTGAAGGCTTGGGAATGTGGGTGTTCATTGCATTAGCTATGTGTACCAACTTTGTGGCTACTGTAATGACTTTGACTTTCTGGTTCTGGAACTCAGCTTTCTGGTATTTGAATAAATGTTTTGGTTCTGCCATCCATGTGGAGAGCCTGATACATTTTGTGATTCACAACTACACCAGCATATTTATAGTCACTGTAGGCACTGTAAACATCTCATCCGTGTTACATCATTGAAAAGTACCTTGTGGAATTGATAGAGATTCTTGGTAGGTATGCTATTTTCCAGGGGTACATATCAAGACTGTGGCAGTGAACGTTCCTACCACCTGTCAAACCTGAAGACCACAGCTCCCTTCTGCCAATATATGTGATGCCACATGATGCCTCCAGAGTGAATGTTGCATGTTTAGGAATTAGAAAGAACGAGACAAGAAACTAAAGACCTGGAAATGTTGATACTACTGTTATGTTTGAAAAAGTTTAAGAAACATAATTTCTGGGTAATTTAATAATTTTATTAATAATGCCAGCATGTTTATTAACAAGAGGATAGTCATTTGGCCATGTCTCTCTTGGACCAAAGATCATCATGGCCGTGATCTCATGACTTATGTGCCCATTGGAAAAGGCTTGTTCTCAAGGGTGGCAATAAACTCTGATTGGTTAATAATTAATGAGAGAATAAATATAACAAGGTGCTGAACCTATTCAAATGAACTTTGATTTATCATCTACTTCTAAGTTACCCCTAGCCTTAGTCAATTTATTCAAAGAATTTATCCCTACCCAAACCTGAGTAGAGCACAATAGCTTACTCACTTGTGTGAGGTTTGAACAAGATTATTAAGAAAGTTAGACCAATCTTATTGTCAGTAATATCCTTTAAGAGACTGAATTTTTGAATTCAGGACTTTAGAAAAAGGGGGAGAATTCTGAATGTCTACAAATTATTGGTTATTAATAATCATCACTCTCAATAGTGTGGCAAGAATGTTGCCTCTGGAGTCAGAGGGCCATTGTTCCAATCCCAACTCCAATGCTTTACTTATGGTACCCTGAGCAACCCACTTAACTTCTTTGCATCCTAGTTTCCTCAGCTGAAAATTAGTGAGTTGAACTAGATACCTCTGAAGTCCCTTCTAAGTCTAGACCTATGAACTCTGTGGAATAATTCAACCTCAGAATGATGAGTTCTATTTTTATCACTGCTACTGACTGAAGATAGAGGCTTTCGATATGGGAAAAGAATGGCTGGTTCAGAAGTTTACATTTGAAAATATAATTTCAATTTCTAGACAATGTCTTAAAATATGGAAATAATAGAGATATATAGATTTCTGCAGTTTGTTAGATTTGGAGCTGATTGAAAGACTGAACTCTAAGAATAATGATTAATGTGCTCATGTTGACCTCAGTAGAGGCTTGCAGTGCAGATCCCTAGGGATCTTTGGTAATTCTGTTCAAAATTTTTGCCAGTGACATGCTTGTCAAATTTTGTACATGCCACAAAGCTGAGAGTGATTGCTAACATATTGTATAAGAGAATTAGGATCCAAATGGAGCTTGAAAATCTAGAATAATGGTCCAAAACTAATGAGATGAAATTTAATAATGATAAATTTCAAGTCCTAATCTTGACATCAGGAAAAAGAAATCAATTCTACCAATACAGGATATGGATAGGCCTGGCTAGACAGTAGTTTGCATTAAAAATCCCTGTGGATGCTAGGTACCAGGAAGCTCAAGGGCGTGGCATGAAAGTTACAATAAAAGAATATAATATTAGGCTGGGTTAATATAAGGAGAATATTCAGAATGAAGCAATGTGTTAACTTCTGACTACCATATTTTAGGCAGGAAACTGACAAACTGAAGAATGTACAAACAACTGGTGACCATGATGATTAAGGAGATATGATATGATGAAGATCACTTATAGAACCTGGGGAAGAAAAGGTTTATAGGAACATTATAACTATTTTTAACTATTTGAAGGAATGTTACATGGAAAAGAGATCAGATTTGTTTTACTTGGTCCCAGAGGTCAGAACTAGGAGCAGTGGGCAGAAATTATAGAGCCAAATTTAGTTTCAATATAAAGAAAAAATCCTAATAATTTTCTTTTTTGAAAAATATACTGAAGTACCTGTAAAAGTAATGAGTTTTCTATCACCATAGGCATCCAAATAGAAGCTATATGACTAGTTATTGGAGATATTAAAGAATTCAGGTATGAATTGAACTAGATAATTTCTGAGCTCCCTTCCAACTCCAAAATTCTATAATTCTATGAAATAAAGATCAATAATCTTACTAGCAAAAAAATGTGAAACAGATAAGTCACATCAAAGAAAGGAAATGTAAATACAGGAAAATTTTTTGTATTGTAATTATACCAAATGGAAGTCAAGAGCCCTGAGTCTCTGTTACTCAAAAGCTGGGTGAACTTGGACAAGACACTAGATCCCAGACACAGGGGTTCTTAACCTGGTTTCTAAGAACTTAAAAAAAAAAGTTTTGATAAGTGTATTTAAATATAATTAGTTACATGTTATCCCATATTTTTAATTTTATGCATTTAAAACCATCCTGAGAATGAATTCTGAAACTTCATTAGATCACCAAAGACATCTATGACACGTCTATTGTAAATGCTTGTGCTCCATGTATGCAAACACACACACACACACACACATATACACACACAAAAAAAATTAAGAATTCCTATCAAAGGAACACTGAAGATCTGTAATTCTGAAGGTGAGAAGGTTGAACTATATGCTCGCTCTCTCTCTCTCTCTCTCTCTCACTCTCTCTCTCTCTCTTTCTCTCTCTCTCTTTTTCTCTCTTAATAACCCTGGGAAGTAGGTACTAGTATTGCTCCATTGGAAGATGAGGAAATCAAAGCTGAGGGACTTGCCCAGGGCCATATAACTGAGGCACAGTTTGAACTTAAGTCTTTCTGCACTCTATCCAAGTTCAGTGCTGTATCCACCATTCCATATGGTTGCTTCAAGCACACTATTAGATATCCTTTCAAGGTGATGAGGGGCTCAGTTTGGTCGTGGAAGATCAGACATTTGGCCTCTCATATTTCTTCTTTGATGTACTCTGTCTTGGGGTTCTGAGCAGCAGAGAAATGGCTGTGGAACCATGTACAGATACACAGGGGAATACAAACATACCACACAGGCTTCTGATTGCCTTGGCCAAGGGTTTAGCAGTTTCTGAACTCATATACACACAACACCATACCCACAGACACAGAAATACATAGAAGGCAATCAAAAAGAACCTCAAATTACCACAGCTCAGCCACTTAAAGTTTCCCAGAAACTTACCTAGCCATTCACTCTCACATACTCTCTCACAAAAGATGGACTGACCTGATAATTGTGCATCAGCCCCATGTGAAAGTGTTGCATCTACTAACTGTTAATCTACTTTGATACATGCAAGCATGAGGGGAAAAGGAAGTGTTTTGAAAATGTAAACAAAGATATTATCTCCTATTAAGGCTATTATTACTGGCTCCATGACTCATGGGAATCATTGCCCAGACCTTTGGTGTATCTAAAACCACAAGCTAGCTTCCTGCTCAGTCTAATGCCCAACGCTTTTCTAAGTACAGTTGAGCATAGGGGAATACAAACATAGGTATATAAGGAAAGCCACCCAGACTAGCAGACTCCACAGCGTCAGATTCTTCTGCCACACTGAGGTCTCATCTGACCACCTGGCTCTATCTCACTCAGTTCTGTAGCTATCGAATACAGGTCAACTTAGGAATATCAGTATAACCTTTGTTCCAAAGCCCATTGTTATGGGATTCTCCTCATTGATGGAGATGAATGCCCTGAGTGAGTAGTAGAACAGAGTCAGTGAAAGTGGGAGTATGCCAAACTTCTTGAGTCTTTTTCAAGATTCAAGTCACTTTGGGCACTTCTGACTTTCAGCTTCTACTATGAAGATAGGAAAGATCGACCCTACTTCAGGCTGTTGAAGGAAAGGATTCTGGGAAAACATGAGAGGAGCTGACAGTCTCCATTATGTCCCTGTCCCCAGCTTGCTGCACTAGAGAATACAGTGAGATTTAGAACTTTCTCTTTTGCTACAGGAGAGAATACAGGCAGTTTCCCCTTGAGTGAGATCTAGAACTCTCTCTTGGTTAAGTTAAATTATCTTACCACTATTGGGAATGCTTTTTCACTCTGTATTATCTGGTATATATCCTCCTATGTATGCCTTCTCTGATTTCTTTTTTCCATGATTTGGATAAATAGGTTTAATAACTATTTACTGTGTATATTCATTGTGAACCTGATATTTGATGGGAAGAAGGTCAAGCCTTGGATTTGGGGTCAATTTAGGGTAAGTTCCTTTTCCTTCAACAATGACAAAGTTATAAGAAATCAGCTTGAAGCCAATCATATCCAGTAAACCAATAGTATTTAAGGGAGCAGATAGATACAATTTTAGGCCAATACCCCTTCTCTCTCTTGGGAGAGCAGTTGATCTCTGGCTCCAAATTCCTACTCCTCCTCTTGCCAGGCATCAGAGTCTCCCTTGGAAAAATGTTGGAAGGGGGATATGGGGAGAGGCTAGAGATGTCTGTTCTGTCTCCCTTTGGAATCACATTATAACCCCATACTATAGATGAGGGACAGTTTTCTTACCACACCTGAGCCCTTAGTTACACATGGAGCCACATGGTAACACACACCACTTAAAAAGTTATCTGTCTACAGGTAACCCCAGAGTAGAAGAGAGGTGGATGCCTCCAATTTGGGGAAAGAAGATATTCTCCTTCTGCCACAACTAGTTATTTTGATTCTCTGATTGTGCTCACACATTGAAGAAAGACTGTAATAGGAGTAGAATTCACCTATTTCTCCACAATAGGGATTAGTTTTCCCTAAAAGGCTACAAAGCTCACCTTGGCATCTGATTGGCTTCTGCCTCTCTTGAAACAGTTTCTTGGACATCAAAGGCAATGAGAAGTTTTATACATATAGAATAAGGGTCCCTGAAACTTGGTAAATATTTGAAAACCACTAGAGTTACTACATCCTGCCCTGCTAACAGACTTATTTCTTTATAGAAATGGGGACAGAAGGTGAGGGGTGATGTGGTATGTCTATGGAAGCATAGTGATGCTGTGGCCTTTTTACATACCCTTTTTAATTTAGAGCTACGTCACCTTATGTTAAATTGTAAACGTCCCTCATTTCACCCCAAAATGGAAATGAATGTTGAAAACAAAAAATAAATAAATAAAAGATTAAAAAATGAAAGGAAAGAAAATTAGAATTGGGCGAGTTTAAGCCAGCAAAGTTATACGAGATCAAAAAATAATAAAATAAAATATAAAGGATGAACAAATAGAAGGGAAGGTGAAATATAAGAAAAACAACTGATCTAGAGAATAGATGAAGAAAACATAAGAATAATCAGACTACCTGACAGCTATGATCAAAAAAGAATCTTGATACAATAATACAAGAAATAATTTAAGAAAATTGTCCTGACAGGTTAGAATAAGAGGGGAAAGTAGAAACAGAAAAAAAAAAATCCATCAATCACCCCTTGAAAGAGATCCTATGAGGAAAACAAGTAGAAACAAGTAGCAACAAGAAAAAAGGCAACTTAAAGGTGATGGTGCCACAATTAGAATCACACAAGACCTAGCAGCAGAGACACTGAAGGACCACAGATCTCAGAATGCTATATATCAAAGAGCAAAAAGAACAGGGATTCTGGCCCAAAATATCACATCCAGCTAAATTAAGCTTAATCCTGAATGGAAAACAAAGAAACAAAAATGGACATTTAATCAACTACCACACTTTCAGTACTTTGTTAAAATAAAAACAAATGACAGCCTGAATTTAATAGAAGATTTGACATACAAGACAAGAGCCAAGAGAAACATGAGGTAACATACCAAGGACTGATTACAATGGATTCACTAAGGACAGACAATTTACCTTTTATATATTTAAAATGTAAACCATATGTCTAAGATTGTCATTAGTAATTCTGGTAACCTACATTCATTGGGAATGGGTTTAAGAGGGAACTCTCTATATATTATATATTATATACATATATATATATGAGTATGAAAATCTTCTAAATTCAGAATAAATAAAATGGTGAGGGGATAGGGATTTGGGAGAGGATAAGAGAGGGATCTTTAGAGGGGAGATTGAGAATAGGTTATAGAGGGTTATAGAAGGATGTTTAGATTTATGGGAATGGGAGGATAGGGAAGGGATCCTTGGAGGTGGGGTAGGCTAAGTAATAGGAGGGCAAGATAGGGGGTAGAAGTAAAGTAGAGGAGTCAGGAAGAATAGGAAATAAGAGATATGCACAAACATAAAAACAAAGATAAAAAATAGAATTTGTTAGGAAAAGTATATGTCTATGTATGTATATATGTGTATACATGTAAGTGTGTATGTATATATCTCTACATAAATATACCCATATTTAATTGTAGACTTCTGGGGGGGCAAGAGAAGAAGGGAGAAAAAAGAACAAAGTAAAAAGTATACAGCAGAGAACAAAAGAAAACTTGCAAAGTAGCAAAGAAAAGGTGGGCAGCTCTCAACACAACATGTGGTATTTATCATACAGCCTTTCTTGAAATGAAAATTTATCACTACATATTTTGAATCCTCTCTTATGTTCTGCAATGCACATGACATGCTTTTTTCTCCCTTTTCCTACTTTGTATTTAAGTTTCAATATTTAAGTTTAAGATTTTATTTTTACTTTATTCTGTATTTGAATTCTGATGTTTGAATCTAAACTAAAAAGAAGAGGAAGAACACAGAGTTTACAAACTTTAGATGGTTCCACTTGAAGTTAATTCTTGACAGATGTCCAGCACAGATTTTTAAGTGTTTGATCCCCAGATCAAACCCTAGGAAAGGGAAGGAGTAATCATGCCAAATTAACTTTATTTCTTCCTTTGAAAAAAAAAGTATTCGATCAGTAGATCAAGAGAGTGCTATAAAGATAGCATATCTTCTTATGAGCAAGGCATTTCACAACATGCTTGTGGATATAATAGATGGAATAGGTTGATTGATAGTAAAAGAGTACTAAATGATTAAAAAATAGTATTTCCAAAGTATTTTTTTAAATTACTTGTTTATTTACTTTTAGTTTACAAGATTCAGTTCCACAATCACTTGAGTTTCAGATTTTCTCCCCTCCCTTCCCCTCCCCCCATGGTGGCATGCAATCATATATAGGATCTCCAAATACTTTCACATTGTACAATAGTATGGTTATATAGAAGGGTTGTAACCAATGAATGATCACTGGGAAAAAAAAGCAAAACCAAACATGAAAAAGAACGATAGCATGTTTTACTTCAGTCTCTATTTAAACTATAGTCTTCCTATATCTTTCTCTGAGTTCAGATATCTCCTTCCATCCTGAGGCTTGTAGAGTTGTCCTTTAGCTGTGCGTTGTTGAATATAGTCCAGTTTATCAAGGTTGGTCATCATATGTACGATGTGTCTGTGATTGTGTACAAGTTTTTCCTGGTTCTGCTCTTCTCATTTAGCATCAATTTGTATAAGCCTCTCCAGGTAATTATGAAGTCCATATCCTTTCCCATTTCTTATAGCACAATCGTATTCCATTACATTCATATACCATAGCTTGTTCAGCCATTCCCCAATTGATGGGCATCCCCTATATTTCCAGTTTTTTGCAACCACAAAGAGAGCTGCAATAAATATTTTTGCACATATGGGACCTTTTCCCACTTCTGTAATCTCTTTGGGATATAATCCCAACAGTGGTATTGCTGGGTCAAAGGGTATGCAGTTA
>CM053585.1:77003803-77053275 GCA_028646515.1 Pseudochirops corinnae
GGGAGGGGAGAAAATCTGAAACTCAAGTGATTGTGGAACTGAATCTTGTAAATTAAAAGTAAATGAGCAAATAAAAAAAAAAGAAATATAGGTCTGAATGAAGAATCTGTGAGCAGGTTCAATAGTAGGGAATGGTGTAAGCAGGAGCACATTGAACAGTAGAGGCAGAGAAGGATGACAAAAAATTTTTTAAAATGTATAGGATTAAGAACTGAAAACATACTCCCTTTCCTTCCACAAGGAATATCTTATCACCATCAACCTCATCATCATCATCAATAAGAATTTATTAAGCCCTTACTTTGTTCCAGAAACTGTGCTAGGTGCTATGGATACCAAGAAAGGTATAAACATGATTCTGGCCCTCAAGAAGGTTATATTAAAATGGAAGAGTCAACATGCAAACAACCATGTACATACAAGATTGAATAGAACATAAACAGGAGGTTATTTCATTGGAAAGACCTCTTGCTGAAGGTTAAATTTGAGCTAAGTATTGAAGTAAACTAAGGAAGCCAGGAGATAGAAGTGAGGAAGAAAATCATTTTAAGAATGAGAAACAGTCAATGAAAAGGCAGAGAATCTATAGAAAATCAGTTATGAGGATCAGCAAAAAAGGCCATCACTGGTTCAAAGAATATGAAGGATCTAGGATGTGAAGGCTTTTAAAAGCCAAATAGAGAATTTAATATTTAATCCTAAAGGTAATAATGCTCTACTGGGTTTTAATAAGTAATGGGGTAACACTATTGAACTATACTTTATGAATATTTTTCTGGAAGTTTAGTGGAGAAGGGGCTAAATTGGAGAGAAACATGAGGCTAAGAAACCAACTAGGTTATTGAAATAATCTAGTTGTAAGGTAATGAGGGCCTGCACCAGGGTGGTGGCTATGTAAATGAAGAGAAAAGAATACATATGAGAAGGTACAAATGGTAAGCCTTGACGACAGATTGGATACGTGTGTTGAGTTTGAGTAAGGAGTCAAGGATGACATTTCAAGCCTGAATAGTCACCTAGAGGAAAGATAGTGTCCATGACAATATTAGGGAAGATGGGAAGAGAGGTGGTTTAGTAGAGAAAAATAATGAGTTTCATTTTAGATATGGTAATTTTAAGATTTCTATAGGACAACACTGGCATAGTACCAGTAGTGATAAGGAGAGATTTTAGGAGCAGAAAATCATCCTCATAGAGATTATGGAGGGGAGCTGATGAAATCACCAAGTAAGATGTTGTGAAAGAACAAATCCTAGGGATAACTACACTTGATGGGTTGGTTGGTTGTTGTCCTTTATTCTTAAAGAGGACCAAAATGACACCATTATGTTGGCGTCAGGGTACAGTGTATTCAACTGTGACTGATCAGACCAATACAAGCTTGGAAGGCTCTCCCACAGGTGGGGCACAAATAGTGTGTATCACCCATGGACTTAGTGGGTATGACCTAAGTGAAGGCAAGGAGTTTGAGACCGAGAAATCGGATAGATAAGAGGAGAAGCAGGAGAGTGCAATGTTACAAAATCCTGAAGAGGAGAGACAATCCAAAGGAAGAGGGCCATCAGCAGTATCAAAGTTTACAAAGGAGTTAAGGAGGATGAAGACTGAGAAAAGGGCATCGGTCTTAGTAATTAAAAGATCAGTGATAACTTTGAAGAGAGCAGTTTCCTGTGAATGTTGAGATCAGAAGCCAAACTGCAGAGGGTTTAGAAAAGAGCAAGAGAAGAGGAAATGAAGGTAGATGGCTTCTCAAGGAGTTTCACCACAAAACAGAGGAGAGATAAAAAGCAATAGCAACCGTGGATGGATAGATAAAGTGAGGACTTTTTAAGGATGGGAAAACATGAATGTGTTTACAGGCAGCAGAGAGATTTAAGATTAGAGAGAGTGGGGATGATAGAGCACGTTGTATTCACTTCTTCCTTTTACTTCCTTTCCATGCCCAAATAACTATCTATATATATATACTCCAGTCTAGCATAGATTTCTATGCCAAATTATGCTACATTTTCTGCTACTCTTAAACTATGAGTGAACTCTTACACAGTCTTGCTTTAACAGAGTTGCAGGTCTTCCTCCAACTCTCAGTCAACTCCCTAGACATCATACCAACCTGCCTCTGAAGGTGGCAGAAAACTTCAGAAATACAGAGCGATAATAAAAGTAAGTCAGATAGTAAGGAGAAAAAGAATTTGAACCCAAGTCCACTGATTCAGAGTCTATGCTTTTTCAGTACACCACACTGTCACTTAACTTCTTGGAGTCTCAGTTTCCTCATCTGGACAATTGAGATTTTAGAAAGTCCTATTATATGTCTCTCACAAGGTGTTTGTGGTGATCAAAAGAAAGTTTTAAGTGTGAAGCATTTTGCAATTCTCAAAGCACCATATGAATACCTGTTAATCATAGTATTTAATTACTTAACCTTTCTGGGCGAGTCCTGTAATCTCCCTGGGCCTCAGTTTCCTCATCCATAAAATGGGGGAGTTGGGAGGCAGAACCAAGATGGCAAAGTAAAGGCAGGGACTCACCTGATCTCTCCCCCAAACCCCTCCAAATACCTTTAAATAATGATTCTATACAAATTCTAGAATGGCAGAACCCACAGAAAGACAGAGTGAAGCAATTTTCCAGGCTAAGACTACTTAGAAAGTCAGCAGGAAAAGTCTGCTGCACCAGGGTGAGAGAGCTACACAGCACAGGCCACACCAGGCCTCAGGGTGACTGAATCAGTGGCAGCAGTGGCAGTTTTCAGACCTCTCATTTCACAGATAGTAAGGGGGTCAAATAACTGGTCAGAAGGAGATTACGGGAATTTCTTTACTGGCACTGAGGCAGGACTCTGTTGCTTTGCTCATACTCAGATCCAGGTCACAGTCCTGGGTAGCAGCCCCAGGATGAGGAGGAGCACTAGCACATCAGAGCTTGTGGCAATAGTTAAGCAAAGGCCCTCCTCACAGTTCCAGGGCAGAAAAAAGTGCTTGTGGTCACTCACAGACCAGAGCACAGGCCAGGAGAACAGTACGCACCTCTCCTTAGATCATATCACCTTGGAAGAACTAAAAATGTTTAGGTCTCTAGAAGTATTTCTGAAAACACCTGCAAAAAACATCTGAAGCTTGGGAGAGTGTGCCCTCTACCCTGGAGACAGAGCCCTACTTTAACAAAGAGCTAAAAGTCAAGTATTGGTATGGGAAAATGAGAAAACAACAGAAAAAAATTCTGACCATAGAAAAATTACTATGGTGACAACACAGATTTCAAAACACACACTCAGAAGAAAATAACAAAGTCAAAGCTCCTACATCCAAAGCCTCCAAGAAAAATTTGAACAGTTCTCAGGCCATGGAAGAGTTCAAAAAGGATTTTGAAAATCAAGTAAGAGAGGTAGAATAAAAATTGGGAAGAGCAACAAGAGAGAGAGATGCAAGAAAATCATGAAAAATGAGTCAACAAATTGGTAAAAGATACACAAAAAATTACTGAAGAAAATAACAATTTAAAAAACAGACTAGGTGAAATGGTAAAAGAGGTACAAAAAGCCAATGAAGCAGAATTGGGCAAATGGAAAAAGAGGCATAAAAATTCACTGAAGAAAAAAAGCAGGATTGGCTAAATTAGCATTTCTCAACCTGCAGGTTATATGCAATTTGTAACAATGAAAATACATCCTGCATATCAGATATTTACATTACGATTCATAACAGTAGCAAAATTACAGTTATGAAGTAGCAATGAAAATAATTTTATGGTTGGGGTTCACCACAACATGAGGAACTGTATTAAAGGGTCACGGCATTAGGAAGGTTGAGAACCACTGGGCTAAATGGAAAGGAAATACAAAAGTTCACTGAAGAAAATAATTTCTTAAAAATTAAAATGGAGGAAATGGAAGCTAGTGACTTTATGAGAAATCAAGAAACAATAAAACAAAACTAAAAGAATGAAAAAATAGAAGACAATGTGAAATATCTCATTGGAAAAATAACAGACCAGGAAAATAGATCCAGGAGAGATAATTTTGAATTGATTAGACTACCTGAAAGCTATGATAAAAAAAAAATGGACCTACATGTCACCTTTTCAGAAATTATCAAGGAAAACTATCCTGATATTCTAGAACCAGAGGATAAAATAGAAATTGTAAGAAGCCACTGATTTTCTCCTGAAAGAGATGCCAAAATGAAAACTGCCAGGAATATTATAGCCAAATCCCAACATGACTAATATGGAAATAGGTTTTACGTGATCACACAAATATAATCTATATCAAATTGTTTACCATCTTAGAGAGGGGAGGGAGGAAGAAAGGGAAAAAATTTGGAACTCGAAATTTCATTTGAAAAATGAATGTTTAAAATTGTCTTTACATGGAATTGGAAAAAATAAAATACTATTACCAAAAAAAAAAAAAAATGATCACAGAAAAAAAAATTATAGCCAAATCCCAGAGCTCCCAAGTCAAGGAGAAAATATTGCAAGCAGTCAAAAAGAAACAATTCAAGGATCATGGAATCATGTCAGGATAATACAAGATTTATCAGCTTCTGCATTAAAGGATTGGAGGACTTGTAATATAATTTTCCAGAGGGGAAAGGAGCTAGAATTACAACCAAGAATCACCTTCCCAGCAAAAGTGTATAATCTTTTTATACACTTAAAAGTGTATAAAGAGGGGAAAATGGATGAAATAGAGGACTTTCAAGTATTCTTGATGAAAAGACCAGAATTGAACAGAAAAAAATTGACTTTCAAATACAAGACTCAAGAGAAGCATAAAAAAGTAAACAGGAAAGAGAAATAATAAGGGATTTAATAAGGTTAAACTGTTTACATCCCTACAAGGGAAAATGATACTTGTAACTCTCTTATAAAATGAAAAAGTTGAACTAGATGGTGTCTGGGGGATGAGTGTTCCATTAGTATTTTTGAGTTATCAGGAAAATTACCTCAAGGATGTTTGGTGGAATCCTTGTGTCAAAATTATGGAAGGAAAATGGATTTAGAGCATAAAAGAATCTTATAGGTCATCTAATCCAACCCTTTCCTTTTCCAGATGAGGATTTAGACTTGCTGTCCCTCCAGGATCAAATACAAAATCCTTTGTTTAACATTCAAAGATCTTCACAACCTAGTCCCTTGCCTCACCTTCCAGTTTTCTTCTATCTTATACCTTCCCACACACTCTTAGATCCAGTTACACAGCCCTCTTCACTGTTTGACAAGCAAGACACTCTATCTCTTGTCTTTGGATATTTTCTCTGGCTGTTTCCCATACCTAGAATGTTCTCCCTCCTCACTTCCTCCTATTGACCTCTCTGGTTTCCTTTGAGTCCTGGTTAAAATCCCACCTTCTACAGGAAGCTTTTTGCAACCCCTCTTAATTTTATTGCCTTGCTTCTGTTAATTGTTTCCAATTTATCCTGTGTAAAGCATATTTGCATATATTGGTTTATTTGTCTCCCTCAATGAGCTTGTGAGCTTTTTGAGGGCAAGGGCTATATTTTTAAAAGGGCAGTGCCTAAAACAGCACCTAGTACCTGATAGGTGTTTAATAAATGGTTATCGACTGATTTACTGACTGACTAGATGATCTTGGAATTGGCTTCTAGGTAAGACTTTCTCTACTATGACATCTTCTTGGCATTTCAGTGACTTAGCTCCCAGAAATATGGTTATAAAAGAATTGCTTTATTTTGAATTGTACTCTTAGAAAGAATGTTTTGGAGAATATCCAATATATTTGGCATCCAACATTTACCAGTTTCAGGATAGGCACAGCAAAGAGCTAATTTCTCCTTCCACCTCATTTGTACCTTTTAGGCCTATGTTCCTGTCTGAATTCCCTAGTACTACTAAAAGAAAGAGATTAATAGCAAGCACTTAAAATCAACTGCTTCAGAATACATTTTCTATATAGTCCATTTATAGTCATCATGCCATCCCTTTGAGTTGGAGTGAAGTCAAGAGCCCCAAACAATTAGCATTTAGAGTACAAGGTAGCATTTGCAGAACTCCGTCTAAGCCAATATACTCCATCATAGTATTAGACATTCTTTATCCTTCTTGGGCTTCCCTTTTTCCTAGAAAAATGTTAACGTTTTTCATTACTATACCTCTACTTAAGGTGGAGGAAAAAAAGACAATTGCTTGAAAGGAAATAGTTTCAAAAACATCTTTTTAGGATGACCAGAAGTACAATGTCCTAAAACTTCTTCTATCAATGCAAATTGACAACTACTCGGCTCCTTAATTTTAGACTTGTCTAAATAATTGAGAGGGACTCACCCAGAGTCACAAAGTCACAATGTCAGAGGCAGATTTCAAACCTAGGTCTTCCAGATTTCAAGCCAAGTCTTTAGGAATAATTTCACTCTGCCTCTCTCAAAATATGTCATTCCCAAAACACACAAACACAATATCATTCTAACTTTGTCTCTATTGCACCTTATTATGTAACCTCAAGAGGAAACATGAGCTAGTGAAATGTAAGCTGGAGGGAAAGGGTTATCTTTCTTTTTTCTTAATTTAAGCATCTCCACAGCTTAGCTCAGGATGCAGCACATAGTAGGTGTTTAATAAATGTTACCTGAGTGAAACCAATTGAGTAATCAGTAGCTACACAGAATATTAGTTTTCCAAATAAAATAGAAAATACGGGTGGCATAGAGTGGTGGTTTTCCAAATCAGAGTGGAAATATTGGTCTATGTGCAATTTCCCCCCAAAAATTACACAAGTCTCCTGGAAGTCACTGATGATTTGGGAAAGCAGAGAACATGTGTTAGGCCTGATCAGTTGCAAATTGTAGACCTTAACTAACAACCTGCAATGTTCTTATGTGTCACTTAGATACGCACACAAATCACTGTTTAATCTACCAAAACATACCTTTGTAGCTTCATGCTTGAGCTACTGGATCCGTTCCACATGATTTGATTTGATTTTAAAGAAAGCCTGTTGAGAAATAATGAACAAGCCCTCAATTTCTGTGCTATTTATTTCTACCACGAGATGCAAGGTTGGAAAGTTGTTGTTTTTATCAGTGTTGCTGTGCTCTAGGTGCTAGCTGCCAAATGATACCCCTGTACACATTCCAGACTGGGAAGTGTTTTTCTTCCTTTAATTTGCCTTTTACATAACCATTTTTACATAACAAATCTGAACAGAGCCTCAGCTCATCAAATTTAAAAATACATACATTTCAAACAGGAGAGTAATTTCACAATAGAATCACAATAGAGAACACTGAATGTGCAGCAAGTTCCAGATTAAGGAAGAAACACAATTCTTGATTATCTACTCTACTTCCAATATGTCCAAGGGAATAAAAGTGTCCTAAATTCACTTTTCTGTAATTTGCTATTGGCTCTCTTCCTAGGGTTGTAAAGATACCTAGAAAATCTCACTGGAGAAATATGCAAACAGAACAAAATTCATCAGCCACCCCTAGCCATTTTGTACGCATATAATAGCTTCTCTCTCTCTCTCCCTCCGTCCCTCCCTTCCCCCCCTCTCTCTGTCTCTCCCTCTCCCTCCTTCTGTACCCCTCTCATTTCCTCCCTCCTTTCCCCTCTCCCTGTCCCTGTCCCTCCCTCTGTTTCTCCCTCTCTTTCTTTCTCTCTCTCTGTCCTTCTCTCTTTCCCCCCTCTCATCCTCTCACTTTTTTTCTCCTCCCTCTCTTTCCCCTACTCTCTCTCTTCCTTCTTCTCTCTCTCCAATCCTCATCCATTCACTCCTTCCCACCTCCCCCTCTCCATTGCTCTTTTCATTCTCCCTTCCTTTCTTCTTCCCTTTCTCTATTCTTTCCTTTCTCCTCTTCCCTTCTCTCTTATTTCCTTATCTATATTCTCTCCTCATTTCCCCCTCCCCTTTCTATCACTTTTCTTCCTCCTCTTTATGAGCAAAAGGTAGAAAAGTTTTTTTTTCCATCCTTTCTTTTTCTTAAAGGGGTGTTATTATTCAAATGTACTGGCTTTGAAAAGTTATCTCTAAGATGAAAATTTCAAACAACAGTCATAGACCTTTTCTTATAATGTTCCAAATTTGCATTAAGCAGACCAATCAATTCAAAGCTTCCAGATCCTTAAAATAATCTTCATTCTTACAAAAAGTCATCATAGGTTTAAAGATCTATTTACCAGGAAATTCATGATGGTGGAAGGAAGAGAAGGATAATATGCAAGAGACTCCAAACAATTGGTCTCTTAGTTTATTTTGGAGGAACACTCATATACTAAAACAGTCCCCATTCATCTTGGGCTTGCTCTTCTCAGAGAAGAGGGTGCTCACCACCAATTGTTTTCTGTGATTGCTTTTGCTCAGAAAAGATAACCATCAATATGGATTTTCCTTTTGTTATTTCAAGTTCATAGTTGTGGTACAAGTTTAAGATAAAAATAACACAGGTACTTTTTAAAAATTAACAAATGAGGGTTTTGTTTGTTTGTTTGTTTTGCTTTTTCAAAAAGAAATTGCTTAAATTTGAACTGGTAACCGGAATTTTATTTCCTTTCCTTAATTATAAATTCCATCATCTTCCCAAATAATTCAACAAAACACAATACTATGAAGAATGGAATATAGAAAATAGCTGACTAAACAACTTTTCTATCCTTTTGTAAATATGAATGTGTTGAAAAGTCACATTATTTTCCTTTAGAATCACACCTACACAATTATTTCAGTAGCTCATTATTTTCATTTTAGCAATAAACATCACTTTACAATGGAGAATTTTATATAACATTTTGAAACTGGAGTATAAATTTAAATTACCTATAAAATCTTGGAATTTCAGTGATAGAGATATGAGAAATCATTGAACCAATCCATTTATTTTACAGATATGGAAGGCATGATATAGTTTACCTGGACTTTATAAAATTTATAAAAAATTTTTTATGTTATTCTTATGGAGAAAATGGAATGCTATGTACTAGATAATTGTGTAATTTGTATAAGGTGGGTATGAAGCTGTTTAAATGTTGGACCCCAAAAATAGTCATTAATAGTACCATGTCGACTTTGCAGGAGATCTCAAGTGAAGTGCCCCTGGGGATTTCTGAATGACCCTATGGTGTTTAAACATATTTATCATTCATTTAAGCAAAGGTATAGATAGTATATTTAGCAAATTTTCAGATGCCCCCTTTCTATGATGGAAACTATCATAAATTAAATAACAGAGTCAAGCTTTAAAAAGTTCTTGACAAGACAAGAACATCAAGAAAGCAATAAGGTGAAATTAAAGAGAGATAAGTATGAAGTCTTGTACTTAGCTTCAAAAAATCAGTTTCACAAATACAAGATGGCAAGGGGAAAAGGAACAAGAATTTATTAAGCACCAGTTATATACCAGATACTTCTTTAAGCACTTTACAAATATTTTCTCCTTTGATCTTCATAAAAGCCCTGTGACATAGGTGCTATTATTATTCTCATGTTACAGTTGAGTAAATTGAGGCAAACAGAGGCTGAGCACCCTACCCAAAGTCAGAAAGCTAGCAAATGTTGGAGGATAGATGTGAACTCAGGTTTCCTTGTCTCTACATCCAACCTTCTATGCACTGAGACCTAGTTGCCTCATGGGTAAACACGAATAAAAATTAATCTAAAAAGATCTTGAGTGAACTTCAAGCTAGTTATGAGTCAACAGAGTAAAGTAGCAACCAACTAATTTAACCTTGGGCTACAGTGAGAAAAGCATAAAATGTAAGAATAAAGACGCAATCATCGGTCTGGCTTCTTCCTTTATCAGACAACGTCTGGAATACTGTGTTCATTTTCAGTTGCTACTATTTAAGCAAGACATCTGTAAGGTGAGGAGTATTTGTAACAGGGTATCTAACGTAGTTGGAGAATTTTGAGTTCATGTCATGTAAAAAAATGACTAAAAACAAAGAAGAAGTCTCAACCTAGAGAAGGAAAAATTGAAGTGTAATGTGAAAATAATCTTCAAGCATTTGAAGGGCTTCAAATATTTGTGGGACAGGGATTAGATGTATCTTTTTGGGGCCAATAGATCAAAACTTAGAGTAGCAGATAAAAGTTGTGTAAAGGCCAATTTAGGCTTAATACAAATGAAAACTATTATAATGAAACTATTGTAAGATATACAGCAGTGAGTATTCCTCTTAGAAGGGAAATTCCAGCAATGGCTAGATGACCATTAACCAAGTATGATGCAGAGAAGATTCTTCTTCAGGTAGAGATTGAACTATTTGTCCACTGAGGATCCTTTCAATTCAGATTCTATGATTCATAGGCCCAGATAGGTAACATGACTTACTAAGGTCAGATAGCTATTTAAGGGGCAGAGCCAGGAATAATAACTCAAGTTTATTAATTCCTAGTTCAAGGTCCTGTCCTCTCCTGCTGATGATTTGCCTCTTCCAATCTGACTATTTTGTCATTTTTATATACTATAACTCTTAGAACTAATGATCAAATTCTAACTAATATCCACATTTTAGGAATTAAATTTCAAATGTATGCACTATACTTCTGTTTATCCTTTTATTCCAAAATTAGTTGTTTAAGCACAGGCTTCTACTTTCATTATGATCATTCATATATAAAAGTGGGTTTACCAAAGTCAATTCCTCAATGCAATATAAGACTTGTGGAAAGAAAGATTTTTCATGTGGAAATATACATTTGGGTACTGATTATTATAATCATTTCAGAAAATTTTACCTAAGCAAATTAAAAATTGGTCCTTAAAACATGGCTAAAAAGAAGCATAACATAACTTTGCAAACTATTGTTTGCTTTGACTGCTGATCTGCAAGATATAATATTTATTTACCTTTATTTATATTTGAATATAAGCTCTTTGAGGGCAGGGGCTGTTTTTTTTTTTGCTTGGATTTGAATCCCCATCAGTGCCTGGCACATATTAAGTGCTTAATAAATACTTGTTTCTTCCCTTCTTTCCTTCCTTCCTTTATTCATTCTTTCCTTCCCTCCTTTCTTGTTTTTTCCTCTCTTCCTTCCTTGCTTCTTTCCTTGTTTCTTTCCTTCCTTCCTTTATCCATTCTTTCCTTCTGTCTTCCTTTTATCCTCTCTCCCTCCCTCCCTCCATCCCTCCCCTCCTTCCTTCCTTTCTTCCTTCCTTCCTTCCTTCTTTTCTTCTTTCCTATCTTCTTTCTTTCTTCTTTCTTCTTTCCTTCCATAAACTGGAATGCATCCAATGAAAAGCATCAAGAATTCAATTTTGGAAAGGAAGAATTCTATTTGAAGCTCACACTAGCTTTTAGGGCTACCATTGTTGTTGGATAATCACAAACTGCTAAGTCCTGATCCTAGCTAAAAAAAAAAAAAAAGTCTCCACAACAAGGCATTTGCTACAGAGGCAGATATTACTGACTGACCCAATGACTTTCATTCATCCTTTGGTGTCAAGCTGCTACAGTTCATATATAATCAGGTATAGATGTGAGGCACCTCCAAAAAATGAATGAAATAGGGAGTAAAGAACAAATTGCTGCCTCTGAAATTCTCCTCAACCTTGTAAATACTGTTCCTTTTTGGACAGCTCTTAACTCATAAATGACTAATGACTCAGTGAACGGTGAAAGGCTCCTTAAAAACTATTATAAGTCAGGTCATTTTGATTCATAGCATAGATGGTAACATTAGTTCAAGTAATACAAATTGGGATAAAAGGAAACAGGATGTTTAGGGTTAATGACTCATTGCAGGTGGTTTTATCAATATTAGATCATCAACAATTCTAAGTACTAAAGAGCACCTTGTTTAGGTCAAAAAGTCACAAATTCCTTTTGATTTTTTTTAAGTAAACAGTAGCCAAGGAAGGAAAACAAACAACTTCTGTTAGAAGATAGAATTTAGATTTTAGAAAATGCTTTTGAAAGAATACTGGAGTCATACTAACATTTTTTTTTCCTAAAGTACTCTTGCCTTAAAAGAAGAAAGTTCTATTTGACCAAAAACTTGCATTCACCTGAAGAAAAAAGCTTTCACATATGAAGATCATGTTATTTGGAATAGGTTAGGTTTACAACAAAAGACTTTTACTTTCCTAATCTATCTTTCTCCGGATCCATGATCTCTTCATTGTTGATGCTCCCTCCAGAAGTGTACCAAATAAAAGTGATCCATCCATGCTTTTTTTTTATCCTATATTATCCTTGAACATGCTCTTTCACAAATTCTCTGTCTAGTCTCTAGCCAACATGGAAGAGATCTTTCTCTAAGGCTTTTAGTATTTCGTGGATACTAATATCTTCTTTTGCATGGAAATTTGGGCTGTTTAAGTCAACCTCTTTTCTAATGATACATGGTCTAGATGATATGGAATTTTAAAAAAAATCTATCGTGTAAAGTTATTGTTAAAATGCACCCTCGTTACATATTTCCATTGACTGAAATAAATTACCATAGTTTACATAATTATCATTTTGAACATTGTGAATTTGAATTGGTTTTCCTGTTAACTGCTAATCACCATCTGGATAAAATATGTCTCATCCATTTCGTTTTTCCTGTGTGGATCACTAGACTAATCTCTTTTTAGTGGCTGTGGACTTTATTGAGATTACCCAGTAGTATTCTGGGTCTAAATACATTAACCACATCATCTATGAATAGAAGCATCTGAAGAACTTTGAAATAAAGAAATAGTTCTTCCATTTACCATTCTTTGCCTGACAGTCTTAAGGAAAAGTCTCCATGCTTTATATCTTGCTTCTTATTAATAATAGGAGGATTGCTGACAAAATTATCTTTAAAGGTATATTTACCAAAGATTTTCATACTGTCTTGATATATTCAGGGGCAATCCTCTGTCAATGTTTAATTTTTAAAAGGTATTTTTAGTTCAGAGAGTTTACCAAAACTAATGACTAAATTGGCAAGCCATCAAATAAATTCAAATTCAACCAATATTTATTAAATATCTATAATCTCCCAGGTTGTATGACTCTGGAAATAAATAGACTGTCCCCTCAAAGTCAAGCTAGTAAAGTGAGGGAAAAGCATATAGTGAAAATAAGCATGAAAAGGTGTAGCATATATTGGAACCTCACAAACTTTTCTAAATCATCCTATAGATATTGAAAAATGTCATTTTTTTTTTTTTTTTGCCATATATCTTCCAAGACAAAATTTAGCCTGGAGCACTTTTTTTCCTTCTCTTTTGTCCCTGAAAACAGGTTTTTTAATGGAATTGTTGATAATTAGTCTAGATCTTCAATCATTGATATAATACAGAGGTGGGGAACCTGTGGCCTCGAGGCCACATACAGCCTTCTAGATCCTTGGGCCATCCTTTGACTGAGCCCAAGTTTTACAGAACAAATCCTTTTATTAAGGGGATTTGTTCTGTGAAGTTTGAATTATGTCAAAAGGCTGTACTTGAGGACCTAGAGGACCACAAGTGGCCTCAAGGCTGCAGGTTTCCCAACCTTGCATACATTACAGTTCTCCCTTGTGTCAACCTCTTATTGATAGCATTCTAATGCTTACTCTGTTCAATGTGATTTCCTATCTAACCTGGTTCATTAAAAAAAAAAAATATATCCATGCCATGCTACATATTTTTTGCACCCCTGGGCTTCAGATTTCCTTTAAAACTACACTTATTCTTTCTTTCCACTTCTATTGCTCTTCATAAATCCAGAACCACAAAACCACAGGAGTTCAAGTTTCATTTGTATCCACATTTAACCAAAAGAGAGAAAACAATGTTTTACTCGTGGTAGTCTCTGAAAAGAACACTCCCTGAAAATGTTTCTTCAGGTAAAACTATGAAAATAGGAAGTATTTGTTCTTTTAAAACAAAGTCAGGCATTTCTGGACATCAAAGATTGAGTTAGAATTTTTACGCACATCAAGAGACCTGTCCCATGGAAAGATTAGGATAATTTGTCCTTAGACACTAATGAAATTCATTTAGTCTTCAAAAAAACAAGTAGTATCTTTCCAGAAAAAAATCCATTCATAGAAAATTTATCCATAAAAATAAATTTTGATACATAGCCATGTTTACTAGTTCTATCTCTGCAAAGTTCATTGATTGATTGATTGATTGATTGATGTATGCATGCATACAAGTAAGCTCTCCCCTACTAATCTGCGCTGATTTCTTCAGGGCATCATGATCTAATGAATGAACAGAAGCTAAGCAGGAGAGCTGAATTTTGCTTCTTACAGAACAACTCAGGGACTGTTAGCAGTCATCTTTTCATTCTATACAAAGGATCTAACATCTACCATCCAACGTTAGGATCATTATAAAAAGTAAGACAAAATTCATTAAGTGAGACTAATTAAGTGGAAGCACAATAAACTGGTATTGGGTTCAATGATTGAATATTTTTTTAAAGGAAAAAAACTTGTATCTTCTCAAATGTTTATAGCAGCTCTCTATTCTGGTGGCAAAGAACTGGAAATTGCACAATATGCCCATCATTTGGGGAATGACTGAACAAATTATGGCATATGATTACGATTGTGATTGAAGTATATTACTGTGCTATAAGAAATGATGAGTTCAATGACCTTAGAAAAACATGGAAATATTTGCATGAAATAACAAAGAGGAAAATGAGCAAAACCAAGAGAACATTGTATACAGTAATAGCAATATTGTTTTAAGAACAACTTTGAATTAGTAAGTTACTTTGGCTATTATAAATATTCAAATTAACTATATAGGACATATGAAGAAAGATGTTATCTGCATCCAGAGAAAGAACTGATGAATAGAAGTATGTATGGAACAACTTTACATTATGCACATATATACATATACATGTGTGTGTGTGTATGTGTGTGTATTTGTATGTAATGGTGGCCATCTGTAGGACAGGGAGAGGAATTTTAAAAAGAAATTTACATAACTATTGTATATGTAAAAGTTGTACATAGTAGATTTGCAGTTTCATGTGCAATCATCTTTTTTTATATTATGGTATGGAAATGTTTATTTTATTCCATAAATTAAAAATAAAATAACTTTTAAAAAAAAGAAAAATGAGTTATTTTCAAACTCAATGACAGCCTCTGTTCTCAATGTAAGTATACAAAAAATTCCCTTGAAACTATGATTATAAACTTGTTTGTTATAAAAGTACCATATATATTCTCCATTTCATTCCACGTCCCATCTCTATACTTTCACTGGTTCTCTCATGCTAGGAATGTATTCATCTCCCATCTCCGCTTCTAAGAATCCTCAGCTCCTTCAAAGTTTAATGCAGGTCCTCCTTCCCATTAGAAGATGATTCTGACCCTCTAAATGTTAGTATTTCCTCCATCCTCAAATTTTCCTCAGGTATTGTCTCTTAAACAAGGGCCCCCATAACCCTAACTGGTGATTTCTCCTTCCTAAAATTAATTGATCTGCTTGGGATTGACTTATCTGTTTCTGTGGTATCATGCCTCCTGTAATGGTAAGCAAAGCAGTACTTAGCAACTTGTTTCATCTGTTTAATTATTTAGCACCTTGTTTCAGTTCAAGTTTCTTTTGAGCCTTGCCCTTGATTATATCAAGCTTTTGTTAAGAAACAGAACTTGTGAAATCTGCCATGGCAGGAACTTGCCAAAGACAGGAACGGGAAGGACGTAAGAGGTGGGTGGAAGAGGAAGGAGCTAATGACCAGATAAAAAAGCTGAGCACAAGCTAGGAGAGAGTAGAATTGAGAAGGGAACACTTGTGGTGGTGGCACTCTGTTTCTTCTGTCTGTGTTGATTTTTGTTTGTAATATTTTGTATAGAAGCCCTGGGACCTCATTGGAAGCCCAGAAAAATGATTTTCTTGTTGTCTGTTTACAGAAGTCCTGGAGGAGTGTTTTGGAAGTCCTGGGACTATACTGATGATTTGTGCTGAGTTCTCAAACCTTGTTTATGGGTCTGTAGTGGTTTCACAGGCAGATAGTGAGTTAATGATGGTGCCAGCATTGTGAATGAATGTTGTTTTGGCTCTGTTAAGCTTTGTCTTCCCAGAAACAGAAACTGTGAAGGACTTGAGGGGGACTGGACATTATGTGCTTCAATGTGGAACTGGATGAGGAGTTGGATGAGGAGCTGAGAGCTGTCTACCTTTGAATCCAGGTGACAGTTGGGTAGATTCAGGCAGGAACTGGGACCATGGAAGAGGAACCATGGAATCTGAGAGCCAGCTTCAAGTCAAGATGAAAAGACCTCTCCTTGGGTACTTAGTGCTGACTGAGAAGATCATGATTTGCTGTGATGTAGGGACAGGAAAACTTTGTACCTTGTACCCCTTAAGGATAATTGAGTTAAGGAGGATTGGAAACTAACCTCCAATCAAGAAGAAAGAAGGCTTTTTGACTGAGAGATTAAAACAATGTGAGCTAGAGGTGGAGAACTTTGATCTTTGTACTTTGTGTCCCTTAAAGAGTCTTGCTCCTTAAGGATGATTGAGTTAAGGACTTACTGAATGATATCTTTTGTTTAAAACTATGTGGCCACTTTAGTGATAAGTTGTTATGTTATAACATTGTGAATGCTGTACTTTGTTTTCTGTGAAAGTTTTGCTTTAGGTTACTGCTGAATAGAGAGTTCACTATACTATGTGATCAGAACCTTAAAGCTATTCACAGCAGCAGTCCTCTGGAAAGCTGCTTGTTCTTGGCTTTACACTTCCACAGGAGGGAAGCCCATTGAGAACAGGAGCTATTTAACTCTTTGTCTCCATGTATTCAATGCCCGAATGCAGTGACTAGAATAGTATTATAAGAATTTGATAAATGTTGGATGAATTACACTGCATTAGAACTTGAAGATTAGTGATGTCTGAATTTAATGCAACAACTTCTTTATGGGCACTCAAGTTTTTAAGGCTGAGTATATGCATCCAGTCTCATCCCACCAACTTTCTCGAAATATTGAACAGATTTGGTTTAGTATAATGGTAATGGAATTTGAAGATCTCCCTGTATTGACTTAGTTTTCGAGTTGAGTGTTAAAACCCAGAGCTTGTGAATCCCATCTATGGGACGGACTTATTGATGTGAAGAGAGAAGGCTGAACTGGGAGGAGCTAGTGCTGTGGATTTAGAGAGAAGCCCATGCAGAAAGAAGTCCAAGCAGAGAGAAGGCCCAAGCAGAAGAGGCTAGATTTTGGGGGAGAAGTATCGTGGAGGCAGAGAGAGAGAGAATTGTTGGGGGCCAGAGTTTCTGAGAGAAAGACTGCTGAGGGCCAGTTGAAGCTGCCCAGGACTTTTAAGAACTGCCACCCAGAGCTGCCAAGAACTGAGGAGGCATGGCTATGAGGCCAGTATTTTGTCTGTCTGTTTTGATGTTGTTTTGCCAGATTCATCTGTTCGTGAAGGACAGTGCTGCTTTTGCAGAGGTCCTGGAACCTTGCTGTTGGTTCAGAAACCCTGAAGGAGGATTTTCTTGTTGTATGTTTACAGAAATCCTGGAAGAGGGCCTTGCTGATGTTTTCCAGGGTTCTGGGGCTATTCTGCAGGCAGAGAGTGAATTAACGAGGACACTGGCAATGTATATTGTGGCTTTGTTAGTCTTTGCCTCCCCAGGAACAGAGATTGCTGAGAACTTGCCTTCTGTCAAGATGAAGAAGGACCTTTCCTTGGATTTTCAATGCTGTGATAATATCTTAACCTTGTTTTGGCTTAAGGGTAGATGGCCTTTTGTGCTCTCCTGCCCTTTTTGAGAAAGTGCTTTTCATTAATGGATGGTATTGTAATTCAGTTGTGATCCAGGGATAGGGAACTTTTGACTTTTTTGTGCTCTTTGACTGACCAAATAAATGTACTTTGTTTATGATTGGAAACTAATCTCCATTTGAGAAGAGAGACTTTGACTGACTAAATGAATGTACTGTCCCAGGGTGGAGTAGTACTTGGATTGAATTGAGAACTTACTTGCTAAATGAATGAGTTATACTGTATTTTGATTTTTTCTGTTCTGTGAATGTTTTGCCTTATATGTCACTGAATAGATGGAGTTTGCTATGCTGGTATTCTGAACCTTGGAAGTTGCCTTTGCTTGGCATTACACTTGGGAATAACATACACACTCAATTGGGTATCTTACCCTACAGGAAAGTAGGGGGGAAGGGGATAAGAGGGGGGATGATAGAGGGGAGGGCAGATTGGGGGAGAGAGTAATCAGAAGCAAACATTTTTGAAAAGGGACAAGGTCAAAGAAGAAAATAAAATAAATGGGGGATGGGATTGGATGGAGGGAAATATAGTCTTTCACAACATGACTACTATGGAAATGTTTTGCATAACTACACATATATAACCTATATTGAACTGCTTTTCTTCCCAGTGGGGGTGAGTGACAAAGGAAGAAGGGAGAGGATCTGGAACTCAAAGTTTTAAAAACAAATGTTAAAAAATTGTTGTTACATGCAACTGGGAAATACGATATACAGGCCACGGGGTACAGAAATCCATAAGAAAGTAAAGAGTAAGGGGGTAAGAGGAGGGATGGGTGGGGGGAGATATATGAGAAGGCAGACTAGGGGAAGAAGAAATCAATATGCTTGGGATATATATATATATATATATATATATATATATCCCCCAATCTGCCCTCCCCTCTATCATCCCCCCTCATCCCCTTCCCCCCTACTTTCTTGTAGGGTAAGATATCCAATTGAGTGTGTATGTTATTCCCTCCCTATATATATACACTTATATACTCAACTGGCTGCTCAGAAAAGCAATGCAGCCTTAATAGAGAGCCAGCCTCAGTGTCAGGGAGACTTGGGTTCAAGTCTTGCCTTTGACACCTCTCCACTGTGTGGCTCTGGGTAAGTCAAAACCTTGTAGTGCCCAAGGCTACTCACATACATATATATACATATATACACACATATGCTTATATGTATATATAAGTATATGAGTATATAATCCCATCTTGGTATGGGGGAATAGGGGAGAGATGGGGAGAAAATTTGGAAATCAAAGTCTTATAGAAATATATGTTGAAAAATAAAAATAAATAAGTAAATTCTGAAAAAAAAAGTGCTAAGCAGTCTTTAGCTTTTGAAGAGTTCTGGAATTTTAATGTAATACATCTATATACAAGAGTGTTCAAAAACTCTCTTCATATTTTTCTTTGGGGGGAAAAAGCATGACTGAATGGGGGAGGGGACAGAGACGCTACCCAGTCTGGCTAACAAAGGAGCTCAAGGCTACAGCTTTGGGGATAGTTTGATTAGCCTTGATAATTAACTTGCTTTACAGAAAATGGCACAATGAGTGACTAGCTACATATCTGAGCTTTTCAGGGGGAAAGAAGAAACTTGTTACTTTACTTGAAATTAAAGAAATAGTTTCCAGAACTCTGACCTCTAATTGGAGATGAATGTGCCTGACCCAATTTATGCAGAAACTGCTCACCAAGCTACTCTAGAACAGATTAGAAAAGACACAATAACACAGTGAACAGTAATTGTGAGGAACATTTTATATTACGGGCAAATACAGAACTTCATTATCTGGTAAGAATAAAATATTATGTAAAAAAACCCTCCAATTCCTTGACTTAAATGGTTTATCTAGACAAAAAGTTAGTGCGCCCTCATCATAAAAGATGTATGATTCAAAATATTTTTGTCATTCAGAGTCCTGCCTTAGGCCAAGCCAAGTTGTTTCTGTTACCTGCTTCCTCCTATAGCTCCACTGGAGCCAAAGTATATATGAGCACAAGATTAGCTAATGGAGATCATTTGTTGTTTTCTTGCATCTCCCCCATTGGATTGTGGCTCCTTGAGGGTAGGAATTCTCTTTTGCCTCTTTTTTATATCCCTGGAGCTGAGCACAATGTCTGACACATGATACCTGCTTAATAAATGTTTATTGACTGATAGTGTGATTGACAGGTCTCCAAGAAGCCCCAAGCTTGGTTCTGAAAAAAAAGATACCTCTCCACTCCTTTGCAGAGGTGGGGAATCCACAGCTATGAAATATTGCATATATTGTCAGATTTTTTAATATCTTGATCAGCTTTGCTAATTTTTTCTTCATTTTCTGTCTCCTCCTTCTCCTCCTCGTCCTCCTCCTCCTTCTCCTCCTCTTTCTTCCTTATTTATTCTAAGAGATGACTTGGAAGAAATGAGCTTACATTCTGTGATGACTCCTTATTAAGTCAGTCTCTAGCAGGTCATAAATCAATAATGTCACTAGGCCAATGAAGAGAGGTAGGTTCCATCAACACTCTGTTCTGGGCAAACAGTATTTTCAGATTGAACTTGTAATTCCATTTAGATAAAGAACTACTGATTAGAACTACTACTCCCTCTACCAATGCAACACTTTCTGGGTAACTTAGAGTCAGTGAGTAGCCTTGGGCACTACAAGGTTTTGACTCACCCAGAGTCACACAGTAGAGAGGTGTCAAAGGCAAGACTTGAACCCAAGTCTCTCTGACTCTGAGGCTAGCTCTCTATTAAGGCTGCATTGCTTTTCTGAGCAGCCAGTTGAGTATATTAAATCAGTAAATGTCACTATTGCTAATTAATGTGACGTGAACGCTTTGTAAGGAAGAAAAGTAATGTATCACATGCCATTCATCATCCTAGGCAAAGGTTCACTAACCAGTTCATGGTGGGCCATGAGTACTAATAAATTTGGTTCCAGACTGATTATGTGATTGATTCCTCCTGATATGACCTTGCAGGGTATCTCTAAGGAGGCATAACTAGATAGAAAATGGAAGGGGGGGATATACCAGAAATAGGTAGAGGAAAAGGCTTAAGGAAAGAGTTCCTAGGCAATATAAATCTAAGTGAAATGAAAAGCATAAGATATGAAGTATGTATCTATCCTATAGAATGTAAATGGAGTCAGTACAAGATTTGGGTCTCTTGTAGGTCATTAATAAAGTCCTTGCCCTCTATAATTGCCAAGGTTGATTTCATCCTGAAATCCTGTGATTCTGTGACTGGAGTCTTGAGAAAAATAAGGCTTAAGTTACACTAGTCTCAGATTAAAATCTCTTCAACCTAGACTGGGTTGTTTCAGTTAATTGAGTTATTTTGTGGGTAATATTTTTGTGAGGGAAGATGGGAAGAGGACTAAAAGAAAAATTTAATTATGCAAATAAATTAGCTAAAATGTCTGTTATTCTTTAAAAATCCCATTGCTAGATATGTACCTCCATGATGTCACTACAAAAAATCAGAGTGCCAAATACACACAAATAATTATGCCTGCACTTTTGTGGCAATGAAAACCTAGAAATAAAACTAATATTCAATGATTGGAGAGTGATTAAATAAATTGTGGTAAATTCATGTAATGGAATATTACTACTAGAAACAAGTAACATGACCAAAACAGAGAAGTATAGAAAGATGTATATAAACTGATGCAAAGTGAAGTAAGCAGATATAGGGAAAGTATGTACACAATGACAGCATTGTAAAAGAAAAGAACTGCAAAACAACCAAAAATAAATGTTTCAGAATTACCAGGAATGAGCTTGGCTCCCAAAAGAGATACCTCCTCACTACTTTGCAGCCGTAAAGGTCCACAGCTGTGGGACATTGCATATGTTGTAAGATCTGCTTATTTCTTCTTCACTGTTTTCTTTCTTTCTTTTTTTTAAGGTTCTTTGTTATAATATCTGACCGGGGAGGAGAAGAAATGATAAAGGGAGAACTTGATTTAAGAAAAAGCTACAAATAAAAATCTACTATAAAAATAAATGTCAGCACCAACCCTAGAGTCAGGAAGATCTGTGTCTAGCTTCTGACACTTACTAGCTATGCGACTCTGGGCAAGTCACCCGATTGTCTCTAAAACAATAGCAAAACAAAATAAATGCCAGAGCCCAAATACTGAAAAATAAGTGATCCTGAACGACAGTGTATTAGAAGACACAAAACTTTAGATATATTATTTTCCATTGGGTTGGTGTTATATTTTGTATTATTTTGTTTTACACATTGGAAACCCTATTTTATAGGGACTAAATTTCAGTGGTTCTTGGTTTCACACCATGAGACAATGAATGATATGGCTACTGACTGTGTTCCAAAGTACTTCCAAATTGAGGCATATTCCACCAGGACTGTGGGAGTCTTTGGCTTTGTGTCCATTGTTGATCCCACTGTTATAAGTGCTGACAGCTAAAACATACGTCTGTGAAGAAAGAGTAGGCATGGGCTAGTGTTTTTACATAAATGCTTTTTTTGTATAAAATACATTATAAATATTTTTAGTATTTTTAGGTTTTGTCATTTCATCTATGTGGTTTCTGCTTCCTCCAATACAGATTACACATTCTTCATGATTTTTGATGGCTTAAACAGCTGGTCGCCAACCTTCTGGATTAGCTCACAATGTTATGTGTTGTTTTGACTTTCTCTGTATCTCCAGCACTTAGCTTCAGTACCACCTCAGTGCATATAGTAAGTGCTTAATAAATGCTTATTGAGTGGTGGTAAGCCACTCTGAACCTAGGCAGCTCCTCAGACAATGGATGTACAGGTCACCTATCCATCACTGAGCCCATACTTAAAGCCTTTTGAACTCAGCCAATCTTGCCATGGCTTATATTCCAATATCACTGGCTTTGAAATGAGTCACTTCTACTCAACAATGAATGACGAAAGTAAGATCTGTCTTCTTAAATGTTTACTTCTCAATGGTATATGTTGTTTTGAAAACATGTTTGTCTGTTGATATGTAAATCTCAAACAAATAGTAGAAGGGCAGAGATATTTCTGAAATACATGGTATTTTTAAAACTTTGCTCAAAATACCTCCACGGTTAGTATAACTTATAGATACAGTGCTTTTGAAGCTTTGCAATATGTTTCCTTTTCTGGCCCCCATATGGAATGAAGTATTATCTAAGGAAAAGATCAAGCCACTAGTAGATAAGAAAATTCCTTCTTTTGTGACCTGAGTGTAATCACATAAGGGACTAAGCATGTTAATCCTAGGCAATGCTCTATTTTATTTTTAAAATGATCACATAAAGTCAAGTTGAAATCTAGGAATGTGAATTGCTGCTTTGGTAGAAGTCTGGTAGAGAAGAAAAACACTGCCTTTGGTTAGAGGGCCTGGGTTTAAATTCCACGTTTGACACTTTCTAACTGCATTGTTGTTGTTCAATTGTGTCTGACTCTACACGACCCTATTTGGGGCTTTTTTGGCAAAGATACTGTCCTTGTTTGCCATTTCCTTCTCCAGTTCATTTTGCAAATGAGGAAACTAAGGTAAACAGGGTTAAGTGACTTGTCTAGGGTCACACAGCTAATAAGGATCTGAGGCTAGATTTGAACTGAGGAAGATGAGTCTTCCTGACTCTAGGCCTGGTACTCTATCCACTGAGGCACCTAGATGGCTTGGCCTAAGGCAAGTCCCTTACCTCACTGGGCCTCAGACTTCTTTACTTTAGAGACTCTACCCCCTAATTCCAGGATCTTCACTGATTGTTTCACCTGTGTACAATGATTTTTTTTTTTTTTCCCTCCTTATCTTTGCCTCCTGGCTTCTTTCGAGCCCCAAGCAAAATCTTGCTGTGTACAAGAAGCCTTGCCTGAGTGCTGTTAATTCTACTGATTTTCCTCTGTTCTTTTTTCCAATTTATCCTTTATAAAACTTATTTGTACATAGCTAGTCATCTCCCTCATTAGACAGTGAGCATCTTGAAAGTAGGCACAGTCTTTTGTATCCCTGGTGACACATAATAAGTACTTAATTATTGACTGACTGACTGACCTGAAAAATGAGAGAGCTGTACTAGCTAGCCTTTGAAGTTCGTTTTAGCTCTGGCTCTGGGATCCTATCATTCTATGAATCAGTTTGCCTAACACTCACAGAAAGGGTCAGTGTGAGGGGACTTTTTTCTCCCCAAAGTTATGGTACTCTTCAGTCTTCACAGGATGATGCCTCCACATTCCCCTGTTTCCATTGAAGTTACTATTATCCTTCCTGTTTCCCCAGTTCATAGCCTTAGACTCATCCTCACTTTTCCACTCTACTTCATACCCAGATCCTACTTATCCCATTTTCAATAAGTTCCAAATTCTGGGCAATTTTAGCTTAATAGCCTTTTTCATTCCTATCTTCTTCTATCCACTCACATAGCTGCTTCCCTAGTTAGACCTCATGCTCTCCCATTTGGACAACTCCCATAATCTCCTAATTTTTCTTCCTGCTTCCAGTCTCTCCCTTCTGCAATCCATCCTTCCCTCAGCTGTCAGAATGATCTTCCCAAAACACAGCCCTGAACATGTCACTTACCTGGTCAAGAAGATTCAATAGCTCTCTGTTGCCTCGAGGAAAAGATACAATCTTTTTGGCTTTCTGTATGATCTGGCTCCCACCTGCCTTTTCAGATATATTTCATATTATTTTCCTTCCTACACTCTATATCACAACACAACTAGTCATTTCCTTAATTCAAGCACTGAATCTTATTTGTCTATGGAGCACAGCAAGGCTGTCCCTCATACCTGGAATGTCTTCCTTTCTAGCTTCTGTCTCTTAGAAGGCTTCGTTTCCTTCAAGGCTCAGCCAAAAATCAGTTCCCATGAAAAAAAATTTTAATAGCCCTAATTGTTAGTGCCTTCTTCCTCAAATTATTCTTCATTCACTTACATGTATACACATTGTATAGAATGTAAGCTTATCAAGGTCAAGGACTCCCGCTTTGTCCCACCATTATCGCTAATACAAAGTCTTACAAATTGTTATTATTGCTTGTCCTTCGAAGAGGACCAAGGATATCAGAAAGGTGGTGTCTTGACTTGTAAATGAATTGGAGCTGAGGCAGGGCTCTGCAAAGTTATCAGCCTCATTTTTTCCTCCAAGGACATCTGAGTGTAGTGGCAAGACATAGGTCAGGATAACTGAAGATGACCCCCCCCCCCCTTTAGAATAAAAAACACTTAATAAAAGCTAATTGAATTGAATTCAATTGGACATGAGAGCAGAAGTCAAAAGACCTAGTTTCCAGTTTTGGTTTACCACTAATTGACTAGATAGATGACGATGAACAAGTCATTGCACATCTCCTAGTTTACATTTCCTCATCTATAAATGGAAATAACACCACCTTCTCTCCCTAGTCCCTAGAATTGTTGTGAGGATCAAACCAAATAATGTATTATATGAAAAAGACAGCTAGGTGACACAGTGGAGAGTGTTCCAGGCCTGGAGTCAGGAAGACTCATCTTCCTGAATTCAAATTTAGCTTCAGAAACTTACTACCTATGTGACCCTGGGCAAGTCACTTAACCCTGTTTGCCTCAGTTCCTTATCTGCAAAATGAGGAGGAGAAAGAAATGAGAAATCACTCCAGTATCTTTGCCAAGAAAATCCCAAATGGGGTCATGGAGAGTCAGACATGACTGAAACAACTGAACAACAAAGCACAGCAGTTACAACTGGGAATAGAAAAAAAAAAGCATTTATATAGTGTCTAATGTGTACCAGGCCCTGTGTTAAGCCCTTTTGTACAAATAATATCTCATTTGATCTCACAACAACCCTGAGAGTGAAGTGCTATTATTACCTCTGTTTTACAGGTGAAGAAATTGAGTATCAGTACTTTAAAGATAACCCAGAAGCAACTTCAAATTCCATGGACCCCTGGGAAACCTTGGCAGATATTCAGCATTTTGGCATGGGAGGTCTTCATGTATCAATCTGGCTATCTCACTCTTCTGAAGAAGTCCTCAAGGGCTTCCTATCCCATTATAAGCAAGGTTTAACTCCTCTGTTTATCTTTCAAGGCTCTCCACAGCCTGTTGCCAGCCTGCTTTTCCAGCCATATCTCATACCCTTCATGCATTCTACTGCCAATCAAACTGGTCTATTTGTTGCTTCTTGAACACTCGCCTTTCTCTCACCTCTTTGTTCTCCTGGTGATGCTATTCCCTGTGCCTGGAATGTCTTCCCTCCTCCTCATTATCTGTAGAATTCTTACCTATCCTAAAACTAATTCAGATGTCACTCTTCCATGAAGCCTTCCATATTTAACCCAGTTATGAATTACTTCTTCCTTTGGATCTCCCTTAATTTTGTTTTCCAACTCTCTAACAAACTTCCTATGTATTGTAATATATCAACGTGTTTTTACATGTTTGTGTCTTTTGGGGCCAACAAATTTCATGAAGGTAAGATCATGCCTTACCTGGTGCCAGTACAGTGCTCTGTACAAAATAGGTGTTTAATAAATGTGTGTTAAGGGGAAGTTGAATTTACCTCTTCTGCCTTATTCCAGCTACTACCACACTAGGTTGAACCCTCTGTCTCCAAGCTGGTTTCCCCAGATCTAGTTTTTCTCTTCCCCAATCTGCTCCAATCTACACTATAAGCTGTTGAATGATCTGAAGTCAAGACTTTGACGGTGGCTTTCTTCTCTTCAGAAACCTTCAGGGACTACCAGTTGTCCATTAGGCAAAGTCAGGACTGCTCAATCCAACATTCAAGGCCCCTCCAATGTGACCCTGACCCCTTCCAGTTTTATCTCCCATTATTCTCTACATATATTCTACACCTGAATCAAACTTTCCTACCTCTATGTTGCCTCCCTAAATATTAGGGAACCAGACAGGTCCACTAAAGTAACTCTACTAATGAGTTCCAATCAAAGCTGAAACTTAAGGATCATGCTATATTACAAAGAGCAATGGATTTCAAGTCAGAAGACCTAAGTTTTGTTCCTAGTTCTGCTATTTAATTACTGTGTGACCTTGGCCAAGTTACTTAGTTGACGTTTCCTCAACTTTAAGATGAAGGAATTGAACTATATTTCCAAGGTTCCTTTTAGTTCCAAAACCCTATGATCCCATCCTTGTTTCCTAGCTCCTCGGCCAGGGTCTTTTTTCCATCATCTGTGCTAGATTGTCAACGCAAAGATGACATTTAATGTATTACTTTCCCAGCCTGAAACTTAGAGAAAAAGCTCCAGATGTGATCAATGGCTCTGTGTGTGTGTGTGTGTGTGTGTGTGTGTGTGTGTGTGTTAAGGAGTAGGGAAGGAGGCCCTATTATAATGAAAATGGACAAAAAACTTAGATGTGAACTGGCATAGAGGTAAGTGTAGGGGAAAATAACCCAACATAGTCTTAATGCCTGGGTATTTGAGGATCTAGGTCTGCTCTCACAGCTACGGAAGTTCCACACAGGAGATAGCACTTATCCAGTTCTTCCCTGGTCAGTTGCAGGCCACCAACAAAGTGTTCTTTAAGGAAATATAGAGGGATGATTATAAAATGAGGTATGCTAGGAAAAATCGGTTGCCTTCTCACCACTAGGACTTTGCAGACAACACTCAGTGTACTAAGCTTTTCTAAAGCCTTTCCCAGCTGTTATATGATAAACTAACCCATAAAGGAAAAGACACAGCTATTTTCTATTCCTTCAGGGCAAAGGCAGACAGAGAGATTACTTACACAGTGGCCAGCGGGAGGGGGGGGGGGGAAGGGATAAAAGATTGCCACAGCTATTATTCTGATAGTTATAGAATTATAGGATTTTGGAGCAAGGAAAGAGAGAGAATGAGAGAACATAGCAAAGTATATTAATGGGTGGAGTACCCCCAAAAGGGATGTTTCTGTGGGTGAAAAAAAAGCGACAGATTTGCCCTTGTCCTTTCCCTGAAAGACAAACATGGAGTGAAAATGAGAACAAATAAATCAACCCCTGAATCAGAAGGAAAAGTTACTACACCTTTAATAAGTTTTGCTTTTTTTCGGAAGGGGGAGAGATGAGACAAGAAGGAGAAATGATGGGAAGGAGATGTGAATCTAGCAGGGTTAGTCCTAAGTAAAAGTATGAAGTAAGCTCTTGGTTGTTGTTACCCTCCCCACTTACCCTTTCGCCAGTCAGTCCCCCCACCCCAGCCTAATACTTTCTTCCCTTGTACCTATGCTAGTCCTATACCCCACAAGGCTTTATGGTCTGGCAGCTACCGAAACCATGGGCATCCTCCCACCCTCTTTGGTGACGAAAGCTTATAAAATCATTTCTCCCAGGAGTATTTGCATTATTACTAGATAATTGTCTCTTTCTCATGACAATCCATGAAACAGACAAAATATATAACAGTCCTCAATTCTGGGCAGTCCTGACTTTCTGGTTCCCTTAGTGACAAGCACTCAAAAGAAGATGAAGGATGATAAGAGTCTGACAATTCTTAAACTATTTGCGAACACATAGAACTATTGGACAAAGAAAAATATTTTAAACTTAATAAGAAAGGCACTAGCAAAAGATTCTGTGGGTTCAGGGAAGGAAAGTTCATGTTGGTTGGTGGGACAGGGCAAAATGTATTTTGAAGGATGAGTAAGCCTTTGACAGGCAGAAATGGAGGCACAGGTGGAGAGCATTTCAAGCAAAAGGAACAGCATAAGCAGATGAAAAAGCCATGTCTTGCAGGAAAGAGAGTAGGACAAATTAAGGGTAGGATGATCTCCGCTCCCTCTTTGTCTATGCGTCCCTTCCCTATCCTTCAAGACTTAAAATCCTACCACATCTTTAATATTTATCCTGACCATCCTAGGTCAAATAGAGATCTTGATCTTGCTATCCTCCAGAACTCTTATAGTGATTATTATCTATATCCATCATCTGCAAATATTTTAAATATATATATACATATATACACGTATATATACATATATTATATGGGTATCAGATGAACTACATCCCCATGTACTAAAAGGCTTAGTGATTATAATATCTGAACCATTGTCAGTGATCTTTAATGATCTTTAAAAGATTGTAGAGGGTGGTAGCAGTATTGTAGGACCAAAAGATAAATCTTGTTCCAAATGTCAAAAAAGGGGAGACGTTAGAGTCAACCAACTGTGAACCTATGGTCCTGACTCTTATTCCTAGCAACATTGCCAAATATATTCTTAAAGGGCTGGTTAGTAAATATCTAAAAAAAAGCAAAGAAGCAATCACATAGAGACAATAGGATTTATTTATGAACAGAACAGACTAACATAAATGAATTTCCCTTTTTATCTCTTTTTTTGGATGGGAGAAGTCAGGGCAATTGGGGTTAAGTGACTTGCCCAAGGTCACAGCTAGTAAGTGTTAAGTGTCTGAGGATGGAGTTGAACTCATGTCCTCCTGACTCCAGGGCTGCTGCTCTATTCACTCTGCCACCTAGTTGCCTCAATCATCAGTATTTTTTTAATTTTCCTTTTTTTTATAACTACTATGGCAATGAAACAGGAGAATGCTGAAGATATGTTTTAGAAAAGTATGTGATAAAATCCCTATTATTATGAACTAACCACCAGTACGCTTATGTATGATCAGATCTAATTGAAAGGCAGGAACTAATGAGCCGAGTCAAATCAAGTCAACAAGGATTTACTTTGGCATTGTACTAAGAGAAGTCATTAATAGCTTGATGCCATTTAAGCATCTTCCAGGATGTCCCCATGGATATTCCAGGCTATATACTGTCTAACATTTTTATCAATAATTTTGATGAAGGTATAAATAGAAAGCTTATCAAGTTTGAAGATGATGTATGGCTAAGAGGGAATATCTAATACATTGGATGAAAGCACTTTGTTAGGTGCTATGGGAATATAAACAAGTATAAAGAACATTCCTTTCTCAAAAGGAACTCACAGTGTGATTAAAGAGACAAGAATTACATAAATGAAAAATTAAACAACATGAGATCAATAACAATAAAAGACAACAGTACAAGAACTGTCATCAGGAAATATATAACTGAATGCCAAAGAAGCAGTACAAACAATGTGTCCTGAATTCCATTAGTTATCCTTCCACCTGCATGTTGCTTTATAGGAGTGGTTCTCAACCTTCCTAATGCCACAACCCTTTAATACTCGTATGTGGGCATATCTGCATGTGGGTGGACCCACCTGGAGATGGATAGAGGAGCAATTCCTAAGACCATCGGAAATATTTGTTTTCCGATGGTCTTAGAAGACCCCTGTGACCCCTGTGAAAGTGTCGTTCAACTCTCAAAGGGGTCACGACCCACAAGTTGAGAACCACTACTTTATAGGCTTCATACCTTTTTCATGTATCCCTTCAAGCAAATGTCTCCCTTCTTTGAGTCTCAGTTTCTTTAATATGTTGAAGGAGGTTGAGCTAGTGGACATTTCTGAATCCTTCCAATTCTAAAATGCTATGATATTGTGTTCTATCTCCTATGGACATGAGCTCTGTAATGACTGTACTAGCCAACTGAATATGCTAGCATTTCCCTTTTTCACAGGAGTACCGGACAATAGAGTAGCACAACAACTAGTTAATCGGGTGGCCTTCTGATGCCCAGGGCTGCATGACATACCAGTGATCCTTTGCGAGTAAACATTAACTGAACTCAGAGATGCCTGCAACTTTTTGAAATCAGTCTTGACCAGCTCAGAGAGAGAAGCAGATATCATGGTTTCTGACTTATCTAAAGAGCAGCAAATATCCTGCTTTCTGATATGTTGTGATTGCAGATGTCTTTTCCTTGGACCCCCCTCTCACTTTCCTGATGTCCCAATAAACACCTCACCCATTTCCTACTCCCCTCTGAGCAAGTGAGACCTTTGTCTCTCACTCCTCCAGCTTTCAAGCTTCTTCTGAGGAAATAAATGCTGTGATTGGACTCTTGCTCATCCCAGGTCCCCCTTTTGGACCCAGGGTTTCTTCTGTTTGAGTAGGTCAGAAGATTTTTTAAATTTTATTACTCCATAACTAAATGCTAAGCATCTCTCGTATATAGCTTGTTTGTACATACTTATTTGTATGTCTGATTGTGAGCTCCTTGAGAGCAGAAATTGTCTTATCATTCTTTGTATCCCCAACACTTAGCACAGTGCTGGAACATAGTAGGCCCTTAAAAACATTTATTGACTGAAGATTGGTATCTGACTATTCTTTCCTTCACATTACTCATAAAAAAACCATATTACACATATGGTAGGTGTTGTTCCAATAAATTCTTAGAATAACTGTACCAACTAATAATAACTAAAGCCTTAAATATGGGTTGTATTCGATACATAGTTTTCTAGTTCCAGATTATAATTACTCCCACATTATCAAGACCAGTTATTCATTGGTTTTATTCAAGGCTGAAGGAGTAACATATTCTGCCATTATTTTAAATTGGAAGCATGGTGATGACTTTAATCATTCAAGCTCTGTAGGATCTCAACCTCATTTTGGAGGTTGCTAAACTGATACTAAACTACTCTGTTTTGTGTTCTTAACTTCTTGGCATGTTTTATTCTGTCACACTAAATTCTGTTCAATCCACATAAAGCATTTTCAGAAAATGAATGTTCTAAGTTGTGGTTACAAAACTTCTGGGAAAACTAATATGTCCATTAAGCTGATTTTATTTCCCTTCCCTTCACAGGGTTAGAGCATGAAATTTCTAACTATAGATGTTTCCTTGAAAGTCCTTGCTTAGCTATTGAGAGAAGTCTTCTTTTACAGGCAGAATACCAAGTGACCTTTATCTTTATCTTCTAATGTGGGGGGATCTGGGTCAAAGATTGTATGGAAAGGAGAAGGAATATATGAGAGAGAAATCAACACTTGTCAGTTTAATAGTAGTAACAAATAATGTTTTTTTTTTCCAAACTGCCTAAGATAGCACACTCTATGTAGGTGTATGTAAATGATATGCAAATAAGATTCAGATTTTAATGCAAATGTATGTGTTGTCCTCCTGACAATTTCATGCACCTGTATAAGGCCCCTGGGAACGATGTAGTGAAGAGCAAAGTGATATCAGAAAAGCTTTAATTACTGGGTGACTAGGGAGCAAAGGGCTGTATACCCCGTCTGTATTACAGGTTTTGCTAATTAGAACCTGAAAAAACAAATATCCTACATTCTGGACTTTGTTTTGTCACCAAAGAGAAAAATAATACTCAAATTTTAGTGAGCTGCCAACTTGTACTACACGTTAACTTACCCATTTTTCAGAATGGGTATGACAACACTATTTGCCTAAGGTTACTAGGAGAGGTTATTAGTTAATGTACTGTTTGTGACACATAGGAGTTCTCAGACCAGAGGTACTACAAATGTGTAAATTATCCAGACCCAGTGTTCCTGTCACATTTCATTAAGAAACACAATTGGGTAGGTCTTACTGTGTGAATTGCATCCTGCTAACAATGTGAGTCCATATGTTGAAAGACTATGGTAGGGGAAAAAAGCATTTTGCAAAAACTGATTTTTTTTTTTTTTTGGTTTCACATCATTGGTTTTTTAAATGCCTGATGAGAAGGGAGGAGGCCAAAGATAACATTAAAAATGAAATGTTTCTATTCTGGTGCAATAAACAGAGGTAGGTAGTGAAATGAAGCATATATTCCTCATAATAGTACCCCAGGGCCTGTGTACATTAGAGATAGAGAAAGAAAAATCAAAAAGTATTATCTTTCTAAAGGTATACAGTGTTTATACTTTTCAATGAAACTGTGAGATAGAGAGGGTAAGGCTTATTCACAGTTATTGTATTACAGTCATTCTACTTAAAATGTTCACTAAATACAGGATAAATTCCTAAGCCTGGCATTCAAGGCTATCCGTAATCTGGACAAATTTACATTTCCTATTTATGAGAAACTATAAAAGGAATTATTAGTAATTCAATTAAAGGAATGATTAGTTTACATTCCAAAATAGGATATTATGATTCCAAAGATTCAATAGCGTTTCCTCAAGAATAGACCATGCTAAATCATATTCATTTTTTTCTTTTTGACAAGATTACTAGACTGCTATTTTAAGCAGGTAAAAGCTATAGATATAGTTTACCTTAATTTTAGCAAAGCATTTGGCAAAATATTTCACATTATCCTTGTGGAAAAGCCCAAAAGACATAAGGTGTATGCATTTGGAATTAGTTGAATGGGCTGACTCGAAGATTAGTTATGAAAGGTTCAATTGGCAGCTTGAAAGAAAGTTTCTAGTGGAGCAACTCAAGGATATATATTTAATCCTAAACTAGTTGATATTTTTATTGGTGATTTGTATAAAGGCCTTGGTGGCACGTTTACCAAATTTGCAGATACAAAGTTGGGATGGATAAATTAAAGTATCATAAATTTATGGATGGAAAGAAACTCAAACGTCATCTAACCCAACCCCTACATTTTACAGATGAAGAAACTGACATATAAATAAATGAAGTAACGTGTTCAGGTCCTCTGAATCCAAACCCAGTAGTCTTCTGCTGTACCAGATTGTAATGCTTCCCACAGAAGGGATCACTTCTAAATCCTGGAGGACAAGATGATGAGGGAAAACTCCATGGAGGTTGTTGGGAATTGAACTAAATCTTGAAGGAAGAAAAAGAATTCACCAGACAAGGAAGTTTCTTCTAGGCAAAGTAGACGGCCTACAAAAATTTTTGGAAATATGAGAGGGAAGGACAGAAAAATAGAAAAATTAGTTTCTTGAGGCTCCATTGCTTAAAGACCTTCAGTAGCTTCCTACTGTTCCCAGTTCTCTACCCTGGCATTTATAAATCTTTATGGTCTATCTCTGCTTGCAATTGCAGTCTTAACTCACATTTTTATTATTTACAGATTTTATGTACATTAGAAGAACAGTATCAGTATTATGCTACAAATATGTCTCTTTTTTAAAAAAAATAATTGCATATTCTGTAATGTCTTCCTCTAAAAATTTGTCTTCTGGGGGCAGCTAAGTATCGCTGTGAATAGAGCACAGGCCCTGGAGTCAGGAGGACCTGAGTTCAAATCTGACCTCAGACACTTAACACTTACTAGCCGTGTAACCTAGGGCAAGTCACTTAACCCCAATTGCCCTCCCAAAAAAGAGGCAAAAAATTTAAAAAAATAAAATTAAATTTGTCTTCTAACCACTCATCCTTCAAGTTGGTTGCTGAGTTGTTTCAGTTGTGACCAAGCCTTTGTGATCTCATTTGGGTTTTCTTGGCAAAGGTGCTGGAATGGTTTGCCATTTCCTTCTCTAGCCCCTTTTACAGGCCAACCTAAGTGACTTGCCCAGGGTCACATAGCTAGTAAAATGTCTGAGTTCAGATTTGAACTCATGAAGAACTTCCTGATTCCAAGCCAACATTTAATAACATTTGGTGAAGTGGGAAGGAAAGGGAAGAAAAAGGAAAGGAGGGAGGAAGAAAGGAGGGGAAGAGAAGAACAGAGACTCCTTTGTAGTCAGGAAGACCTGAATTCAAAGATAGCCTTAGACATTAACTATGTGACCATAATAATTCACTTAAACTCTCCATACCTCAATTTTTTCATCTATTAAATGGAGATACCATCTGTTTCCCAGGGTTTTCCTGAGGATAAAATAATATTTGTAAATACTTTGCAAATATCTATTTATTTATTTACATATGCATATATATAGCATACATGCATAGGATATATACTATATATCAACTATAATTATTATTTATATTATTCATTCATTATTATTCATGTATATATTCATGTAAAGGTCATCACTTGGAGTTGTTATGGAGATTCTTGATTAAAGAAATACAGAATTTTAACATTGGAAGGAATCTCAGCGGTCATCTAGCGTGAGCCACTGTCAGTCAAAAAGGCATTCCTACTACAACACACCTGACAGGCATCTAGCCTCTACTTGAAGACTTTTAATAAGGAAAGAAGCCACAGCCTTCTGAGACAGTCCTTTCCACTTTGGAATGCTTCTTACTTTTCAGAAAATTTCTCCTGACACAAAGCCTAAATTTGCCTCTCTGCAATTTTCACCCATTGTTTCTGGCCCTGCCTTCTGTGCAGAAACAAAATAAATCAACTATGTCTTCCAATGGGCAGCCCTTCAATTAATTTAGATCACTAGCATATCTTCCCCCCCACACCCTGAATTTTCTCTTCTCCAGACCAAGCATACCCCACTCTTCATTCAATCTTATATGATATGTATTAGAACCCGTTCACCATTCTGGCTGACTTTTTCCAGACATTCTCTCTTATCAAAGTTCTCCCCAGACTGTGACATTCAGATGAAAACAATACTCCAGGTTTGGCTTGAGGAAGGCAGATTATAAAGAAAATTTAACGTCCTTTTCCCTGGATGCTGGGCCTCTTAAAGCAACCCAAGATCTCACTTTCTTTTTTTGGTTACCACATCACAGTGCTGACATACTGATATTGAAGTTCATTAAAATACCCAACTCTTTTGAGAGAAATTACTGCCTAATCATGAATCTAATGTGTTCTGGCAAAGTTGTTTTTCTTTTTTTCCCAAATGAAAGACTATGCTTATCTCTATTTGACATCATTGTGTTTGACCGAATCCATGGCTATAGTCTGTCAACAAGGTTCTTCATTCTGTCATCCAGTATCTTAGCCAACCCTCTGAGTTTTGTGTCCTCTCTAAATTTGATAAGCCTTCCATTTGTGTATTTATCAAAGATAATGCTTTCAAAAAAATACTAAAAGCACAGGGTCAAGCACAAATCCCCAGGGCGATCTGCTAACAGACCTTCTGCCAAAATGACACTGAATCATCAATCACTACTCTCTTTGAATTCACCCATACACTCAATTCCAAAACAATTTATCTAGCTTGGGTATGGTCTATCCCATTTCTTTCTATCTTTTTCCATAAATATACTATGAGATATTTTATTAAATAGACCAGAATCCTGCCCAATACCTTATTTTGCAGATGAAGAAACTATGGCCTATTGAAAGTTAAGTGACATGCCCAAAGTCATATAAGTAGCATCAGAGGCAGGATGCATTAAAAAATATAGGCAGTGTATATCTGCATCATTCCCCTGATATAACCCTATCAGAAAAAGAAACAATGTTAGGCCATCATGACATTCATTTTAAAAATAAATTTTCATTTTCATTTACATTTCTCCTGTATTCTTCTTTCTCTCCCATCCCAGAGAGCTATCCCATAGAGCAAAGAATTTTTTAAAGGGAGAAAAGGAGTGTGTGTGTGTGTGTGTGTGTGTGTGTGTGTGTGTGTGTGTGTGTGTGAGAGAGAGAGAGAGAGAGAGAATTAGCAAAATGAATCAACACAAAAAAAGATCTGGAAATATATGCACTGTTTCATATCCATGGACTTCCCAGTTTTATACAGGAGTGGGGGGAAATGTCTCCTCATATCTCTTCTAGGCCATATTTGTTCTTTGTAATTTTACAACACTCAATTTCAATTGTTTTGTGATGGTTCTTTCATTTACTTTGGTGTAATGATTGTATATATTGTTTTTCTAGCTTTTCTTAGTTCATTTTGTATCAGTCTATATCTTTCTACACTTTTGTATTCACCATATTTTATCATTTTTTATAGCACAGCAACATTCCATTGCATTCACAGACCATCATTTATTTAGCCACTTTCCAATTCATAGGCATATACTTTGTTTCTAGTTCTTTGCTATCTTAAAAAAGGTGCATATATGACTCTGTGTGTGTGTGTATGGGAAATTTCTTCTTATCAATAACCAGTTTTGGGTCTTATGACCTATTCCTGATGAAGCCATGATGGTTCTTTATAACCATAACTTTTTTCCTAGAAGTTCAGTAACCATATTTCCATGGATCCAATCCTGAATTTTATCAGGAATAAAAATCAAGCTCACTGGTTTTTAGTCTGAATACCCTCTTTATTTCGCAAGAATTGGGACATTTGTACTTCTCCAGGGCAGAAATATTGTTTCCTTTACTCTATCATCTTTTGAATGTTAGTGAAATTGAACTATGGCATCAACTATTTTTATCAGCACCTAATTATGTAGTTCATCCAGGTAGGTAACTTGAATTAATTAAGGAGAGCTAGGGGTTCTCTTACCATTTCCTCACTCTGGGTTGTCAACCTCCTAGTCACCATTTTTGTTCCATATCTTGATATGAAAAGGTTATTATCTTTGACAGAGAAAACAGAAGCAAACTATGAATTGAAAAGAACTGATGAAATTAAGTTTGCATTAACATCTTGTGCCATATTCCATAATAAATTTAAAACTGATATGGAACCTGAATATTAAAGGTCAAATAGGAAAAAAAAATAAGGAAGAAGGAGCTTGTAACTTTCATAGCTATGGATAAGAGATGTTTTCTTAATCAAATAAGGACAGAAGTCATTGTAAAAAGTAAAATGGGAAATAAATTATTGCATAAAATGAAAAATTTATTTATAAAGCAAAAATTAATGCACCTAGGATAAGAAGGGAAGTGGCTAAATAAGGGGGAAAATGTATCAAATTCTCCACATGATGGTTTGATATTTAAGATATATCCACAACTAACAGACATATATACTATCTGTGGGTATGGGTATATCTATATCAATATTGCCAAAAGACTTTTCCCAATAAAGAAGTGGTGAAAAGAATATGAACTCCAGCTCATTTTACAGATGAGAAAACTGAGGCAAGCAGGATTAAGTGATTTGCCCAGGGTCACATGGCTAGTAAGTGTCCAAGGCCAGATTTGAACTCAAGATGAATTTTCCTGACTCCAAGTCCACCACTCTATCCACAGCACCACTTAGCTCCCAAAAGCAATATATAAATGTCTGTTATTATTGTTGTTAATATTTTATTAGTGATAATAAAAGCAGTGGGGAAAACACAAAAAAGAATATGAATAAGCAATTTTCAAAAGAAGAATAGCACAACTATAAAAAAAGCCCAATATGAAAGATCACTAACAGAAAGAAGGAAGGAAAAAAGGAACAAAAGAAGGGAAGGAGGGAAGGATAAAAGGAGGGAGGGAAAGAGGGAGGAAGGAGGAAGGTAGTAAGGAAAGAAGGAAGAAATGAAGGAAGGAAAGAAGGAAGGAAGGAAGAAAGGAAGGAAGGAAGGTAGGAAAAAAGGAAGAAAGGAAGGAAAGAAGGAAGAAAGGAAAGAAAGAAGGAAGAAAGGAAGGAAAGAAGGATGAAGGAAGGAAAGAAGGAAGGAAGGAAGGAAGGAAACACTATGTTCCTATCATGTGCCAAACACTATGGTGTGTTTTACAAATATTATCTCATTTGATCCTCACAACAACCCTGAAAGATAAATGCTAGTATTATCCCCATTTTACAGCAGAGGACACTGAAGCAAATAGAGATTAAACGACTTGCTGAAAACAACAAAACTTGTAAATGTCAGAATCTGTATTTGAACTCAGGTCTTAATGACTCTAGGCCCAGTGCCCTATCTACTAGCACCTAGATGTCTATGAATCAAATTAAATATAATCAAAACAAACTTAAGGTTTCAACTCATAGGGAGTAATTTGACAATAATGATGAAAGATGGGAGAAGTATTAAAAGGGTTGTGGGAAGATTGGCACATATTGTGTTTTTGGTGCAGTTGTGAATCTAAATAGTCATTTTAAAAAGCAATTTGGAATTATGAAAATAAAATGACTAAATTATCAGAGATATGATTTGCTAGGCTTATACCTGAAAGAAGTCAGTGATAAGAAGAAAGCCCCCACAGAAACCAAAATATTTCTGGTAGCTATCTGTATGGTAACAAAGAACCAGGGATGAAAGCAGATGCCCATTGATTGGTGAATGGCTAAAAAAGCTGTGATACGTGAATATACTAGAATATCCTGTACTCTAAGAAATTATGAATACGGTGAATACAGAAAAACTTTGGAAAACTTAAACAAACATCATGATGCAGAGTGAAGTAGAGCTGATTAATAAATAAATAAATAAATAAATGAATAAACAAATAATCAAATGAATGAATGAATAAATAAACAAACCAGGACTATAACAATGTAAATGGAAAGATTACACAAGTGTGTCCCCAAAGGAGAGATAAGAGAACATCTCTTCTCCCACTAATTTGTAGAATTGGGAGATCCATGTGTATGTAATGCTCTTGATATTTTTGAGATATTTTTAATATATTGATTGGTTTTGCTGATTTTTTTTCTTCTTCCTTCTCTTTCCCTTTCCCTTTTTATTCTTAAAAAAAAACAAAACAGTCTTTGTTATATGTTATGGTTCTCCAGGAAGAGAAAGAGAAGGACACACAGGGAAATGTCAATGATGTAAAAGCAAAAATAATCAATAATTTTTCAAAAGAATTGTTCTTTCTTGTTTTCCAGTTTGATCATTTCATCTATCTCAAATAATAATCCATTTTCTATTTTTTAATACTGCTCTTTCTTCTACTATAATTTTTTTAAACTTTTTTTTGTTGATATGAGCTTTCCTCAGGAGCTTTAGTTTAGTCTCAGATTTAACACAGATAACATTATGCCGATAGGGCCATATCTCACATTTGCATTTATTATCTGTTATCTGTTCTCGAGATTACTCCAGAAAAATTGTTGTTGTTGTTCTTGATTCTTTTCAATATCATCCAACTCTCCATAATCCCATTTGAGCTTTTTTTTGGCAAAGATACTGGGGTAGTCTTCCATTTCTTTCTCTAGCTCATTGTACAGATAAGAAACTGAAGCCAACAGGGCTAACTATCTTGCCCAGGGTTACACAGGGTAGTGTCTAAGGCCAGATTTGAATTTAGGAAGATGAGTCTTCCTGGCTTTGGGCTCAGCACTCCATCCACTGTGATACCTACATGCCTTCAGAGAATATTTTTTTCTTAAATCTAAGTTTGTTGGAGAGTTCTCTGTGCATACACATGTATCTTTTGAGACAATAACATTTTTTTCCCTCTTCCTTAGAATTGTTTGCTTTGTGTCTTCAGAATTTCATTCTTGAGTTTCATATCTTTTCTGGACTGACTTCTGCTATAAAATGTTCATCCATAAAACCACCTTTCCTCTGAAATCTTTGAAATACACTTCTCCAAAATCTAGAATGAATGTCAAACTATGCCTGGCTTTCCTCTCCTTTATGATCATAAATTCTAGAGGAGAATGGTCATTCCCTCCACCCTCCTAGTGAGGTTCACATTTTTTCGTTTTAAAAATTATGTTTTATTAATGTAACCTTTTTTATGAGTCATTTCACAAGCAGCTCTTCCAGATTTTAATTTCCCTTATGAAAAAGAAAACAGTTAAGCAAAATCATCCGGTGTAGAGACTCTGATATAGCATATAATAGTCTGTCCTGATAGTCCTCTGTCTCTCTGCTATGAGAGGACAGAAATGTTTTATCTGTTTCTGAAGTTTTCCCTGTTTGTGTTTTTTAATTTTTCAGTTACTTGGAGTTTGATTTCCTTTTATTGATTTTTTATTTATATTTTTGTCATTGTGTATATTATCTTAGTTTTGTTGTTTTTATTTTTCACCAGTTCATGCAAATCTCCCCAGTATGTCTTTAAATTTTCCATGTTTGTTTTTCCTATTGAAAAATAATATTATACTTTATTCATTTTCCATGATTTTTTAAGTCATTACCCAATATATGTATACCTTCTTTGTTCAGTTCTTTGACCCCAGTGACTGTTGCCATCGGATTATTAGTATGTATTAGAAATTTTGTTCAGTCTTTAACCTCCTTGGCATATATGCCCATTAATCAAATCAATGAGTGAAAAGTTAGAACAGTTTAACTACTTCTCTTGCATAATTTCCAGTTGAAGTCTCGTCTCACTTCATGGCTTTCCACATCCACCCATTTTTCTTCTTCTCAAGCCTCTGGTTTGGTCTGCACCATAGAGCTTCACTTACTTCGAGAAGCTGCAAAACAGTTAATTCCAAAGTTCGGTGCTGGCAAGTGGGAAATTGGAGAATATGAGCTGGGTCCAAGAACACCCAGACTCATGAGATCTCTGTACTCATTTTAGAAGTACCCTCACTTCCCTGGGAAAATTCAATTGGATTCACTCCAAAAATCAGGCACATTAATACACAGCAACTATCAGGATCAAAGAACTGTCCTGGGCTAGTTTGTAAGACATCAGGGAAAGGCACTCATGCTGTTGCTAATGTTGTTTTGCTTTGTTTTTTAGGAAAGAATAACTCTTATAGTGTTACCCAGCAAAATCAGACTATTCTTCATCCCAAGTAGTAGGGATGGAGACAATGGAAGCAAAAGCCCTGATACGTGATGCTCCCATACTTCAGCAGACGTCTATGAAAATCCCTCTCATCTTTTTAGGTTTCACCATGGCACTATTGCCTCCACAAAACTCTTCTTGGCTACCTTTCCACTTCCCTCCCCACAAGTGAAAGTGATTTCCTTCTCTAGGCAGCTAGCTGGTGGCAGAGTGGATAGAGCAGATAGTGATGAGCCTGGAGACAAGAAGACCTGGCTTCAGATATTTACAAACTGTGTAACCTTGGGCAAGTCACTTAACTTATTTCTGCCTCAGTTTCCTCAACTGTAAAATGAGAATAATCATAGCACCTACTTCTCAAGCTTGTTTTGAGAATCAAATGAAATATTTATAAAGAACTTAGCACAGTGCCAGGCATGTGGTAAGTACTAGATAAAGGTTTATTCCTTTTGCCCATTACCTTCTCTTTCCTCCAATTCCTCTTTGCCCTGTCTCTCCCTTAGGCTTATCTTATTCTCCTTTTTTATCCTAGCTAGTTCTGTACATGTCCTTCCTCCTTTTAGATCATAAGCTCCTTAAGAGTAAGCTATTCTGTCTCATCTATGTTTGTGGCATAGCGCCTTCCGTATAATAGGCCTTTAATAAACAAAGGCCCTTCAAATCCTAAAATTGTGCAAAGGTTCTATGTCCTATAGTCTCTTAGACACAGGAAGTATTCCTATGAAGAAAAATGTACATTTGATTTTATTAAAAGCAACAGATGAGTAGGAAGAACAAAGACTCAAATCTGTGTGAGGAAGACTTTCTGGGATATTCGAAATACCGATACCTCTAAATAGGGGAAGGGGGACAATTGGCCAAAAGACTCACATCTGTCCTAGAAAAGAGGAGGGAGAGCGAAGCAAAGGCTAATGATGACTGTAACTACTATAATCATGAAAAATGGATATTCTGATTGGGTTGAGAAAATAAGTAAATACTTGAAAATGATTCAGTGTATTTTAGAACAATGAGAATACAAATACAGAATAAAAAAATCTTTTTTAAAAGTACAAAACACTATATAGAATCAGTCTTCCCATAGAACCAATAGAACTTAGTGAATTTTCCTTGAAAGAACTGGACATGTGAGATGAGAGATTTTAAGAGAAGAAAATCCCCCCTTTATGTCCCCTCATTCTCATTGTACTTGAATGCTTAGGGTAACAGTGGGATTATTTCACCTCTATATCTCTATACAAGGGAAGTGCAAAGACACTGAAAGCCAGGATATTTCTATAGAAAATACTTTTGATGAAGTCCTCTGGTGAAATGTGAAGGTAACATACCTTCAGTCTGTCAAACAGCCATCCTCTTGGATTCCAACTCTAGCCACAAACATTGAAGGATAGATGTCAGCATTTTCTAGGCCCTTTCTCTGAGTCCCTCTTCTACCTAAATGGTCCTATTATTTTCAGTGGGGTCAGGAGATAATAAAAAAGCTATGCCCTTACCCCAATTCCTAGACAATAAATCCATTATAATTAATGAGAGTGAAACAGAAAATGCTGTCAATCAGCTTTAAGGGACAACATTTTTATTAGTGACTTGAATAAAGGTATAGATGGTATGCTTATCAAATTTGCAGATGACAGAACATTGGGAAGAAGAGCTAACTCACTGTATGACAGAGGCATGATGTGAAGAGATCTTGACAAGGTAGAAAGATTGGGTTGAATCTAATAAAATGAAGTTGATTAGGGTTAAATGTAAATTCTTACACTGAGTTCAAAAGGTCAGCTTCACAAGTACAAAATGGTGGAGATATAGTTACGTTAGTAGTATTTCTGAAAAATATCCAGGGGTTTTAAGTTTCAACAAGCTTGATATGAGTCAAAAGTGATGTGTGGTAGCAAAACAAAAAAAATGCTAATACAAAAGGCATAGTAGCCAAGACTCAGGGAGGTGACAGTCCTGTAATTTGCCCTGGTCAAAAAACATCCAAAGCATTATATCCATTCTTGGGGATGATATTTCAGACTCAAAAGACATTGATAACACATAGTGCGTTCAGAGGAAACCAGCTAGATTGATGAAAGATCAAGGAATTATTTCATACGATTTTAATTTAAAGTAACTGGGCATCTGTAACATGGAGACAAGAAAAATTAAGGGCACCTGATATCTGGTAAGTATTGAAAGGACTGCCATGGTAAGGAGATTAGTTATGTCCTTTTTGATCATAGACAGCAGAACTAAGAATAATTGTAAAGCTTGTCAACAGACCAATTTAGGGTTAATGTCAGAAGAGAAAAAAAAACCCTTCCAAATACTTAGCCCTATCTAGAAGTAGAATGAATGAAAGATGAATTTCCCTTCACTGGAGAGCTTTAAGAACAGGATTGATGCCCACTTGCTGGGTATGTTGTTAAGTGGATTCCTATTCAGGGACATATTTACTAGGTTGTCATTTAGGTCCTTTCCAGCTTTAAAGTTCTATGGCTGTATACTAATCCTTCTAAAAGGTATGGGTGACTTTTGGGAAAACAGGCCCAATTCAGGATATCCAACTTTAAGCAGAATACCAAATAAGCTACGTTACGAGTATATGTAGCTTTTCCTTAACATTACTATTTTTTCCACTCTCTGCTTTCTGCCTTGCCAAAGAAAGTGTGCAAGGAAAGGAATTTGTGAATTCTTGAGTCTAGGACCACATCATAGCCACTAGCAGCAACTACTGACATATTTCCACCTACAGAGAGAGCCAGGGGAATGGCCCCACTCTCCAGATCATCAGTTCTGCTTCCAGCCCTGCCCTCATTGCCACTATTTGGGGAACTGGTTCCTGTAGAGAAGAGACCAGCCATCGCCACCACCTGCCAACAAAATGTCACCCAAGGGGCAGGCAAGACATCCTAACAAAAGCTATAAGGTACCCTAAAGGAGAGACAGAAGGAAGCTTGTGCCAGGCCCATTATATGGCCACCACCACCTTGACCATCATCTTCCCTTAGACCACAATGGAGATACCCCAGGAGCCTAAACTTAAGTGCCTTGGAAATACCAATAGTAATTCCAGCCCAGTGCCCACAGTCATCACCCTGGGAAGCTACCCCTGTGGAGATACAGCCTAGACACTGCTATTGTAGGCATTGTAGTCACATCTACCAAAGACCCAGAAAAGAAAGTACTTACCACCAAAGTCCTTGGCATTGTCAAATGGTTGAACATCAGAAATTGATTATTTTAATAGTGGAAAAGACATTTAAGAAGTATCCACTTTGATTTTACCTTAAAGACCATAGAACCTATTCATCTAACTTACAGCTGAAGGGAACAACACTCACCTGCCGTGGTTTACTGGTTAGAACAGAGATTTGACCTACCAATTCCTTTTAAAAAAAAATTTATTCAGTGCTGTCCTATTAATCAACTTTCTTTAAACCTTTAATTTTCTTTAAATTTGTGTCATTTCAAAAAACATAATTTTTGAAATGACATCTTAAATTTAATAATTTATTGTAAATGTGTAGGGTTTTTTTCTGGCATTGAAATTTTGATGATGCAAATATAGCATCATGTTACTGTGTAGTATCATATTATAAACAAGTCATTACATGCACATATTCCTGCTGATGCATGCTGGACTTCCTGACAATGTGTGACATGCTTGCCTGCCAACACTTGCTTGTTAAGACTTGTCAGTGAACTTGACCACTGATCGGTTATAACTTGCATTTTGTGTTATTTATTTGGAAAATAAGTAATCACCATGACTTTAACTCTGTTACACAAGAAATGAAGCATGTACAAACGTTTTTTCAAAAGTTTCTTTTCTTCTTTCCTTATGCTTTCACACCCCCCCCCCTTATTTTTATTCAACGCCCCCAGTTGCTCCTGAAACTACTACCTGGATCGGTCTAGCACCTGGGGGGGGGGGGTGGTGTGTAAGGGGGGCAGTATTGCTCACTTTGGAAACCTCTGTGTGAACTCCTTGAAAGGAGAGACACAGTCTTGTTTTTCTATTTGTATCTGGGGCATTTTAAACATAGTAAGTACTTAATCACTGCTCCATTCATTTATTCAACAACATGGTCTGCTTTCTTTGCCTCACTTCGTTGTCTATACACACACAAAGCTAGTCATGACAACAAGTATCCTTAAAATTAACAATAACAAGATCTGAAAAGTGAATCTGGCATGGAGGGATGTGCAAACAGAGTATGAATAATTCAGCAACAAATGGATTTGGAGCCTACGATGTACTGTATGACTCAAAGAAAGGAAAAGGATTTACCAGTAGAACAAAAGTTTGGAAGTCAAGTGTCTGGGGTTAAAACCATGTTGTTAAATGTCAGTGACTCACTGACATTTGTCTCACTGACCCACTAGATTTCTCAAAAAGCCAACTAACTTAATGGAATGTAAATATTTCTTAAACCTCCCAAATTGACACCACCTTGGGAAGAAAATCATCTTCGAATCTTTTAACAATAACAGCTTAGTTACACAGAATTTTCAGGTTTTGAAACCACTTTCCTCACAAAAAAACTCTGAGGGGTAAATTTATTATTTGTCATAATAATGATAACTAACATTTATGTAGTACATCAAACAATTAAGAAAAGTCATTAAATTTCTACTATATGCCAGGTACTATGCTAAGCAGTGAGGATACAAAGGAAGGCAAAAGGCAGCCCCTCCTTGAAGGAACTCACATCTAAAGGGGAAGACAACACATACATATATACATGCAAGCTACATACAGAATAAATGGGAAATAAGTAATGGAGAGAAAGTTTTAGAATTAAGAGAGGTTGAGGAAGGCTTCCTATAGAAGGTAGGGTTTTCACTGTGACTTAAAAGAAGCCTGGGAAAGCAACAGGTATAGATGAGGAAAGAAAACATTCCAGGCATGGAAGACAGCCAGATAAAATTCCCAGAGCCAAGAGATGGAGTATCTTATTTGTGGAATGGTCAGGAAGTCAGTGTCACCGAATTCAAATGTACGTGACAGGGAGTAAGGTGTAAGAAGACAGGGAACATGGGAGGGGATAGGTTATGAAGGGCTTTGAATACCAGAGTATTTTGTATTTGATCCTGGAAGCAATAGGGAGCTACTGGAGTTTATTGAAGAGGACGGTAATATGGTCAGACCTATGCTTTGGGAAAATGATTTAGTGGTTTAATGAAGGGTGTGTTGGAGTGGGAAGAGACTGTAGACCCACCCACCAGCAGGCTACTGTGGGAGTCTAGGAATGAGATGAGGACCTGTACCACAGTGGTGCAATGTCAGAGTAGAGAAGAGGCTAGTAATTGACAGATGTTGTAAAAGTGAAATCAACAAGCCTTGGCAACAGCTTGGATATGAAGGGTGGGAGATAGTGAGAAATTCTGGGTGATTCCTAGGTTATGAATCAAGGAACTAGGGGGATGGTGTTTCCCTCTACAGGAATAAGGAAGGTAACAGGTAGAGGAATTTAGGGGGGAAGATAAGGACTTCAGCTTTGGACGTGTTTACTTCAAGATGTCTACATTCAGTTCAAGAAGTCTAGGGGGCAGATGGAAATGTGAGATTGAAAGCCAGGAGAGAGGGTGGGGCAGGATAAGTCAATTTGAGAATCATCAGGATGGAGACAGTAATTAAATCTATGGGAGTTGATGAGATCACCAAATAGCATAGCAGAGAAAGAGAAGAAGGTCCAGGACTGTTAGGAGGCATGATCCCAAAAAGAATTCAGCAGAGATCAAAAAGGAATGGTTGCATAGGTAGGAGAACCAGGAGAGAGTGAGGTCCCTAAAACAATAATTGAATGGCCACTTGGGTTTCTGTACTATTCAACCCACTGTTGTGGGTTGAGTACAACCCACTAGACATCTAGCCCCTCCCCTTAAAAAAATAAAAAACTTTATAAATACCAAACTATTAATCTCTTTGAGGGCAGGGACCGTTTTATGTGCTTGCATTTGTATGCCTAATGCTTAGCACAGTACCCAGCAGGTCCTAAGTGCTTACTAAATGCTTTTTCATTCATTCATTCCTTTGAAGGGCACCTTACATATTCATTCCAGATTTCCTGAACACGGTAGGTGAATGTCCCAAGTTTCAACCCTTTGGGCACAGGTGGGGTTAAATAGGGCTTTAGGTCACATGCACAGTTGCCCCAGAGATCTCCTAGGTGTATTTTGTTAGCCACATGCATATACTTGGATGAAATCAGCTTCTTTCTCTGTTTTCTCACTTGGCTTACCCCAGTTGCTAGGCTTAGCTCTGGATAAGGCTCATCTTCCTCTCAGCTTGGGAGCTCAGGGGTTATGAAACATTTTAGAAAATCTTTGCTTATTAGCAGATGATTTCTATTAATTTGTAGGAGGAATTAGATATGATGATAGCTAATGCCCAAATCTTGTAAGTTCTATCTCAGAAACCTGACAGAATATCTCCTTCCTTTGTCTGACCTCTTCAATTTTTTATCCTGTAATGCTGTTTCTGGAGTGATATCACAGTCAGTAAATTTTTCACTTCTGGACTTGGCAAGACGCCAGGTGGTTTTAGAGCCACTCACTCAGGCAAGAGAAGAATGCTACATTTGGGATGGAAGTATCCTGGAGGGCATTGTTGCAATTAGATAGATGAATGGCCGTGGGTTTTAATTAGAACACTAGGTACACATTCCATATCATTACTCAAGGCAAGAGAGCACCTGCAGGGAGCTGGTGTAATACACTGAGTCAATATCAGACGATCCGTGAGTACAATTTCTAGGTGGGAACCATTTTAATTCTATTTATTTATGCCTTTACCATTTTTTAATAGACAAAATCACTCTTGATTATGCCTAAAAGGCAGGGCTGTAATCAAGTTCATAAAAAATCAGCCATACAAAGCAGAGAAACTGAAAGAAACAGATTTTAAATGTCTTTTTTTTCCCCAAGTCCAGCACTAACCGCCAACATTAACAGCTTGCTATTAATGTAAAATCTCTCTTCTAAGGAGTCAAACAGCTTCATATATATGATCCTGATGGATTTGCAAGCTCGTGATTTTAAAAGTGGGGAGACTCCATGATAAAGATGAGGACAATGACAACATTTAAATGTCATTTTAAGGTTTATAAAGTGCTTGATATAAATCATCTCATCTGATTGTTGCAACAACCCTGTAAGGGAGGCCCTGTTATTATTCCAATTTTATATATGAGGAAACTGAGACTGAGAGAGGTGAAATGACTTAACAAGGGTCATTCAGTTACAGAGGCAGGTTCTTAACATATGTCTTACTAATATAGGCTGTTCACACTCTATATGTGCAAATAATGGCAGCCATGGGGTAGGGGACAGGGACTGACTTTGGTGCCAGGAAGACTTTGCTTCCAGTCCTACTTCTAATCCACATAGGTGGTGTGATCTTGGTCAAGGCATTTAAATATCTCAGTGGCCTAGGCAACTCCAGAAGAAAGACTAATAGCAAAAGAGTAAGTGTCCATTTGCATTAATAAAGTTCTTTTCCTCACCTGGAGGTAATTTTACCAACAAAATCACAGATCCAATACTATAGCCTCTATCTATATACTGAGGGAAGGGAGAGAGATGGGGAAAAAGAGGGGGAAGGGAAAAAGAGAGAGAGAGGGAGAGAAAGGAGGTGAGAGTAAAGGACGAAGACAGGACAGAAAGTGAAGAGTGAAAGAATGAGAGTGAGGGATAGAAATAGGGGTGGATAGTCAGGGAAAGAGTTTCAAGAAGTCTTTAGAAGTTAGATGACTTGACCAAGGTCACACAGACACATGTCAGGGTCAAGTCTTGAATTTCATTCATTTTAACTCAACACTGAATGATAGAGGCAGGAGACAAAAAGATCCTGATTGGCCAGACAATTGAGCTAAATCTAAGAAAATGAAATTTCATGAGGATAAATATGAAGTTATACTTTTGTTAAATGTCAGCTTCACAATTATAAGCTTGGAGAAACATGTCTAAAGAATAATTTGTCTGAAAAGAACTAGAAATTTTAGGAGACAACAAAAGTGCTCATATGTCCACAGTGTGATGCAGTATTAAAAAAAGAAGCTGATGTGATCTTGGGCTACCTTCTGAGGCCTACCTTCAAGGAATAAGGAGATGAGATAATATTTCTGTTGAACTTTACCCTGATCAGACCACATCTGGACTACCATGTTCTAATTCCACATTTTAAGGAAGGCAATCCAAATGGTGAAGGTACTAGAAGTTCTTCTATCACAAAAATTATAGGTTGCAACTATAGTATATAGCTATATTATAGACACTTGAAGGAGTTAGGGGTGTTTAACCTAGAGAAAAGAAGACTTAAAGCAAGGTAGTTGTGTTTGGGTATGTATGTTTGTTTTTGTGGGGGGGGGGGTCGTGCTTTTTTTGGAGGGGGAAGGCAGGGCAATTGGGGTTAAGTGACTTATGGCTAGTAAGTGTTAAGTGCTGAGGCTGGATTTGAACTCAGGTCCTCCTGACTTCAGGGTCAGTGCTTTATTTACTGTGCTACCTAGCTGCCCTACATATGTATGTTTTGCTGTGTTCCAGGAGAGAGAATAAGAAGGAATTGGTAGAAGTCACAAAGAAGCAGATTTTT